>LPNX011129811.1:0-38934 GCA_001517045.1 Pseudotsuga menziesii | reverse complement strand
ATATTATTTAATTATTTAGTTATTTTATATATCACTAATAATTATATATTTAATTTAAATTATTTAAATAAAAATATATGTGATTTTTAAATCATTGTGTTAAGAAATGCTTTCTAGAGCTGAAATGAGTGAGATGTGTTGGGACATGTTGTTCAATAAAAATTAATAATTATAAAAGGTAAAAAATAAAAAAACTTATAACATGTGGGATTATAATTAAAAAATAAAAAAATATTATACTCATTGTACTAAGAGAAGCCCGGTGCTCTCCAACCCAAGATCTTGTCACGTTAATCATATTATAAACTAATAAACTATAAACTTATATAAAATAAAATAAACTTATATAGAATAAAATAAAAATAAAAATAGCATAAATCCATTTTATACCCAGATCTATGAAGTAACTAGAGAGATCCGGTAAAAAATGTACAGTGCTTAATAAATCCAGGTTTAAAATGGATCTATGCTAATATATATCACTTAAATTAGTATAGTTACATAGTAGAGGTTTCAATAAAAATAAATGCAAGTTATGTTTTAAATTATATTCAAAATGATTTATTTTGAACTTAACATTATTTTGTAATTTATTATTAAACTTATTAATAATAATCAAGATACATTAAAAAAATATTAATTATTTTTAAAATAAGATAAAATATTAAAAATTTATATTCAATATGAATTATTTTGAACTTAATTTCATTTTATAATTTTTTTAGTTGAACTTAACAAAGACTGTCATTTTGTAAAAAAAAATTTGGTTAAACTTAACAATAACTTCGAGTCTTTTAATATATATTCCAAAAAAATATTTAAATATCAATTAAAAATAAAAATAAAATATTAAACACCAATTGCAAAACATTGAAATTAAATAAAATACATTTCTTAATCAATAATAAAAATATAAATATTAAAAACCAATTACATAAACCTTAAATTGGATGCACTTTATTTTTGAATTAATTAAAATATATTTGTCAATCAATAATAAAAATATAAATATTAAAAACCAATTACATAAACCCTCAATTAAGAATTTTTTTTTAAAGAACAAAATTAAAACGCTAAATATACACCTTTCAAATTTCACCAATCTTAATTTTTTTCCACATACCAAAACTAAATGAATAAGCTATTCATGGCTAGAAAATAATCTAATTTTTCTTAACAAATGTAGAAGGTCTTCTAATTTCACCATAAAATAACTGAAATTTAAATAATAATTTAAAATCAAATGGATTTTTGCTAAATTGTTAATAACTCTTTTTTCGTGGTGGATGAGATTTTAAAAGTAAATGTTGAGTTAATTAGAATACTAGCAACAATCATATTAATTACATTGATAAATGTTTTTATTTGAGATTTGGGGTGGACTACTACTTATACTTTTTTATTTACGGATAAGGATGAGACAAGTGTACCGTTAAGATTGATTAAAAAAATATAAAAATAGCTGATAGTTTATAAATCGATAACAGAATTTGATAACATGTAACTAGACATGGATACAGAACTACATATCCATGGACAAACTATGTGGGCGTGCTAGTAAGATTAATATGCTCGCACACATAGGAATATACCGTCACTTATAGTTTGCATTGAGCCTATCACTCTCGACCTAACTGAGAACATTTTAATTACCAGGTTCATGTAAATTTAATTAATAGTTGTATCATAGTTATAGTTAACCTAATAGTGATGCAATATACTTGAAGTGAAGCTAACTGATAGTGATGCTATATAATTGAAGTTAAGTTAAGTTAAGTTAATATTTTGAAGTTAAGTTAATAGTTGTATCTAATAGTTATCCAATATAAGAGTGATTAGAGTTGAAATTAAGCTAATAGTTAATTTAAAAGTTAATATATCAAATATTACAATTCAAGTAAAAATTGTGATTGGAGTTGAAGGTAAGCTAATAGTTGTATCATCAATTGACTTAAGCTCATAATTGTATTTAATAATTGAATAGTTTTATCTAATAATTGAATAGTTAATAGTTGTATCTAATACTTATCCAATATAACACTGGTTAGAGTTGAAATTAAGCTAATATTGTATCTAATAGTTAATTTAAAAGGTAACATATCAATAATTACAATTCAAGTAAGAGTTGTGATGGAGTTAAAGGTAAGCTAATAGTTGTATCATCAATTGAGTTAAGCTCATAATTGTATCTAATAATCTAATAGTTTTATTTAATAATTGAATAGTTGGAGTTGAAGTTTTATTTTTGAAGTATTACTAATTAATGTTAACTAAGCTATTTTTAATCTTTTTTAAATTGTTAATTTGGAATTTTGAACTACATGCATAGAATCAATATAAAGAATACACTCGTATCATTATAGTTCTTAAATTACAAAGCATAAATGACTCCACCCAAAATTCTAAGATACAAGTCTATACATCTAATTTTTATCAACTTAATTATTCTTTTATAGATGCCCTGATTACACTAATGCACAAAAAAATATTAGATATGCCTAGCTATATTATAAAGTGAAAAAATATGGTGCCAAATATAAATTCTCACACAAAATAAATGAATTATTATTCAATTTATGAGTGGAAAAATAGAGTTCATGCTCTTGTAATGTAATTGTTTTTAAATCTTTTCTCGAACTCCATTTCCATGGAAAGTTTAAAACCTGCCATACTGTTTTCTTCTCTTCAAAATTACTAGAACAAATTTGTATTTCAGAACAAATTTTTATTTTAAATAGTAAACATCAAGATCCAGTGATTCATGGACCGAAATCTAATATTATTTGTGTTAATTACATTCCAGAAAAATTGATAATAATTTCTCTTTTTGAATTTATTTGGTTTTAGATGGCATTCGTAACAAATTTAGTTTATTACTTCGAGTAGCCATAGTGGCAATGACGAATGACAAGTTAGTTGGCAATTGAGCCAATTTTTTTATGACTGCCATATATGCTAAATATGCAATGGAACTGCAACGAACATATATAACTGACCATATTTAAATCTATTCCCTTGGAAACATATTTGAAAAATAAAGCGAGTAAAGGAATTCGAGTATGACACTGATCATGTCGTAAATGTAAAAATACATAAGCAAATTTTACAATGGCATTGCAACAATAGATAATCAATTGTAAGTAGAATTCATTAATAATAAGTTTCTACGAGGCACAATGCTTTGAACTTGCATGAACCGACCTTCCTGGTATTGAGATCGCTAGTCGAACGTAATTCTTTGAAAGTGCATGAACTGGTCTTCATGGTCTTCCAATGGCGAGTCGAATGTAACACGAATACAGTGAACCCATTTGAGAGGAGAGGCGACCCTATTCCATAGCACATTAACATCCGAAGGCAAAATGTCAAATTCTATGCACATAAATCCAAAAATACAATTCGAAAGTGTATTGATCCAGTTGTTGGCTGCAAAATTCATGTCCCCAATTCCTGTAACAATTGCTTGTCTAACCAAAGATTCGATCACTTGCAACCAGATTTTGATAGCTTCCAACCGGATTGCTTGGATCCGTGAATGGAGTTAATCCATCGGGGATCTCCACAGATTTACAACACAGAAATGAGAAGAATAGAGGACTCGAATAAATCGTTTCATGAATCCAAGGCAGAGAAAAGAGGATATGAATCAACTTGAGAGGCGATCAAATCACTAAATTGAGGTGATTGGGTTTTCATGCAGTTGGATAATAGCTGTTGTCGAGGAATAATAGTGCGGTTTTGTTTTTGGGAAAGTGTATGTTGTCTAACTCTTCTCTTCCTCAAAAAATGAAAACAACGAGAGGTTACCCAAGACTATAAAGAAAAAACTCAGACTGAGAGAGGAAGCAGGCAAGGAGTTGTTGTGAAGGAAGAGGGATGACACGATATAATATATAGGCAGTCCCACATGCCTGCTTGCCCAGTCGAGTCTTCTGTTCCGTTGCAGTTCCCCGAATATGCAGGTTATCCGAAGCCTCCTCCGCTCAATTATCCGCCATTGTTAAAGCGTTTTCATAGGGCTTACTGTCGAATCCAAGCTTGGGCTTCTTGGGGAAAATATATCTAAACAACGAAGTGAAAAGCAAAAGCCCATAAAGAAAAAGGTTCTCACATGTAAACTCACCGTGGCGTTATTGGCTGAAAATCCCACAAATAAATTGATTTCTGTAAATGAATATGAATTCGCTAAACCCATGGAAACAGATTCAATGCTGTAAAACTATACAAACTGCTTGGCAATGAATTTGGACGAAACTCACGTCATGGAAGGATCCGGGAAGCAGCCGCAATATCGATCCATTTTTCGCATTGCTGAATTTGAAATTTTCAAATTTCAGGATTACATACTAAGCCCATTGATTGAATTTGAATTCAAATTTGAAAAGCCCGCCCATTGATTGAATTTGAATAGGTGATGTGATGCATGTATGGATGATGGTTGGTGCCAAGCCCGAGGCGAACAACCGATGTTGGATTCGCCCGATGGGAGCTTTTTCAATGTGGTGGATATGGACGAATCGACTATGCATGTCCAATGACCCGTGTTTGACATACCGCATGGATGTTGGGTGTCATAGATACTGCTACCACATGGGGATGGGGATGGCAGTAAACCCGAATGGATACATAAACGAATCATGGGGATGGAAGTAAACCCAAATGGATACATAAACGAATCATGGTATGGACATACACCTGACAGACTCTTTAAGAGTCTGCAGCGGGGTGGATAGCTCTCGCCTCATTGCTCCGGTTGCATAACTTTGGAAAATAAATTAGCAAGTTTTACTAGTTCTCATCGTAAACTAATGCGCTATTTACGGTACTCACAATAAAATGCATCAAATGGTTTAAAATTTTGGAAAATAAATTAGCAAGTTAGTGCATCGTTTCGAATAATTCAAACCGGTGCATTATTCCAATGTACAAGAATGATTGATGTGCATATTTTATGACATGCTTTTACTAGTGGACGAAAGCAAACAATATTTCATAGACCATATGATATTTAATGCGGCCACCATCGCAGTGTGGGCCATTGGATCTCAATGGCCATAGAAAATTTTATCTAATCAGTGCATGCCTTGGCATCATTAACATCGGTGTGTCTTGTTAATATATAATGTGAAGCGTCGATGATCTATGTTGCATTTTAATGTGGAGCACACTGGTATGCCAATATCTATGGAGCATCGTAATAGATTTGGTGCTCTTGTTTTGTGATTGCACTCAGTTGATGATGTGTTCTTTGATATGTGCATCGGTGTTCCCCATTAAAGACAACATCGTTGTTGTTTCAGTGCGTTGGTTTTGATATTTAGCTTTGGAAACACAATGCATAAGTTATAATAGGCACACTTATTACTTGGTCACTTTATTTTTGCATTCATAAATTAATCGCGTTCATAAATTAATTTAATTTTTTGATAAATACAAAATATTTACAGATGTTTGTGTTTTATAATTTGAATTTGTTTTGTCTATATATGTGCCTAAAAAGAATTTTATGTGAATCAAAGGTGATGATGATGAGCGTAGCAACAATAGTAGGTCGACACATAAATTTGTACGTGAGTGGGAGGCTAGAGAGAGGGAGAGGGAGATGCTCCCTTGCCCTATTACAACTTAGACTTGTGTCTTTTTCGGGAATGTCAACCTCTTCAAACTTTATGATGATGCTACATCCCTTAGGGGGGATTTTCATTTTTACAATAGTTGATATATTGATGGGATCATGTCGGACAAAAAATTTGGGTCAATCCCGATCTATGGTTTCATCCCATAGAGGAGGATGTCTATTTTATCGTTACGTTGTCCAGGAGGGGAGGTTTGGCCCAAATTCCTTGATCTACCCCTCAGCATTGCAGGACAAATCCAATTGACATATGTGCAAAGATATGCCAGTCAAGACATTCTTCACGTCACCGAGTTCTAGGTTGTTGGTGGCCACTTGTCGATAGATGCATTTGATGTAGAGGAGGTTAGGTGCCTATCCCTTATCATGTCATTATTGGAACACTATACCTTTCAAGGGAAGTCCATTAGTTTCCCTTTGATGTATTATGTAGATATTTTAGTTCAGAGGTCTTGATTGATTAAGTGGTTAGATATGTTTTTGTGACAATTTTGTTTTGCTTTGGATCATTGTCATGCTATTTTTTATAAATAACTTTATTTTATGTTTGCATTAGAGTTATTTACTTTATTTTTTGAGAGGATTCATGTCACTCGATCGATATTAGCCTACCTACCTCCTAGGGCTATGAGTGATTCTCGTATACACATGTGAGGGCAGTTGTTTCCAAGGAGTGGCCAATCATGGTGTCCATGTACTCCAGCCGATAGAGAAATTTGTGATTTCTTGGCTAGAGTGGACAATATTGCCCTCGATCTATTAAAGTGACCTTATGTGTAGATGGATTGGAGAGAATATCCGAACATCCTATTTACTCCATACGAGCCACACGATGATAGAGGTAATATTAGCGTTATGTTTTAATAAATCTAAATGCGTTTTTTGTTTTATTTACTACACATGTAATTTATTGTATCATTTTGTTTCAATTATCTGATTATCATTGTCTACCATTTTGTTGATATCGTGCCATATGGTAGGGACATTCCTTCCCGACAGGATGAGGTGATGGAGTATGCACTACAATAATAACCTATACAAAGACCCCATATTCCAAATAGGTTAGATCCCAGAGTCTAAATCGAGATGGTAGATAGCATTTGTGCCTTGATTACATAAAGTGGAACCTGTAAATGTCTGACATATATTATGGGTTCTAGACCTATCAACTATATCGCCGAACCTCCCCCGTGACATGATGTCACTTATGCGTACTATTGTTGGTGCCCTCGACCTCATCTAGAGGTTGAGGTATAGTGCTCATTCCTCCTCATATAGCTCATCTTTTGATAATGATGCTCCAGATCCAACACCTAGTCCTCCACCACATGATGCTCCATCACATGTTCCTCCATCATCACCTGATTCACTTCCTTATCTTCTTCTTCCTTGTCCTCTACATGTATTAGCAGCTTCACTATCCATTGATTCACCTCCTTCTCCTCCTCCACATGCATCATTAGGCACACCATCCATTTCCTCCTACTCCTCCTCCACCACACGTGTCAGCGGTTGTTGATCCACTTGTGCCACTGATTGCAACAACACCATCTATTACACCTACTGTAGTATCATTTCATGTTGTACATGACACTAAGGTCACATCGAGTGATATGGATCTATATAGAGAGATATACTAATACTCTACTTTTATTCATTGTTATTTGACGTGGGTATTGATAGACCCTCTACCAGTAGTGGTGGACCTATTGATGCCTTTGGTTCTAATGGTGGACCTAGCTATTAGTGGTACCTAACATGTATATTGACTACTGCATATTTGACTTGATATGTATATATGACATGATTATTGATTTTGATGAGATGTATATTTGACATGTATATTGCTCATGTATATTGTGTTTTTTCATACCATGTTGATGTAGTTGTTAATTGATTTCTTTGTTTTTAAATTAAATTTGAGATGTATTACTCATTTAGATTTAGATTTCCCATGTAAATTTTAACTTTAGTTTTATGAAACCATTTAAATTGAATTGCAATTGTGAATACTTATAACCACCAGTGGTATGCAATGTTTAACTCTTCTTCAAGGTGAATCGTTTATTGTCCAAAAAGATACAATATGTTGATTAAATATGTTTACAAGCTTGCTTAAATAATTCTATGAATGATTGCACAATTTGATTAATTTTTAAATCAAATTCTTCTATTAAATGATATTTCATAAATTTATTCGAAAATATTTTTACTTAATTTTCTATTAATATTGATAAAATTAAATTGTATGATAATTAAATATAAGAAAAAAATTATTCATCTATCTTTTTGTGATCATAACATCTTGCATATTAAATTATGCAAACAATCCTAAATCACATTTGATTAATTTTTTTAAATCAATTTGTTTTATTAAATATTTTGTGAAATCATGAAAATAATTATATATATTTACATTAAATATAAAATGAACATAAAAACAAAAATACCTTCAACTAAAGTGATCTAGATGTTAATAGTTCATATTATCAATATTGCAAATAGTAACATCTTGCTTATTAAAACAACAAAACAACTATAAACTAAATTTTATTGATTTTTTAATTAATTTGTCTGATGAAATATTGGATGATAATAATTACAAATTCTTGTATGAAATATAATACGCACGCACACACATATTATCAAACTAAAGTGACATTGATGCTAGTTTCATTGATTTTCTCATGCTCTTTAATATAGTTAGATTAGATGGCAAAATTCATTATGCATTCATTGATGTCATCCCATAATAGTAAAGCATAATAATCACTATGAGGTATCCCATCTCATCGATCATTAAAGAACAAGGGAGGTTGCTAAGCAACAAGTCCCTGCCCTAAGTTACTAAGCTATTAGCAATGAATACGTGTCCTGCCCTAAGTTACTAAGCTATTCAGCAATGAGTGTTATAGTTTATTGAGTAGAGGATTCAGGTTAAATTAAAAATACAAAGGATTTCCAGGCACTGAATTAGGGTTTCAAGCCCCTGAGAAATACGTGGAAACCTCAAACATCGAAGGATTGATATCATTGGATTTGTCAAACAGTTTGAAGCAGTAATTAAAGCTAAGGGGCAGGCATACCACTCGCAATTTAAAAGTGTGCTAAATGCCTCAATTCACGAAAATGCTTCTAATTGCACTCAAAGAGAAGATTATATTTTGGGCATTGGGTTTTTATTCATTATATTACAAAATAGAAACCTTCATACTTTATTAAAATGCGGCAATTCACGAAAATGCTTGGGGTTTTAGTTACAAATGGACATCCACAGTGACGAGAGGCAAAACTTACAGCCATCTTACGAATCGTGAGCAAGAGCCAAGATGACCCATACAAGAAAATAGGTAATGTGGCAGCAGCCATTATATTATGGAGAAGACGCTTGCCATCTTTACGGGAATCAAATAAGTATCATCACATTGTTTCTATTCAATACAATACATTACAGTACACTACACTATGATCAATGATGAATCCCAGCTCAACTCCTTTACCAGCTTTCATTCAACGTTTGTTTCGCTGATCGGGTCGTCATTTACAGCCAACCGTGAGTTGTCGTGCCGTGTGAATTCAATTTCAGTCGTGAGGATCAAGATGTCCCGACGGGCAGTTCTTGGGATCGCCAAACCTGGGAACGCGTTACAACTTTTGAGCCGAAATTACCAGAAAATCCAGGTAGAGATTTATATACAAATACACTCATAGTTCATCATTTGAAAACGGTGGGAAAATTTTTGTTCAGATCGAGATTACATATTGAAATTTAGTATTTAAAAGTCTATTAATTGTTTTAACTAGTCGACATAATGGGAAAAAAAATCGTCTACTTCGAGGTTTCATATTTAGCAAGGAGCTTCTAACTTAAAAAAACACTTAGCATTATATGATTCATTTAAAGATATGAGAAGATACGTAGCATTGTTAAGATTAGACAAGCTCTAGTCTTGAAAGCAATTAGGTTTGGCTACATCGGCACAGGCCGGCACAGGTACTACCTAGTTTGAAGAAACAGGTACTACGCAGTTAGAAGAATTTTTTCTACTTAAAGCAGCATTCATTTTTCGAATTGGAGATCATCGAGACGTTGAAAATATGGTTGCAAACACCACGTCTTTCTGCCAGAATTTAATGCATAAACAGTTAGCAAAAATGTTAAGGGAGGGCCAACAATGAGTGAGACCATATAAGTAGCCTGCATCAATGGATCCAGCAACATAACCGTTATTTGCAGAAGCGTTGGCTATGAGTTGCGTGGATAAGGCTGTGACACAGAATTCATTTTGCCCACTATGGTTTGCGTTGCGAAACCACCAAATGGGAGATTGGAGAGGAGGGATGCAAAAACAACAGCCTGATTTTCCTGAAACGCTGTGGCATTAACGTAACTATAGGTTTGTAAGTCGTTGTACCCTTCACCGAGCAGTGCAGACTGAGGATCATCGTTAACAGCCAGAGCTACTGTGATCATCATGGCCGCCATAAATGGAAAGGGGCGAATTTGTCCATCAGTCCAGCCCATAACGGATATCTGGAATGCGATTATAACCCAATTGCTACATATTTCTCAATAAATTTCGGATTCGATCGTCTTTATTAACTTGGCTGGGCTCGGAGGGTAAGATCCCAAACTTCTATGTAGAAATTTAGCTCATGGTTAATTTTTAAGTAGATTTCCATTAAATTGATTTGCTTTAATGGTTTATAAACCATATAAATCTCTTCGATATCTAAATATCTATATCTTTTGAGAAAAATATTTCCTTAGAGTCGAAAATTATGAATTAATTTATTTTTCAAGGTTTATGCAAGTCGCTGTGGACCAAAAAAGTTATTGAAACAATAAAACTAAGTTAATCATATTAAACTTAGTGCTGTGCAGCCTAAGTTGACTGTTAAGTTAAATCTATAATTATAGTTAAATATAAAGTGACAAGATCTCATTATATCAAACTATAAGTAAACATAGCCACAATATGTGCTTGCCTTTCAATTTCAAGTCCATTAAGAGCTCATATAGGAAAAGCCAGATAATACAGTACTATAATTAACCCAGATTTTAATGAACCAGAAAGAAAATCCATTGTGTATATCTAAGGCAAGTAAATCCAAGGAAAGGCCAGTGCATGCAAGCCAAGGCGTAACCTGAAATGCAGAAACACTGTATGAGGTGACAGTGTACGTTCTTTGCTAACCTTGGAATGCTTCCAGTTTTAAGTGTTAATGCTCTGCACTGCTGCATTTTTCGTCCATTGCTTCTAAATTTGTGCTTATCACATATCTGTGTTTGTTCGAGGGTCTCCTTGAGATTCAGCCATGTCCTATGCGTTTCTTCTTTGGTTTTTTTGTTTTTCCTTCTCAGGATGTGTGCTTATCAAAATGAGTTTCAATTTTCCTTGAAATTTGTGCCAAGTCTGCCTCAAAGGCATGTTTCTTTATGAATTCCATTTTTAATAAATTAATTTCAACATATATATGCATGCTGAAATTTGAATTGTATGTTTTTGTTGCGCAATACAACATCTTCCAGTGATCTTCTTCAATGTGTTATGCACAGTCTAGTATTATGCTCCAACATGATCCCTCGACCAGCTGCTTCATCCTTCATTGTGCCTCCCAGATACCTTCTCATTCCTTCTGAAATGATAGCTTTGATACGTTATCATTCCAAAGGTATTACCAATCCGGGTTGGAATCCGAATTGAAATGGTGGCTAAACTCATAAGCTAGCTGACTCTGAATTGGAATTGTGGGTAAAATCAAAAGCCAGCTGACAAAATATTGATGTAATGCCTCACACGTATCTATATATATAAAAGGTGAAACAAAAAGTTACAATCTACTATTTCGATCTGGTTTTTCATCGAAATTGAGAAAATAAGTTAGACTTGTGCACTGGCAACTTTATTCCACTTATTAACTTTTTGGCCACGTTGAGGGCATGCAAAAAACAGCATGCAAGATGAATTACCACATGTTACAAGGTATCCATGTGGCCGTAGGTGGAGGCCATTTCTCCATCCAGCGATAGCTATTGTTGTGGTTCTTATTTTCCATCGATGGAGGCCATTGTTCCATAAGTCCATCAGGAACTATGCATCTCTGCCAATGGATCTGTATATCTATTCCAAATGGGATTAGAATGAAGAATGGATCTAGAAATATATATACTCCTTCCTAGTGGTTCTAGCAAACAATTTAATATGCATATGCATATCCCACAAAGGTAGAGTTAGCACCTGTTAGCCAACTAGCTATTGGTATGCATCCTGGAAAAATGAAGTAAGTGAAAATGATAGAAATTTTGAAAATGATTCGAACAAGGCTCCTCTATGCCCTTTGTTTACTGCTTCAGTGTGTGCTTCATTCTGGTTTATTTTTTCTTTTGGTTTCCTTCTTTGTGTTTCTATGGTGCGTTACTGTATTTTTTTTCTCCTTGTTTCTTTGGTTTCCTTTACAGCTATATAAATTTCATTATTGTTGTGTATATATTCTGGTTTTGCAATGATAGAGATTAACACTTGTATATCCATGAATTTAGTGAATCTGGTCATTTGAAGCATTTCTACTGTGGCCGATTGTTTCTTTGGTTTCCTTTAGGCTATATAAATTTCATTATTGCTGTGTATATATTCTGATTTTGCAATGTTAAAGATTAAAACTTGTATATCCATGAATTTAGTGAATCTCGGCAATAGAAGCATTTATACGGTGGTCGATTAACGATTCACAAGGGGATGGAGGGGATGGATTTTGAGCAGTTCTTAAGGAGACCAGGTAAAGAAACCATAGCCAAACAACTTTTCTCATGCTAAATCTTGGGTTCAGTTGATGGCAGTCTTTTTAATAGAAATCGCGTTAGGGTTTCTTTCATCTATTTTTTGTTTTGACAAAGTGATGCATGGTTTACTGAAAATGTAATAAATATAAAACAATGTTCAGCGCAGACATAAAAATGTAGGGTCTCACAGAAACTACCAGAACCCTCAAAAGCTCAAAAGCTTAATTTGTAGGGTCTCACTGAACCTGCACATTAAAATGTAGGGTCTCACAGAAACTGCCAGAACCTGCAAAAGCCTAATTTGTAGGGTCTCATGGAACCTGCCTGAACCTGCACAGGAAATCAATAAAATTAGAAAAAAATATCTGCAAAAGGGGGAAAACGGTACAGAGCATAAACTTGACCCTGAAAAACTTGGAAAACTAGCAAAAAATGATTAGGTTAGTAAATCAAGGGTTTTCCAATTGATTAGTTCAGTGCTTTCACTAGAATGTTTGCAAACTCTTGTATTTTTCAAACTCTTGTATTTTTTAACTTGTATTTTTTAAATATTGTTGAAGATATGATACAAAAATGAGTGTGCGTTTGAGAGTATGGGCTTGCTCTACAAATTTTCTAGAGGTTCAACATCATTCAATCTTTTATGCAAACAATTAGATGCTATCAATATATCCATACCAAAAAGACAACCATAACAGCAGAAAGCAAGGCCACTAAGGAAGACAACCATACCAACAGGAAGCCACGCTGTTCATGTTGAATGTTGTAGAGCATGGTCTTCAGGCTCAATGCTAAATGGTACAACCATACCAACAGGAAGCCAGGCTGTTCATGTTGAATGTTGTAGAGCATGGTCGGCTCAATGCTAAATGGTAGGGAAACGTTCCATTGAATTTGAATTCTCAGTTTACTAATCCATATGAATTTTCCATTGAATTCATTCCTGGTTTACTAATCCATATGACTTTTCGATGTGCAAAAGGTGGACATTAACGAGCTGGTGCTTTGGGAGCGAAGATCCATTCTTCCAGCCATGGGAACGCCAAGGGCTTCCAGCCATGGGAATTCCAAGGGCCAAAATGCAACAACATCCTTCTCAATGCCGACCGGTCATCCAGGCTATTAGATAATCTGCTTCCCGTGGGTGAGAACTGTAATGGAGGCCCCATTGCTATGCAAAGTATTCTTACGAATTTGCTGCACGAGACACTCAAGAAACTTAGTCTTGCATCTAGTCTCATCTGCTCTAAGGTTATTACAGGGGGTTCAAATTCAAAGACAGTTGGAAGAAGTAGGGTGGCACTTGTACTACATGCAGATGCATAGATTGCATGCCTTGCAACATGGAATATTGGAAGTCACACTCAAACCCTGTTATATTTCAAACTCATAACATATGTAAATGTTAGCATTATTTCGAACTTATAGCCTATGTAAATCTAACATTTAATGTCTAGAATTAATGTTAGCAAGTTTTGTAGCATTATTCTAAAAATCCTATAAACTTGTTAAATACATTAATTCATTTATCAGTTAATCTAAGTTTTAAAAGGAAAATTACTTGTAGGCATCGATATGAGGCCAAATATCACCTCCAAGTTTTTGATTTGATGAATTGGCGGTGTCAGATTTGTTATTGGATGAAAGGGCGGTTTCAACAGTTTGTAAATCTAAAACTTTGTTTAAAAGATTGCATATTGTATTGGTTTATGTGCAAAGTATTAAAAACGGCGGCAAGCCGATTACAATAGTCCCTGCTAGCCCACGGCAGGAACTAATAATAAGCATTGTGAGGTATCCTATTGAGCATTGTAATTTTAATCTATTGATATTGATATTGAGCATTTATTCGAATCTTTGTCTGATATCATTAAAAAATCCAAGTGGTGAATAGAAGTTCAATCAACATAAGTATATATTTATTGTAATTTTGATTTTTCAAATAATAAAAAATTTAAAGTTTGATTTTTTAATATTGAATCATTTTTAAATATTTTTTTTATCAGAATAAATCTTTACTATTTTATTATTTCGATAGGCATTTTTATTTGAGATTTGGGGTGGACTACGACCTATGCTTTTTCATCTATGGATGAGGATGAGACAAGTGTACTGTCTAGATTGATTCTATGGCAGTCGTTCAAAATTTGAAATAAACAATTACTAGTACACCTACATAGTATGTGGTTGGATTAAGTTGATATGGATCAAATGGTTGAAAGATAGCGATGGAATGGAAAACAATTTAGATTTTTTTTAGTCTTCATATTCTTCTAGTTAAACAGGTTCAACTATGAGTTATCCATGCCTAGCTACTTGTTATCACCAACATTCTTCCTGTTATCCATTTATCAACTATCATATATATATTATTTATTTATTTTTATCTCACATTCTCTTAGTTATCTGCCACGACTTCATTAGGTATGAGTTATCCATGCATTGCTACCAGTTATCCATACATCAACTCCCAGTTATTTTTTTTATAATTGTTTATTTCAAATTTTGAGCGACTTCCATAGAATCAATCTTGATAGTACACTTGTCTCATCCTCGTCCTTAGATGAAAATGCATAGGTCGTATTCCACCCCAAATCTCAAATAAAAACACCTCTTGACGTATTATATATATATATATATATATATAGTAGTTGATGAATGGATAGACAATAGTTCATGGCAGATAAGAGAAGAATATGATATATATATATATAACCGGAATAATGTCGGTGATAACATGTAGCTAGGCATGGATAACTCAGAGTTGAACCCATTTAACTAAAAAAGAATAAAGAATAAAAAAGAATCCACACTCTCTTCCATTCCATCACTATTTCTCGACCATTTGATCCCTATCTAAGTAATCCAACCACAAACTATGTGGGTGTGCTAGTTATATGAATATGTCATCAACTTTGTCATTTATATATCAATTAATGCTAGTATTTCAAAAGCTAACATAAACATATGCTAAATAATTCAATACAATATAAATGATATGTTAATATAATTCAATGATAAATTTGTTGTAATTATAAAACAATAAATATAATAATAAAACATATTTAAATCATGTTCTATGCTTGTACTATTTAATGCATTTTAAATATGATGGTATTAAATGATTGTTAACTTTTTATATCCAACATTATAAATTGAAGAAAAAAATCGTAATTGGCCATTTATAAATACCCATAGTAAAATGACACCCCCACAATATATATGTCAAAATAAAACATTTACATATCAATCTCTATTGTCATCACCTTTGTTATCTTCATTGCTTGGAATTATAACATTGTTGTTCTCAAAAAGATGTTTTGATCTTGGATCATGTCTTAGTACAAACCACCAATCCCCATCCAACACATTTGGGTTAAAAAACACTTGGTTACAATGTTTTGGGAAAGCATAAGGCTCCTTAGTTTCAACACATTTTATTTATTTATAATTAATACATATTATCCCGCTATCATGATCTTCCTTTGCATTACTTTGATCGAATATATCCCACCACTTGCACCTAAAAATAACATATTGAAAAGATGAGAAGTTCACTTTCATTGTCTCTTGTATCTTTCCAATGTAATATGACTTCCCCTCTATTAAGTTTTTATCAAGGTGGCTAGCATGACTAGATTGGTTGAACTAGACCTCCACTCCACAAGCTTGTCTAATGTGTCCATCATCGACATTCTTAATGCGAAAATGAATGCACCTATAAAAATGCAAACAAAGCACAATGTCATGTCTAATAACCCAAGCATTAATAGAAACATAATACATGCTACAATCTAAATGTGCATTATATATTGAATGTGGTGTATAGAAATATTATTACAAAGTTGTTGCACATAATCCAAATGTTTAGTGCATATTCTTCTCACGTGGGTGACGACCAGACGTGCCATATTTCTTTGTGATCTTCTCAACCTCCCAACTATTGAGACAAATCTTTGGCATATTTTGTTTTAAATGATTAGGATAAGGCATGCTTATCAAACCCTAGTGCAGAGTCTCATCTCAATATTATTTTTTTATTAACATTATCATGATTCAAATATTAATTTTTTATTAACATTATCTTGTTAAAGTATATGAATCCTCCTTTTATGTAAAAATAAATTTATAATTTTTATATTAAATTTATTAATTGTTTTTACAAATAATAAATATTAACTTTGTAATTATTTTACTAATTAATTTTTATGTTAATATAAATTTATGTTTCCCAACCAAAAAAATAAATTCATTGAAAGTTATATATATATATATATGTTTAAAATAATAATTAGATTAAATTTTTGTTTGGAAAAAAAATTCTATAATTTTAATAGATAAGAAATTAACATTAATCTTTATTTTTTTATGAATATCTTATTGTAATTAAATTTTGATTAATATAAATTGAATTTTAAATATATAAATATTAATTAATACAAATAATTTATTAATTTAACATTAAATTAAGTTTATAAGTGTATATATTTAAAGAGTTTTGGGGTGGACTGTCATTTATGCTTTTTCATCTATGGACGAGAATGAGTAAAGTGTATTGTCCAAATTGATTTTATGAGCGTCCTTCAAAATTCATAATTAACAATTTTTAAAAAAAATAGCTTAATTAACATTTACTAAGTATAGTTAATGATAGTTGGAAAAATTAAACTTCAACTTCAACTATTTTATTATTAAATTATGAGATTATACAACTATGAGCTTAATTCCACTCATGATACAACTATTAGTTTTACTTCAATTCCAATCATGATTTTTACTTGAAGTGCACTTCCTACCATCATAGATCCATCTAAAATTTGAGTGGAAATGTTGAAGAAATGTGTAATCCAATGTTTATGGTTTTAGTTTATCTAATTTATGTTGTCTTATATATAGGCAATTCTAAATTTAAATTTAATTTAAGTTGACATGTTATTTTGAATAATATTTTATTATTTTTTATAAAGGACACTTGTCAACTCTAGGATGAGCACTGAAGGAGTCACACATCTCTCCCCTATTGGATTGTAGACTGCACCTCTTCGATGCAATAAATAATTTAAATTTTTTTGTTGGCAAAGTGGTAGAACCCCCTAACTAGGAGTGGACCTAGCCTGAACCGCACCAACCCTTAACATGTTTGGATTTTTGGTATCCACGGCATTAGAACCGACGACCTTTTCGCTTAGGAGGCGTTTTAACCATACCCCACCACCAAATGTTCTACATCTCACGGATAATTTAAGTCTCGACATGTTATTTTTAATAATATTTTATTATTTTTTATAAAGGACACATGTCAACTCTAGGATGAGCACGGAAGGAGTTACACATGTCTCCCGTACTGAGCTGTAGAATGCACCTCTTATGTGCAAATATATTCTTTTTTAAATTAACTATTAGATACAACTATTAGCTTAACTCCAATGATACTATAACTATTAGCTTAATTCCAATGATTATATAACTATTAGCTAAACCTCAACTCTAATCAAGGTTATATTGAATAACTATTAGATACAACTATTAACGTAACTCTGATAATAACTCTCTAATAGTTGTTATATTGGATAACTATTAACTATTAGGTTAATTCCAAGAGTGATACAACTATTACATTAAATTTAGATTAAAGTGATAATTAAAACATGGTAATAAAAAACTATTAGACTAAAGTGTAGTTGTACTCTATTGACTCCATCTCTTAGCCTAAAAAGTCGAGCTTCATTGTAGTGAAACCATGTATCGCTGAATAAGCTTTCCATTTGGTAGTGTTGCATCATGAGAACAATAAAGGTTAGGTAAGGTTATAGGAGGGTGATTATAGATCTCAATGTACCAAGTTTACATTAACTTTTTTATATCTAGTTTTTTATTGTGAAGTTTACATTAATGTTGAGGGACAAGAGGTACTATCCAAACACCTTATATAGTAGTTTATGTTGATGTGTTGGCTAGGATTGGCAAATCATGTGGGTATATGATATGTTTTGTTTTTCAAGAGCAAAACTCTATATAGTAGTTTATGTTGAGGTGATGGCTATGATTGACAAATCCTGTGGGTATATGATATGTTTTGTTTTTCTAGACTTGAATATTGGTTCACCTCTTGTGAAAAACCACCAGCAGTATGTTGGACCAAGAATACATAGTATCTAAGCAATACAATTTTGTTATGTTTGATTTATTGAATAACAAGGAACAATTTTTTTCTGCTTCAAAAAAGATCTTAATGTGCCAAATATATGCCTCTGCGTATTCCGAACATATTAATCTTTTATTTTTGTGTGAATTTAGAGACTAAACTATTGAATTAAAATAGTAATACATGCAAAAATACAATTCAGAGTAGCAGTTCTGCAAGCAGAGTGTGGCAGATATGGAGTTAAGACCTGCCCTTGAGAGGAATTTTGGCCTTAACAGACTAAATGATCCTCCCTGTGAAAGGGAAAACAAATCATGGTAAAATTGATAGAGTTTAAACATGAAAATTGAGAATAACGACTATAATTTACAGGGGAGTATAAACCCCAAGAGGCTTGGTCAAAAAGAGAGAACACAGAAGCCATGAAACCTGGATTAAGACTTGGAGGGTGGCTCCTCCTCTATTGGAACCCCGAAGCCAAAGCCGAGATGAGAGTTTGGTAGACCCGTCACTGAAGAAGCAAGTGGATTGACAAAGGCTTGATCATCGTGTTTGTCGAGATTCTTGCCATCGTTGTTGGTAGCCTCTTCACTGTTGGCATCCTCCTCGCCGCTGGAGGGGCTCCACTTGACCAAGAGCGGCTCGGTTTTTTTGTATTCAGCTACAATGCTGATGGCAACATTACCATGCTTTGTGCTTGACATGGTCCTCTGAGGAGGGGGAGGCGTCCGTTCAATATCCATGGGCGCTACTGATGGATTCATGGAGGGAGTCGGAGGGTCATTCTAGGGGCCGATGGGACGAAGGAGAAGTTTGGCCAGGAAATTTTTAACAACTCAGTGATTGCGCTTGCGATCAACTGTTCGGTTTGCTGCTGAATGAGAACCTGTGAGCTCATCTTCCCATTCGTCGAAGAGTTTACGGAGAGAGTCAGGAATTTTCAAATCATAGCCTTCCGTGTTAGCTTGAGTCGTGAAGCTTTTGGCTCGTTCATTAACATTGTTGTGACCACCTCAACCTCGTTTAGACGTGGCTCTCAATCTACGCGACATCATCCGCTAACTGGCAACGCAAAGTGATGAAACTGCTGAGCACCAATAGAGAGACTGAGAGCAGGAGGTTGAAGGCTGTGATGTTTCTTCGTCGCCTCTGACTTTGTGAGATACTCGACATTCGCACGATGGAGCAAGAGCGAGCAAATGAGGTGAAGAACGATGAACAGGCTGCCCTTAACGAAGGGGCATAGATCTAGAGACACCATTAAGAGTGCCTTAACTTTGCATGGTGATGCAAGGTACCAAGTGACAAAAGCCAAGACACTTCCCATCATGAGCTTGGAGCTTGCGCCGTTCGAAATGGAAGCCAGTCCACAACAATTAAGGATAGGATGAGGTGATGTCAAAAGAGTGACAAGGGACAGCTGTGTGCCCCGATGGTCACTCCTTGTGGTCTATGTGGCACATAAGCACCCAAANTAATAAGAGTAATATGATTGTTGCTAATTAATTTCCTTTGAATAATATATATATATATATATATATATATATATATATATATAAAATAAATCATTGTATCTATTGAAAACTAAAACTAATGAAAGAATGGATATCTTAGAACAAAGTAGGGTATGGAGAATTTTGGAGCTCATTTGCATTAAGGAGGCAGCGCTTGGTAACCTTTTGGTGTCTGCACAGCAAACGTAAATCATGTATTTCTATTGCACCGACCGAAGCCACTGATCTTTGTTGGAAGAAGTCGCAGCAGCTTTGAAGTTGCTGAAGGATGCAATAAAGGGCCTTTACTCCACTTGCTCTTCACCTCTGGTCGCCCAATCATCCGTGTTCCCAAGGCTAGAGTAGCTCGTCATTGCTTGGCGCTTGGGATAATGATAATTGTCATCTAACTTACCCAAGTCTTTCTCTCTGTTGTAAATCTTCTTTCTCCGTGCTGTTTGGGATTATGAAAATTTTGAGGTAATTAGTATTCAAGGATAGACCATTATTGAGGTATCAAATTAAATTTCGGTGGTATTCCGTTATCCGCTTGGGATAACGATAATTGTCATCTAACCTACCCAAGTCTCTCTATGTTGATTATGAAAATTTTGAGGTAATCAGTTTTCAAGGATAGATAATTACTGAGGGATAAATTAAATTTCGGTGGTAATCCGTTTTCAAAGATAGACCATAGGTGAGTATCAAATTTTAATTACACAGAGAAGAAATTCAGTATCCACCTTCGGGAATTGATACATACCAACTCGGCCAAAAGGTATGAGATGATGTAAATCCATTTTCAATTACATAGTTTTACAGAACAAGAGGGTCATGATCCACTTACACAAAATATCGAAAATTGTAATCTAAAGGGCATTGATATTATTATACAAAGACCAAACTAATTAGCCCAGTGGACTATCACAGATTTTGTATACATTAATATATGTAGCTCAAAACAATGAAAGAATGGAGGTCATAGACCTGACTAGAAAGAAGAAAAGAATACTTGAAGGGCAAGTTAGGTATCGAGAATTCATCAACCAGAAGTTGGAGTTGGTTGAAATTAGAGCTCATTTGCACTCCGAGGGTAGCCCCTGGGGGAACCTCTTGGTGTCAGCACAGTAATCGTAGATCATATAGTTATTTCGTACCCACTGGAGCTTCTGCTCTTCGTTGCTGTCCAAAACCTCCTCTGCGGCCAAGTTAGAAGAAGAAGAAGTAGCAGCATTAAAATTGCGGAAGGATGCAACAAAGGGAGCTTTAGTCCAGTCTGTTTTCACGAGTCCACCTCTGGTTGCCCAATCTTCCGCATCCCAAAGGCTGCAGTAGAGCCTCATTGCTTGGCTCTTAGGATAGTGATAGTTGTTATCCACTCCACTCAACTCTTTCTCCCTGTTTTTAAACACTCGAACAGGAGTCCCGTCTACAGAAAATCTAAATAACAAACATGTATCTATGTTAGTTTAAGAGATTGAAGTGTATTCTATTGAATGGATGAATGAACCAATGAGTAATTAGAATACATACATAATTTGGTTTGATGTCCAGAGCACAGAGTAAGTGTGGAAATCCAGGGTTGGGTCGAACCACAAGTAGAATCGCTGCTCACGATTGCCAAGGCCTTGAGCGAAGACATTAGTGTGCATAACATAGGGATCTCCAGAGAGGTTGCCCAGAAATTCAAAGTCTATTTCGTCATGTTTGGGACCTTGAGACGATAGCTGCAGGGAGCATAACAGCATTAACATGTCAAAATGGCATAGGACAGGTTATATTTGTGTCATTCAAAGCAGAATAGGGTAAGGCTGGTTAGAATAAGAAGAATGCATACATAATAGGCAGTAACTGTGCCTGCAGAGTTCCCAGGTACTAATTTGATTTGCATATCAATCTTGGCAAACAGATACTCGTTCTTCGATTGGAACCCACAGCCTGCGTCAAAAAGGAAAGAAGGGATAAGATGTCTACAAAGTATAATAAGTGTACATGAAAACGAAATAAGAGCAGAACATGATGGAAAGAAAAATAAAATTTACCAAACAATTATTACCTGAAGTTTGATCCAGAGTCATCTGTAATTGTTGGCCATTGTCAAGGATTTTAGCTCGACCATCGCCCCATGTGATGTCTACATCGTTGTAGAAATTTGCAGAGACAGTTATAAGAAGAGTTGAGGAGATTAATAGTAAAAGAAAGAGGAGGGGAAGTGGCGTGGCCATGTTTGTAATTATGGAAAAAATGGGAATAAAGGAGCTGGACTTTAAGATGCTAAGTGCAGATAAATGCAGGGAGAAGATGAAAAGGAAAGGAATAGAATGTGTGCAAAGAATGACTGAAGTGTAATGGTAAACAAGTAGTGCTCAAACCGCTGTAGCTCGTTGCCGTGGAGGCTGGATGGATTTGTAACGATGGTTGTTGGGTTTATATATGCCAGCTGAATGAAAGCAGGTCGGCGTGGGGATGGGAAGGAGGAAAGATCGTGAGCAGGGACAGCGAGAGGTATACCGCGGCGGCCAGGCTGTATATTTGTATCTGTGCGTTCCAACTGTAGTGAATTGCTGTGATTGAGATGTCCGAGTGAGTCCCTCCAGGCAATCGAACATTGAGATGTAGGAGTGAGTCCTTTGAGCTGCCTGTGTGGAAAGTCCCAACTGTAGGACTCAATATCTGTCACTTTCAGTCCAATCCAGTGAGTCCCTCCATCGAACCTCCAACTGGCAATTCCACTTTCTCCTGCAAGTTGCAACTTTCCTTCGGACTGCCACGCGCTTTGCTTACAAGTAACCGCCTTTACTAAACGCTTCGGTGCTTTTCATCTCTTTATTCGATCTGGTCAATGTACAGCACCTAATCAATTTGCATAAAGCGACTTTGCAACGTCTTTTATTAAACAAAAACTGTTGTTTTCAAACTTTCGCCACTACAAACACTCAATGTTGTACCAACTCCATAACATTTGATAACTATATAAAATCTTTTCAAATAATTTTCGATAATTCATAATAATAAATAAAGTAAATCATTCCTTATCTTAATGTCTCTCTATTACAGAGTCTAACTTTGAAGGGATCGAAGGATTCTACACACGATCGTATATAAAATGTGAACCACTTGAGAGAACCACGCATATCTCAACCAGTTGATACAACCACGCATATTGGGACCCTCAAAAACACAAATTGATGTGGAAAGAAAATTTTAATATTAATTGGAAGTTTGCTGTGTAGTTATTAAATGTTTTGGTAGAAAAGAGGCCTTTTGGAGTGGGAAAATTTGAAAACAACATTTACTTTTATAATAATAATAAAAAAACGTAAAATCTAATTGATTGCAACGCCACCTTATGCAAATTGATTATACATTGACGAGATGGAATAAAGAGACGAAGAGCAGTGTGTATTTAGTAAAGGCGGTTACTTCAAAGCAATCAAAGCGCGTGGCAGTCGGGAGTCGGGAGTCGGGACTACTGGGTGTGTCTGCAGGGAGAGTGGAGATGCCAGTTGGACAGTCCCAGATCTGATTGGATTCTATTACTTCCATTCTCCGACATTCCCACGTGGACGTGTCACGTGAGGCCATTGAGTAGAGTTGGAACACACAGCTACAAATATCCAATCTGTGTTTTCCACAAACGCAATCAATCATTCATTCTGTCTCAGGCCTGGAAATTCAATTTTCTTGTGCATGTCAATAAAAATTTAACCACGATTTCATGTTTTTTTGTTTATATCATTTGAGGGTTAAACCAATTTTACTGAGTCTCAATTTATTTTTAATATTATATATAATATGAATAAAATATATTTTTATATTATATATAAATATGAGTAAAAGATTTATGTAAAAGTTTATATAATTTCAAATGTGCAATAATTACAGTAAGCAAATTATAAAATTTTAAAAGGAGAAAATTTTAGAGATTATCTTTGGAAAAATATAAAGCTCAAAGTGAAAGACTCATAATACAATTAGAAACACAAAATATAAATAAATACAATACACATACATATAAATTAAAAGCAACGTTGGAGCTGACTCAACACAATGGCCAATAATTATTAGCTAAGTTTTAGTGGTTCACATAGGTATTAAAAATTTTGACATGTCAAATAGAACTTCCAAATATTTTTTTACCTGTAAACATTGACGTGTTCATAAAAAAATTACATGTCGTAAAAATAAACGTGTTCATAAAAAATTACATGTAAAAATTAAAAAAAAGTTCTGTGAACCATCGAATTCCAGGCATGTTCTGTGTGGATGGCTGCCGCGGTACACCTCTCGCTGCCCCTCCTCACCATTTTCCTCCATCTTTCTTTCCTTTCCTGCATGGATTTATAGTTGAGTTTTAAAATAAAATTTATTCTTTTAATTAAAATATCCTGCATGGATTTATAGTTGAGTTTTAAAATAAAATTTATACTTTTAATTAAAATAAATATATTTTATTTTTAGTAGGTTCCGTTCAAAATTTCCTTTGTGTTTCCCGCCTCTATCTAAAACGAAATTTCCCTAATATTTCCCGCCTCTATCTAAAACAAAATTTCCCTAATATATCTCGCCTGAGTCGCCTCTATCTAAAAAGCAATAGATGGAAAACTTCAGTTTTTCTAGGCTCCCTTCAAATTTTCCCCATGGAAAAGTGTATCCTGCTATTAAGCCACAGGTGAGCATTTTTACAGCCATGTATGTCAAATTTTGTTGGAGGATTTCAAGTCCTACCCAAGGCCATAACAGAAAATCGAACACCTTGGATTCCATCTACTTTGTGGTCAGAATCACCAATTTGCAGCAGGTAACTAGTGTACAAGCAGAGCCAAGCTGTAGTCACCAATGCCATCGTCTCCATTGTCTTAGATAAAGACCAATAGAAGCCGCAATCCCATCGGCTACCAGGACTGAGGACTTTTATCTCTACATTGTTGCACAATTTTTCTCTCATGGAAACTAGCGAGGCTTGAGTTTTTTTGCTCGAGGGGTGGCTTTCTGGCTTTGGCTGTGCTACTGATGATGTGCAAAAACTCGGAATAAGGTAAAATTATTGGAACAGGCTAGCATGGTAAAAAACCCTCCCCACAATTGGATGTACAAAAACTCGGAACATGTACAGAAAGCCGAAACAAACAGGGTAAATAAGACGGAACATATACATTTATCGGAACAAGGTAGCATGTGCAGAAACCCATAACTCTATGGGATGTGCCAATAAAGGTATGGATACAGATTAATTTGGATACCCAAACCCTTAGTTGGTACGGATACAACTTGTCTCTCATGGAAACTTGCGAGGCTTGATTTTTTTTTCCCGTGTTTAAGATCTGTTACAAATGGACGTCTAAGGTTTCAAACCCCCGCAATGCTGAAGGTATGTAAAGAAACCCCCGCAATGCTAAACGTATGTAAAGCTGCGGTTGTTTCGTTTTAGATCTAGTTCACTGTATTTTGAGTTTTATGTCAATATGTGATTGAGTCTTTGTATTTTGTTAGTTCAAGTCTTAATTTTGCACCACTCGCAAATAATTGTTCGGCTTGGATCTCTTTGTAGATTCATTATAATCTTCAGCCTTTTCACCGTTTCCAACCCTGGAACTAGGTGGTTATATAAAATTGTAATACAATTTGAAATCTAGATTTACATGGAAGGTGTTATTTAAGGGGCTGGTTCCTCCGCAGGTTTTGTCGTCTGTCGATGGCCTGTGAAGAGGCTCCCCGTATCCACAGACTCCTTAACGTATTAATGACGACCCGGACGACATGGTTGACGATCAGCTGGTTGTCTCTAGCCTTTCTGAAACAATTCTCCAACACAGTACAGAAATCCAGAGTCTGTAAACTGTTTTCGAAATATTCTTCGATCAGTTCAAACAAATCATGGTTCTTCCAGATATCCTCCTTGCATCCCAATAAGACCTTAACGACCCCCTGGTCCATTTCCAGCAAGCAATTTGTTGTTTCTCTTAGTCTTTCTAAAGAAAGACTCCGTACCTCAACACCTTTGGCGAGAGAATGAATAACCTTCCCAGTTCGCTGTTTGACTGCTTCGTCGAAATTCTTAACATCAGGGTCGGCTTTGCAGGCTTCCTCGTAAGCCTTCAGCTCCATAGAATATTTCATCTTTGATTCAAAACCCATCTGTGGCTTAGATTGCTCTCCTGGTTTTTAGCTCATTTGGCTCCCCGTCTATGATCAAAATTACAGATGATTTTCCCAGTTGCCCTTATAACCAAAGATTTACAAAAACAAATAGCAAATAAGCCCTAATCGATTCCTTGTCTTTTACGATATCAACTTTTCAACATTGCAAAGGTGATTGAATATTTAACAAAAATACTTTGTCAGACAACAATCAAGCCATAGTTGTTGGAAAAATGTAATAACTCTCTGTACTTGACTTCCCGCAGATTGTACAAGTCAAGATCTTGTCTATCAGTCTAACAAGAAGGAAAAGTCCACGAGTAGGCAACTTAATCCAGTTGAATTTATTTATGAAGCTAAGTTGTTAGAGTCTTTAATAGTGAGTCAGTCGGCCCATGCTGTAGCAATCTTCAGGTTGCCTATAAATAGAAGAAGCAAATTGTAAATCAGTTTACACAGAGACAACACAATAGTGAGTCAGTCGGCCCATGCTGTAGCAATCTTCAGGTTGCCTATAAATAGAAGAAGCAAATTGTAATTCAGTTTACACATAGACAACACAGACATTAGACAGCAGAGGAACTCAAGGTGAGAAAGAGAAGTCGAAGCTCAAGCTTTTGTGCATGTGATTTAGTCGAAGAGATAAAGCTCTGTAGACCTACGAGTCTGGACCGACAAGTCTGACCGACCAGTTTGTAACCGACAAGTTTGTAATACTTTGTTATTTTTGCATAGTTAATATATGAAATACTTTGTGATTGAATGCATGATTATTTAGCCGCACTGAAAGTTCCAGGTTTTACGGCACATTGGTCGACTCAAGTCTTCCTACATATTTGGGCATATGTTTCTCATAAGTTATTTGGATTTATAAATGTGTCTATTTTACTTCATCTTACTTACAGGTGAAAAACATTTGTAATTTCCTAAGTCTTTAGACTAAGAAACATACCTTGTAGATTTAGACCAAAGTGAGCTGACTAGAGTGGTTGGTCGGTTGAGTCAGCCGACTGAAGCAACCGACTTAGTCGAAGGCAAGTAGTGAGCCGACTAGGTCGAAGACAAGAAGAGCGCTGACTTGATCGAAGACATGAAGTGAGCCGACTTGGTCGAAGAGAAGAAGTCAGTCGACTTGGTCGAAGTGACAAGTGGTCGAGGTAAAAACCGGTCGGACAAGTAAGTCGAAGTAATTTTGGTCGAGTGAAGGACCGACTAAAATTTATAAATTTGTCTAGTTGGACATAGACAAGTTTCACCCGATTTGTGAAAAAGAAAAGTGGTCGGCGTGAAAAGTGAAAATCAAATTTAATATCGACTGAGCCCTAAACCCAAGTTTAGTCGACTTGGTTTTGGCTATCTGGTATCAGAGCCACGTTTATATCACAGCAAGGTTTAGGAAAGAAATCTTGCCTTAAAAGGTGGAAATTAATTTTCTAAGGAAAGTTAATTAAAAATTAAAATGGCTTCCACTTCTGGTTCATTGCAAAATCCAATCTTTACAGGAAAGAATTATGAATATTGGTCTTTAACAATGAAGGCTTTATTCAGAGGTCAAGATGTCTGGGAGATAGTCCAGCATAGTTATGCAGAACTAGCAAACATGACGTCATATAACAATCTCACACAGGCTGAGAAAGATGTCTTGAGAGAACAGAGGAAGAAAGATGGAAAATCTCTATTTTTCATACATCAAGCTATGCATGAAAGCATACTCCCAAGAATAGCAGCAAAGACTAATGCTAAGGAAGCATGGGATACATTGGAGACTGCCTATCAAGGTTTGGATAAGGTAAAGACATCCAAACTGCAGATTTTGAGAAGAGATTTTGAATCTCTGTTCATGAAAGATTCAGAGATTGTAGACACATTCTACACCAGAGTTGTTGGGTTGATAAACCAACTAAAATCTCATGGAGAACCCATAGCAGACCAAATGGATGTTGAAAAAATTCTCAAAAGTCTTCCCCCAAGATTTGAAAACTTGGTTGTGACCTTAGAGGAACACACAAACATGTCTACATTTACCATTGATGAGTTGCAAGCTTCACTCATCAATCATGAACACAGACTCAGCAGATCATAGACATCATTGGAAGGTGCATTTGCAGCACAGTCATCCATAAGTCGTGGTAGAGGCAGGGGGAGAAACAACTTCAGAGGTAGAGGAAGAAGTTCTTCAAGAGGAGGACGAGGCAGAAGTCCTGCAAATGTCGGTGGCAGAGGAGATAACCAGAACCCAAGTCAGCTAAGTGGCCAAAGGTTTGATAAATCAAAAATTAAATGTCATTATTGTAAGAAGTTTGGTCATTATGCATATGAATGCAGGAAGAAGCAATATGACCAAGGAAGGCAAAGCCCAAGTCGGTCGACCAACACCAACACTTCGACAAGTGCAATGTTAATGGCATCGACATCTCCACTTGAATGCAATGCTATTCAAGAAAGTCCACATGACATATGGTACTTAGATTCAGGATGCAGCAACCACATGACTGGTAATTTAAATCTATTTTCCAGTCTAGACACTTCAGTTAAAACTGATGTTACACTTGGAAACAATGTCCAAGTCACTGTCTTAGGAAAATGCACTGTTGATATTCTAACCAAACAGGGGGAGATTAAGTATATTCTTGATATCTATCATGTCGAAGGTTTGAAACATAATCTGTTAAGCATTGGACAGTTGTTACAAAAAGGCTACAAAGTCTACATGGAAGATGAACACTGTGTGATCAAAGACAAGCGTCCAAACGACCAGCTGATAGCAAAAGTGCCAATGACAAGCAACCGCTTGTTTCTATTGAGGATAGTTTCCGACATAAAAGGGAAGACAAAGACAGGAGCTGCATTCAAGGCAAAAAGTGAAAAAACAGTCGAGCTACTCGACAAGAGAGAAAATTGCAGCGCTAATTTGCAAGCTGCATTTCAGACAAAAGTTCAGGATGAATCCTGGTTGTGGCATTTTAGATTTGGACATCTGAATTTTGGTGGGATGAAGCTACTGCACACAAAGAATATGGTGAAGGGATTACCATTGATCGACAGACCAGAGAGGGTTTGTGAAGGCTACATTTTTGGCAAGTAGCACAGAGAGAAATTTCCAGTTGGAAAGTCCTATAGAGCACACACACCACTTGAAATTGTGCACTCTGACATCTATGGTCCAATGCAGACATCATCCATTGGTGGCTGCAACTATTTTCTAACTTTTATAGATGATTACTCAAGAAAGACATGGGTATATTTCTTGAAACATAAATCTGATACATTTGGTTATTTTCAGCAGTTCAAGGCACTCATGGAGAACCAGAGTGGTCATCCCATCAAGATTTTAAGGACTGACAGAGGAGGTGAATATGTTTCAAATGAATTTCTGAATTTTTGCAAGACCCATGGCATACAGAAACAATTCATTGCACGGTATACACCTCAGCAGAACGGCATAGCCGAAAGAAAGAACAGAACCATCATGGAGATGGCATGCAGCATGTTAGTAGCCAAGCATTTGCTAAATGAGTATTGGGGAGAAGCAGTCGCAACTGCCGTTTACATTATTAACCGATGTCAGACAAAGAGTGTGAAGAACAAAGTTCCCCAAGAAGCATGGACAGGTATGAATCATAGTGTTTCCCATTTAAAAGTTTTTTGTTGTGTTGCATATGTTCATGTTCCAGATGAGCTGAGAAGGAAGCTAGACAAGAAGGGACAGAAATGTATTTTTGTCGGCTATTCAGAACACAAAAGCATACAAGCTGTATGACCCCGTCACAAGGAAAGTGATAATCAGTCGGGATGTTCAATTCGTTGAGAATGAATCATTGGATGGAACCGTCGACATAAATGTCAAAATTGTGTCGAACGTCGACAATGATGATATGGAAGAGGAAGTGGTTCAAATACCACATGTAAGTCAACCGGTCGGAGCACCGTCGACTCCCATGACACCAAGACATGGTTCAGCACAAGGACCATCGACACAAGTAGCAGCTCAAGCTACACCAACAAGTACACCAAGAGGACAGCAGACTCCATCAAGCATTCAATCTAGGTCGACATCGATAGAACCGGTGAAGACAAGAAGTCTGCGAGAAATATATGAAGCTGGTACACCTAATTCATTCTCTCTGTTTGCATTATTTTCCCCTATATATGATCCACTAACATTTGAAGAAGAAGTATGGGCACAAGCCATGGATGAAGAAATACAATGCATCAAGAAGAACCAGATGTGGGAACTGGTCGATGTACCAACAGACAAGGATGTAATTAGTGTCAAATGGATTTATAAGACAAAGCAAGATGCTGATGGGAATGTGCAAAAGCACAATGCAAGAATGGTAGCAAGAGGGTTCACATAGCAACTCAACATCGACTTCAATGAAACGTTTGCACCTGTTGCACACATGGATACAGTTAGAACAGTTTTGGCCATTGCTGCACAAAACAAATGGCATGTTCATCAAATGGATGTCAAGTCGACATTCTTAAATGGCTATATAGAAGAGGAAGTATATGTGGAACAGCCACAAGGGTATGAAGTTCCAGGTCAAGAGCACAAAGTGTACAGGCTGAAAAAGACATTATATGGTTTGAAGCAAGCTCCTAGAGCTTGGTATAGTCGGATTGACTCCTATCTCATTGAAAATGGATTTCACAGAAGTGAAAGTGAACCGACTTTGTACACCAAAGTCGATGAGCAAGGTAAGATGTTAATTGCCTGCCTGTATGTAGATGATTTAATATTTACTAGTGATTATGGCATAGCAAATTTTAAAACAGTCATGGAAAGTGAATTTGAAATGACTGATCTGGGGCTTATGAAGTTTTTTCTGGGCATTGAAGTTCAGTAGTTTGAAAGTGGTATCTTTATATCACAGTCTAAGTATGCAAGTGAAGTTTAAAAAAGGTTTAAGATGCCTAACTGCAAGACAGCCCCAACACCAGTGATAACAGGTTTAAAATTGAGCAAGGATGATGAAGGATCCACTGTAGATCCTACGCTGTTCAAAAGGCTTGTTGGCAGCCTTATGTATTTGACAGCAACAAGACCAGACATTATGTATGGAGTAACTCTGATCTCAAGGTTCATGGAGTCACCAAAAGACTCACATTGGCAAGCAGGTAAAAGAATTCTGAGGTATGTAAGTGGCACAAAAGACCTTGGTATTATGTATTCAACCTCAAAAAATTTTTAACTCATTGGTTACACTGACAGTGACAATGGAGGCAGCATAGATGACAGGAAGAGAACATCTGGGTACACATTTCATTTTGGTATAGGTGTTGTTTCATGGGCTTCAAAGAAACAACCCATAGTAACTCTATCTTCAGCTGAAGCAGAGTATGTTGCAACAACAAGTGCTGCATGTCAAGCTGTCTGGATGAGGAGAGTCTTAAAAGACTTGTCACAGAACCATCAAGAACCGACAACAATATTCTGTGACAACAATTCAGCCATAGCATTATCAAAGAATCATGTGTTTCACAAGAGAACCAAGCACATCGACACAAGGTTTCATTTTATAAGAGATTTGGTGAACGACAAGGAAATTTGTTTGGAATTTCGCAGGTCTGAAGACCAACTTGTCAACATCTTCACAAAGCCATTGGCAAAGGATACTTTTCAGTATCTGCGTAGTTATATTGGAATGACAAGTTCTCCACAATGAACTCTGTCATAAACAGAGCATGTCTAAGTCTGAAACATTTTGTAAATTTTTGTTTTAAAAAAACATCCCCATCTGCTTATAATTAAGGGGGAGTGTTGGAAAAATGTAATTACTCGCAGATATGTACTTGACTTCCAGCCGACTCTGTCAGAGTCTGTACAAGTCAAGATCTTGTCTGTTAGTCTAACAAGAAGGAAAAGTCCACGAGTAGGCAACGTAATCCAGTCGAATTTATTTCTGAAGCTAAGTTGTTAGGTAGATAGTTATTACAGTCTTTAATAGTGAGTCAGTTGGCCCATGTTGTAGCAATCTTCAGGTTTCCTTTAAATAGAAGAAGCAAATTGTAAATCGGTTTACACATAGACAACACAGACATTAGACAGCAGAGGAACTCAGGGTGAGAAAGAGAAGTCGAAGCTCAAGCTTCTATGCACGTGATTTAGTCGAAGAGTTGAAGCTCTGTAGACCGACGAGTCTGGACCGACCAGTTTGTAACCGACAAGTTTGTAATACTTTGTTATTTCCGCGTAGTTAATATATGAAATAGTTTGTGATTGAATGCATGATTATTTGGTCGCACATATTTCCAGATTTATTTCTGTAAATGTCTTTTACAATTACTGATAAGTAAAAGAACAAGAACCCATAAAAATCTCACCGCGTGAAAGTTCCAGGTTTTACGGCACATTGATCGACTCAAGTCTTCCTACATATTTGGGCATATGTTTCTCATAAGTTATTTGGATTTGTAAATGTGTCTATTTTACTTCATCTTACTTACAGGTGAAAAACATTTGTAATTTCTTAAGTCTTTAGACTAAGAAACATACCCTGTAGATTTCGACTGAGCCGACTTGAGTGGTCGGTTGAGTCAGCCGACTTAGTCGAAGGCAAGTAGTGAGCCGACTAGGTCGAAGACAAGAAGAGAGCCGACTTGGTCGAAGAGAAGAAGTCAGCCGACTTGGTCGAAGTGACAAGTGGTCGAGGTAAAAACCGGTCGGACAAGTAAGTCGAAGTAATTTTGGTTGAGTGAAGGACCGACTAAAATTTATAAATTTGTCTAGTCGGACATAGACAAGTTTCACCCGACAGGTGAAAAAGAAAAGTGGTCGACGTGAAAAGTGAAAATCAAATTTAATATCGACTGAGCCCTAAACCCAAGTTTAGTCGGCTTGGCTTTGGCTATCAATAGTTGCAGGAATCACTTTTGCAGATTCCCAAATTGTTCCTGTAAAGTGATGGACCGCAAATTCCAACTCGTTTTTCTCCTGCAAACATATTCACACTGCCGTCTGTTCTGTAATTACGTCGATAGGCGTTTATATGTGATATTTTGGGGATGGACTTGCTTGAGCGGATCATCAAGATCCACCAAAACATGCCAAGTGTATGACTGGGATGTCTTCAATTGTCTGATCTTTTAACTAGTTTTAACTAGCTTAACTAGCTGCTAATTTAGGAGTTTGTTAGGTGAGCTGATTGCCTGATCGTCGATTTTAGGAACGCGAGGAGTCTGTTAGCCACCGAGGAGTCTGTTAGCGCACGTGGAGGAGATACCTGGTGGTGGACGCGAAGGTTACGTATCTGCAACTCGCCCACGCGTCCAACGATTCAACACTCACATTTAAACTACTGCCACCTCCCCGAACTCAGTGTTAATCTACGAATGATCACTGCAGTTATCAGTAGACACTTGGTTAATTTCAGTTATCAGTAGACGTGTGGTTTGGTTTTATCTCCCACCCGATACCCATCTCATAACGAACTCACCGTCGCTTGAAGCCGAAATCTTTGAAGCTGCCACGAAAACTTCTAATGGCTTTTTCCAAGAGGGGCGTGTGGCTATGGTAATCTTTACAGCCAAGGCTATGGAACAGAAACTGCTCCTCTTAGCACTGCGCTTTTCAACAACGGATTAAGCTGCGGAGCCTGCTATGAAATGGAATGTAATGATGATCTCCAATGGTGTTTGCCAGGGACTGTCACCATCACAGCCACCAACTTCTGCCCGCCAAACTACGCTCTACCCAACAACAACGGTGGGTGGTGCAACCCACCGCTGCAACACTTTGACATGGCGGAGCCTGCTTATCTGAAGATCGCCAAGTACAGGAGTGGGATTGTCCCCATCCTCTACAAAAGGTAATTCATTGCCCCATTATCATTTCCATAAGCTAATTCAATTCAAATTGGTTTGTCTACGACCTTATTTTAAGCGGTTATATTGAATGCAACACATGGTATCCTGCTTAAAAGGGGAGGAATCAGGTTTACAATCAACGGCCATTCATACTTCAATTTAGTGCTCATCACCAACGTGGGAGGGGATGGGGACCAAGGTTGGAATTTCAAATGGTTAACACCCGTCAAAATTGCCAATAACAATCAAAATCTGAAATGTTTTCTGTATTTTAAGCCAGATTTTGACGGTCTCCGAAAAATCTTAGTTGTATTTGACGGGTAAATTGGCCCATGACGAGCATTTACCCGTCAAATTCCATCCCTGCTAGGGACGTCCATGGCATTTGGATAAAAGGGTCAAGGACTGGTTGGCAGACAATGTCGCGCAGCTAGGGACATAATTGGCAAAGCAACTCGTACCTGAATGGGCAGAGCCTTTCGTTGAAGATCGCCACTAGTGATGGTAGGACAACTGTTTCGTATAATGTTGCTCCTTCTAACTGGCAATTCGGCCAGACCTTCCAAGGAAGGCAATTCTAACAGTGAGATAATCAGAATGGCTTTCTTTCTTGTCTTGCTTAAAAAGTTGGTAATGAATATTCCGGCATAGAGCCATAGATTTGGTGCGCTAATGTTGCTCTGGTAGTAATGGCACGTTGGCACCTACTCCTCCATGCTGTAGCATTTAGCTTATCGAATCAACGGCTTATTTCAAGTTTATTCTCTAATAAATATAGCATCGAGAAAGATTATGGGCTGGTCACTGTATTCATAGCTATATGATGCCAAGATCCAGTGGTATTGAACAATCAGTACCCCATGAATAAATGTACAACATTAAATTGTGCAAAAGCGACAGCGGGGTTTGAAATTAAAATACATGCATTGATACTCACTAATGGAAGCCATTGAAAATTTGACCTTTATTACTCATATTAATGAGTGAGTTAGGAGTTATGGAAACTTTAATTATGGTATATTTTTAAGTACAACGTTATTGGCTGATGCTACCTCAGTATAGTCATACCCACTGATTCTATACATTGTTGCAGTACCTTGAAAACTTTGGGTATGATCATTTATATTATGCCGCATTAATGTGGCAATATGAAAATCCCTTAATGTGGTGATATTGTATAAGCCTTTATATTATTTAAAAGTTATGCTTTTCCTTAAAGAGTTTTATGAGTTTATGCAGTTGTACTGTTTGTTGTTTTATTTTTGAAATAATGATTATAACTATTTATATTTTGTGGTAATATTAATATTAAAAGTTCTTGGAGTTATACTAGTATAGATCTATCTTAATTATGGCTCTACCAAGCATCCAGAGGGATCAACTTCTCTCGAGGTGTAAACCCTTTTTAATTTACAAAAATGTCTAATAAGTATTCCTACTTGGGAGGGAAATAGCCAATTTGCTTAAGTAATTTCAAAATAGGGTAAATATCATTAGAAGAATGAGTTGAATAACATTAATAATCATATAATCAAATAGTTTACCAAAAATTGCTTTACTTGTCTTTCTTTAAAACTAATAATGAATATTAAGAGCAGTTAATGAGTAAAGTAATCCATATAAAATTTAAAATCTAGATTTTAAACATTTATCCAAATGTTTTGAGAAATGACTTGTTTTTCTCTATTTTTGAAATAGTGATTATAAACAGTTATCCAAATGTGATGCTCTAAGCTAAATCTAGCATTGATATTGTCATCGCTATTATTTTGTAATTTAGTTTCTATTTCTATCACATATTTTATTTCTAACATTATGCGTGCTTAGGTTTCAAGTCAACTAAATTTTAAATTGAAATTTAATATATAATTACATAAATGTGTTTTTGCAATTTAGTTAATTTAAAATTAAATTTTATATGTTCCTCATTTTTGTAATATTATGAATATTGCTGTAATATGGTTGTATATTATATGAGTATAATATTTTTTAGTTTTTAGTTTTAATTATAAGCTGATTTGTTATAATTTTTTATTTTATTTTTACTTATTATTATTCTTATTTTTATTGAGTTTACATGCCCATTTAAATTGTAGAAAAGGCTTTTCGACGTAATTATTTAAATTTAGAAACATTTCAGATTTTCGAATAAATATTTTATCTATAATTACATAATCATAAATATAACTATAAAACAAACACTATATAATAAGCTTTTAATAATTTAAAAAATAAAACAATTAAATACCTTAATTACATTATTAATGCTTCCCAACATCAAATAAATATACACTAACATAACACGTTCGAGAAATGTTTCTTTTAAAATCAATAAAATAGATTTTTTTTATATATAAATATATCAACCAAAAATAATTACACATTAAAATAATTCACTTTAAGACAATTCTATCCTCAAATTTTGAAAAGGGTTACCTAACTTCCCTACAACAATTATTTTAATATATAAAAATACTAAAAAGTAAGCCATATATTAAAAGAATGATTCACATTAATATTATTAATTTGGGAAATATTTTAGAAAATTTTAAATTTAATGTAAAAGAATTAAAAATTAAAAACTTAAGAAACAATGTCTTTGCATTTATGACAAACTTTTCTCATTAATTTAATATAAAACCAAATTTGAAAACTATCTAATGTTAATTTGATTTTTTTTTTAAATTATTACATTTTAATGTAAATAAAACTTGAAAAATATTATATTTTAATGTAAATAACAATCTAATTAATACTTATATAACTTTATTCCATAATTAAACATCTTATACACTTCCATTTTGAATATCATTAATAAGATTGAATGTTGGATTTTGCATTATACACTTAGTTTCAAGACATAGATTAAGAGTTGATATTAGATGGTACAATCTAATTAATACTTATATAACTTTATTTCATAATTAAACATGTTACACGCTTCCATTTTGAATATCATTAATAAGATTAAATGTTGGATTTTGCATCATACACTTAGTTTCAAGACATAGATTAAGAGTTGATATTAGATGGTAAGCACTAAAAGTGAACTAAGTAATGAATATGCTAGAAGATCTTCAATTTTATCTTGATTTCCATCTCCTAAACACTAAAGGTTGTGTCCATGAGATCTTAGAAGAATATCTAAGGGTTGAGAACAAGGATGATTAAGGAGCCATATCAATCATGTGTAAGTATATTCTTGGCATTGTTTGTAATGATAGACCTAAACTTGTTTGATTTTTTTTTCTTCAAGAATACATGTCTAAAATTATAAAGGGTTGTCCCATTCTAAAGTTAATTAAGGATTAAAAATTGATATTCACCGACATAACCCAAGATGTGACAAATTAGTAAAGTGACATTCAACAATCATCATGTTGTGTTCAATTGCGGGGTTAATCTATGGTTATTTCACATTGTGACAAATAAGTATGGGTTATATGTCTAACATGAAAAAGGGTTATGTTCCATTAAGGATTAAAAAATGATATATACAATAAAACAACCCAATATGCAAATGATTAATTATGTGACATTCAACGTTCATTAATGATTATGTTTCATTCTGATGTTTATGAAGGTTATGTCGCATTACAACATTGGGAAAAGGTTTCATGTCTAATATGATAGAGGGTTATGTCACATTCTAACGTTCATTAAGGATTAAAAATGATATACACTGACATGATCCAAGATGTGACATATCAATAATGTGACATTCGAAGTTCATTGTGTTATGCTACATTGTGACTTTTATTAATTGTTATGTCACATTGTGACATTGAGAAAGGGTTATATGTCTAATATGACAAAGGGTTATGTCCCATTCTAACATTCATTAAGGATTAAAAAATGATATACACCCACACAACCCAATATGTGACACATTCATAATGTGACTTTTGATGTCGATCATTGTAACATTCATCACGGGTTAAGTCATATTCTGATGTTTATTATGGTTATGTTGCATTCTGACATTTATTATGGATTATGTCGCACTCTGTTATTTATTAAGGGTTATATTGCATTGTGACATCCATCCATGGTACATTCCTTAATGGCTCTGTCGCATTGCAACATTCATTGATGCTTACGTAGGATTTCAACATCCACCATTGTACATTCCTTAATGGTTTTTCCGCATTGCGACATTCATCGAGAGTTATGTTGAATTTCGACATTCATAAAGGAATACACCATTGTACATTCCTTAATGGTTTTTTCTGCATTGCGTCATTCATCGAGAGTTATGTTGAATTTCGATGTTCATAAAGGAATATATTAGATTACAACATTTATCAATCATTATGTTGGATTGTGACGTTATCAAGGGTTATATCACATTATGACGTTAAGCCATGGTTTGTTACAGTGTTTGGTTGGTATATGTCAACACAACCAAATATGTGACACATTAATAATGTAATAGTGGACGTTTAATAAGCGTTATGTCACATTGTGACGTTTATCACATGTTATGTTACATTAGCAACATTCATGAAGGGTTATGTCACATTGTGATATTTATCAAGGGTTATGTCACATTGCGATAATGCTCAATATGTGACACATTAATAATGTGATAGTGGGCATTTAATAAGCGTTATGTCGCATTGTGACATTTATTACAGGTTATGTTATATTAGCGGCATGCATCAAGGGTTATGTCACATTGTGATAATGCCCCAGATGTGACACTTTGATAATGTGTCTTTAGATCTTTAGAAAATTTCGTGTTGCATTATCAACTATGGCCACGTGGTTCACCAAACTCAACCATGGTTAAGTATGGACAAAATGATGTATTTATCAGTCTTGTTAAGAATTTTACTTTTGAAAAGAAAAAATAATTCATCGGGTTATGTCACATTGTGATATTTGTTAAGGGCTATGTCACATTGTGATAATGCCCAAGATGTCA
>LPNX011129804.1:1552043-1615274 GCA_001517045.1 Pseudotsuga menziesii | reverse complement strand
ATGAAAATAAGAAATTATATATGTAGAAACATAAAAAGCATCATAAAATAATCATGGATATCTCTTCAAGGCCTTTGAGATGAGCTGAAAAACTAGAAAAAAAAACTTCAAAAATTGATATCAAGGTAGAAATTTATGGGAAATTCATGTGTGCATTATATAATGCATGTGTGTTATTGAAATCAATTTTTTTCTGGGTAGGATAGTTTCCACTCACTCAAGGCGTCGTCGCTTAAGCGACGCTTATGAGGCTAGCCGTCGCTTAAGCGACGCTTATGAGACTATCCATCACTTAAGCGACGCTTATGGCCACATTTAAAAAAAAAAAATTATCTTTGTGATTTTTGGTAGGTTTAAAAAAAGAAATCCACGCGCCGTCGGATTTTTCCGTTGGATTTTGGATCGAAATGTAGTAGTGAATATACACGAAGTATGCATAGATATGGGTTGTCAACGAATTATTTACAACAGAAATACAAAGCTCAAAATAAAGGAGCAATGTTGTACATGGACGGAAAGCCAAAAACAACTAGTAATATTGCGGGGTTTATAAATAGTACACAACTAGGGTATACACTTAAGCAACCCAACTGCATATTCGAGTCACGTGAAGGAAAACGTGTCTTTGTATGTGCAATTAAATCAATAGTTATTGGCGAAGAATTTCTTATTAATTACAATTTGAATCGTGTAGATACAAACATAGTTAATATGGTTGTGGTACACCCAACAATTTAACCAATCTTTTATTGATTATTTTAACATCTATAGGATTTTTCGTTAGCATATAATTGTAATTTTCTACTTTTATGGTTTCGTTAGGTAATTATTAGTATGTTTTTGATGCAGGGTTCTCTCAGGGGTAGCTCCCTCTCCATAGATGTTTGTCGACCTAAGTCAAGGTGGCAGGTATACATCGATATTGCCAATGTAATAAATTTAGGATGGACATACAAATATGTTGTTATGTATATTCATTAGTATATTCGGTTCGTTTATATAATCTTATCTATTTTCCATGCAGAGTGTTGATCAGGGAAGCCAACCGGCTATTGATCAGCCGACTACAACATCGGGGCAACAAGAAAACATGAATGTAATTGTCCATTTCAAATACTTTAAAATCGTAAACATGTATATCGTGTAGCATAATGTTTATTTTTTATGTATTTTTTCGTTTTTATGTTTGCGGTCATGATGATAATGTTGTCTACCTTTTTTGCAGGTTGATCAAGGAAAGTCCCCAACTGTTGATCAGACGACTAGAGCCTTGAGGCAACCAATAAACCTAAATGTAATTCCACATTCTAAATACTTCAAAAATGTACACATATAAAACATGTAGCATAGTTTGTTTTTTTGTATTTTTTTGTATTTGTTAGCTTTTACATATTGCCTTCATTGTGATAACATTCTCTACTTTTTTTGTAGGTGGTTGATTGAGGTAAGTCCCCAGCTATTGATTAGACCACCCCCTCGTCTAGGCATCAGGTAATCCTATGAATCTATCATGATAGACAATTTTTGTTAATATAATTGTTTGTGCACACTATTGCTTCAAAGACTCAACAATTTTTTATATATTTCTGTTCCAGACAGGGGATTCGGTTTATGAAACACCGTATCAGCACTCTTTATAGAATGATGTCTCCCAACTGATGAGAGATAGTGAAATTAGAGGGTCTGCAGACCCATTGACGGTGCTATAGAAGACCAGACCCATTGACAGTGCTATAGAAGACCAAGGAAAAACAAAATGAGGAGTTGGTTCTTCTAACATTGACAGTTCCACAATCAGAAGAGATCAAAAAAAGGATTCAATTGTTGTTACAGCAATGTAAACAATTGGAAGTAAGTTCTTGAATAATAATGTAAATTCATTTATAATAACTTTCTAATATTTAATTTTATATGCTTTTGAACTTATAATACAATGGTTTGAATTTATAGCATGTTGTGGAGATTATCAGTGGTGGTCAAGGCAATGTTGGTCCCAGTGACCAAAACACTCCATGTACACCACATACTTCTCCCATATTGTCCATTGAACGCTCGGCAACACGCTCTGTGACACCCCCGAGGCCAGCAAAGGGTGCAGTCGATGCTGCCCCTCCCACAACAAATGCTACAGAAGAAGGGGTGGATGCAGGGTTAGATAGATATGTGGATGCATTTCCTGGATCTTCTCGTGTCACTAGCACTAGTTCAATAGTGTGTACATTTTTGGTGAATGAAGAATAGGTTCCAATAAAGATAGAGAGGATTCCTGGTGATTATAGATTATTCAATTTAGTTTTTATAATTTGTGTCTAATATACCGATATTATTTTTTAATATTGACTAATAATGGCATTAATGTTTTGCAGGAAATGATATATTTTATAAACATATGAATTATTTGGCCTTGGAGATCTTTGGGCCCACCATCCGCACAATGTGGAACAAGCAGCCGAAAAGATACCTTCGATACATTGAAGGTCCTACAGAACGCTGAAAAACATCTGGAGATTATCTGAGACCAGTATAGGGTTCACCTAGAAAAGAACCCTAGGTATGAGTGCCCTCCAATTATTCCATCTATGGATTGGAAATCCCTAGTGGAAGATGGAAAAGAGAAGGGCCTGAGAAAATTAGGAAAGATACCACCAGCTGGAACATGGAGGTATGCAATACATTCCAAAATGTAGTGGTAAGCCTTATTATTACTAGTTTTTATATCAAATTTGGTGCATCGACTAATGTATTTATAAACTTGGTTAGGCTCTTGGACACATCTAAGGCCACCAAGGCAAGAATTGAAAACATTGGCCAACACAAGCTTGGGTCTGGTGGTTACTCGAACTTGGTGGCCCAATATGTAAATATCGCAAAACCCGAATCTGCATCCAAATATCATACAGATAATTATTTTCGTTTTGTTCTAGAAAAAATGTAAAATTAATGGCATCATGCAAATATGAAGGCCGATCGATTCAAAGAATTGCCCAGTGCGGATTACATGAAGCTTGGCTTCGAACAGGGCTTTGACGTCGTTGTTGAACACTAGAGAAGCTTGTCTGGGAATACTGCACGATCCTCTGCTGATCCATCTGGTGTGTAGGTATGTAAAAACTGTATAGTTTAATGATCATTTATTAATTCTCATGCAATTTATCCCTTATAAATAAATTAACATAAATTATTTATTCCTTTTTGAGCATGAAAGTAATGATCCCATTCATGTCAAGGATGTACATGACCAACCAGACGAAGATCATGCTTCAATTCTTGGTAATGAATTTATTAATGTGCTACTATTTTGTATAGACCATTGCAGATGATGAACATTAATTCTAATTCTACACAATTCAACTGCAGAGCATGTAGATGCAGAATATAACATTGAACAAGTTGGGGTTGTACAAGATAATGCTGAACATGATTATGTGCCCATGGCAGGTAAAAACACACATTCGTAATGTTTTTTAAAATGAATTACTCATATTTATAAAAATATAAATATATTAATGAAATATTTTGACATTATTGCAGAAATTCATCGCCCCTCACCAGAAGTTCAACCTTGCGAGCAGACTAGTAGGGAGACCGAGGATTAGATTCCGAAAGATGTGACTCTAACTAAATATTTAAAGAGAAGAAAAGTAAAAAGGAAGTGACTAAACAAATTTTGAGTAATTCTTATTTATAATATAAAAAAAAATCATGGTTTTTTCCTCGGTTTCATGAATGAATGTTTAAATGAATGCTTTAATGAATGGTTTACTGATTTTTTTTATCTGCCATTGACTAAATGAATGGTTTAATGAATGGTTTTTTCAGCTGTTGGATGATTGAATGGTTTAATGAATGATTTAATGAAAGCATCTTTCAACTATTGAGTGAAATAATTTGTAATAGATGCATTGTTATTTGGATTGTGAAATAGTGAAATAAATTGTTATTTGCAAGTAGATGCATTGGGTTTGGGGAGTTGAGAGTGATGTGAGGGGGGGGAGGGGCCATAAGAGCTTCCACCTTCACGTGGTTGGTCATGTTTAGTAGAGAGTATTAAATTATTCTCGAAACAGAGAGGAGTTCAATGAATGGTAAGGAAGAATACATTAAAAAACATCTATTTCTATAATTTTAGTATGATAATTTTCACTATTGCTATTTGACTCCTCCGTTGGAACTTGTTACAGATAGCCTTGAGAAACATTTCCATATTTAAGAGGCAAGAAATGACGTTTTGATGAGATCGATGGCCTTATATACATAATGTTTTTGGTTTTCCATGTTTTATCAGCTGAACTATTATTAACAATTAATTTACTTTAATAGTTGAATAGTATTGAAGTTTACATTGTAATAGTATTGTATTTATTTAGATTGGTTTTGTTATTTTCATAAACAAACATAAATTTATTTGATGGATCCTAACATGAAACCATTCCAACAGGACAAAATTTGAAGAATGTTGATGACGTTTTGAAAGGTAAAGCATAAGAAGACAATGCGAAGCTCAACAAATAAAGGTATAATTATGTTTTCTTTTGTTTGATTGAGCTATGTATTGGGTATTTATGCATGTGCACACACACACATTTAGTTGATGATGATGATTACCATACATTAAGGCAAAATTTGTTCTATCTGATCTAAAAACTTACCTTAAATAGATTGATTTATTAGGATAACTGGCCCCTTGGTAATACTTTACCAATTCCATATAGCTATGAATTCCATATGTACATGAAAATATATGGGAAATGGCTATTTGTCGTCGAACATATGGCTATGAATTACATTTTATTCATTCGTCATATTGTTTGAACATTGAATCACCCAAGTAAAACTTATATGCATGTGCATGACATTTGACTGAAGGATCATAAGAGGGCACACTATTTTCTTTGTGGGTGAGTCATGTTTTCTTTCTTTTATTTTAAATCTAAATTCTAAATAAGGACTTATTTTTGTATTTCAAATTACACCAAGATATCTTCCACATGTAAAAACGTCCTCCATAAAGCAATGATGGATGATGACAAGTAGAAGCAAACCCCAACCTCCAAAATCCCCTAAGATGCAATGTTTCACCTTGTCCACAAAAGTGTCCAAGAGAAGGCCTCTCCAAACTGGAAGGAAACCTAAACTTATGTTGCGTCTCCCCTAAGTCACCTTCAAGAAAGATGCCCCTCCAATAATATTCATATAGCAACAAAAAAACAACTTCTAAGAGATATCAGTCTCTATATATCCAACGGAGTGATCCAATACTCAATTAATATAGAAACAAGGCCTTCCTTCATTTGAAAGAATCCTCCAAGGTCGAGCGCTTACTGAAAGAAGACTTTCAATGGTGTCCTCAATCCTATGTAGACATACTTGAAATACCTTGTAAATGGAACTGGATTCCTCTAAGGATGACTTATGTGGATTGGATCAACATTTTAAAGCCTCGTGTGATATATAGAGGAGCCTTTATAACACATCAATGTTGCCATACTTCTTCACTGCTGAGTTTTTTTTGCCTAGATTGTACCTTCATTATGCTAGGAAAGGTGCACAAAACTCTTGAAACATGAGTTAAATATGGATTACCCCTCAATGAAAGTGAAGACAAGCCAGTAGGGCCAACGCTTCTGAAAACTTCACCCTACAGTGCTTAAAAATCAACATAATATGCCATGTGAGCTTCCTAGAAATGATAATGTTGAAGTGCTATTGTTGATTCAACGCCAAAAGATAGTTCTTTGCTACTACAATATTCCCAAGGAAACTTTTATTCTATTGTTATTTATACATATCTCACCCAAAAATGGTATTTTGAAACCTATTGTTGTGTTATACCCATTAATTTTCCCTAGATTTCAAGGTTTAGAGCCATTCTCATCAATACATCTTCCCAAAACTAGATTACCGCTCACTAGGAGGTGAAATAGGGCTGAGAAATGATTTTAAGGACCAGTATGTGCCCAACAACATGGATATTTAGGGTCATTATTGTTGTTCATTACACCAAACTTCCCATAGACATGGATTTACTTCTCTAATATCTACAAACTCTGCCCAGAACAAGCTCAAAGTCTAATCAGAATTTCTAGATATCATTGTTTACTACTGATACATATTATAAAAAGTTCCCAGGTCTAAGGTTTAGCCACTTTACATAGGTTTCCAACCGTGGTAATGCTACAAACATAAATATAATTAATTAGAATTAATTTAAAAGTCAATAAATTAAGCTTAGCATCAAATGGAAATTTAAGTTAAAAACCTATTAGCTAGAATGGCTTTGATACCAATGTAGCAATGGAAGTGCTAAATTAACATAAATTAACATATTAAGTTCCTTTCTCTTCCTCAAGATCTTCCATTTCCTTATCTTCATTTATCTTAATTAGTAGTCTCAACTTTGAGACCTACCATTTGCATGCCATTGTAGACTCTCTGAGTAGGATACCATTCTACTAGCTTTCCTAGCCTCTACGCTTGGCTACAACCATCTACCTCTCATGTAGCATTTTAATCCATTTTTCGAATACCCTCTCAAAAACTATGAAACTACTTTGTCTAGATGTATATGTAAATCCTATGCTTGTTAGTCAAAACTTAATATTTTTTACAATACATGTTTGTATGTAAACACTATATTGAGTATGTGCCCTACTTGTTTCAAAGGTATTATTGGTATGCTTGATTAGGAAGTGATTCTTTACTAGTTATTTAATTAAAAAACATCATTTCAAGTTACTGAGCGGTTAGTCATGCATATGAAGCTTCAAGATATGACCTTGAGTTTCCTCTATTGTATCCTGCATTTATGCCAGAAACTATACTCTTAATTTCCTATATGCAAGTTCTCTTTAGTCTCATATCGCTCTCTTATTAGGGTTACATTTTGTATGCATGGTCAAAGGTAGTTGGTTGGTCACCTCACTCATGGTCCATCCAATGAAAAAACTATGAAGCAAATGGCCCAATTGAATAAATTGAAGGGACTCAAGAATGAAATGAGTTTTCATGAATACTGTAAGCTTGATTAAACCCCTACAAAACTTTGATATTTTATGCTTCAAACTGTAGAAATTTGTGCAAGACCTCATGCTAGCTAAATATACAGTCTTACAAGCCTCATCCTCCATAGATCCGACCGATCAATTTCCGATCAAAACTGGGCATTTTAGTATCCTTTCCCAATCATCATTCAGATTCCACTTGCCAAGTCTTCCATTTGATTAAATATTATAGTGATAATTTTTGAAGCTATCATAGTTAAAGACAAGAACCACTCTCAACCAATGGAAAACCTCAGAGTGGTAAGGGTATTGAAGATCTTCATTCTTATTGCAGATTTATTTTTATTCTTGTGATGAGTTGAGGTCTATTTTCATCCCCTTTTTAGACCCATAATCCACTGTTGGTATTTTTATTTAACTTCGATGCTGGAAAAGGTAAATTGGGTAGAGTTCATCACCATGAGCCTACTTCAAGTGCTTCATTTCTATCCTTTTGGTGATCAAGTGTGCTCATCACCTTTATTCATAGTTGCCCAAGTGTCTACTTAGGCTGTATGTAGTATATATTTGAAATATGAGAACAATGTTCACATATTCACCAGATTCATATAATTCCAGAGGCATTAAAATAAATTTCAAACTCCCTCAATGACGTGTACCCCTTGGTAAATCAATTACTTGATCAATCATAAACATAATGCATGGGTACCATTTGTTTAGGATGTTTCTCATCCTCTGCCTACAGTGGATTTTAAGCATTCCATTTTATACCTCCTAGTTGTTCTTCACATGTATAGAATTAGATGGGTTTTAGTGTCTGATGCAAATAGCCTGGGTTCGAGGTTCTTTCCCAAGGAAAAAATGTTTTTATTGAAGAAATCCCATTTGTGGCCATGACTTTTGATAATGCTATGAGCTACAATAGGCAATTAGCTAAATTTTGATGTTGTGCATCTATTTAAATAGAATTGTAGTCTAAATTAATTCCTTGCTTGGTTGGGTCTGATATCCTTATGAGTTTATCTGCATTCCATTTCGTAGGCTTAGGAAAGACTAAGAAGGTTACATGGATTCTCATCAAACAATGCTTTCTTGAGGTTTCTAACTAATTGTTCATCTGGGTAGTTACCTGGAATCTAACAGTAATATACACTAAACATAAGAGACTGTTTGTGAAATGCTCTCAGTACAAGTATCTACAGGAAGTGAAATTTATTCTAGTGTGATGGTTTTCAGAACTACCTATTTCAGCTATGTTGTCTAGACTCCATACTGGTAACAATATTTTTATCCTTGTTTGTGATTGTAAATTAAAATTATAATGTAGTATTTTGAACTTTTGAACATTATATACTTGTAACATAGAGTAACATCCAGTCAGTTTACAATACAATAATGTCGAGAAGCAAGCTATCTTAGCCAATGTTTTGCCTTTGTGTATAATTTCATGACTATTCTAAATGTTGGTATTAGGTAAAGAAAGGGATTTCATAATTTTCAACACATTATAATTTGTGTTGAAATACTAAGAACAAGAGGTAAACCATGCTCCTACCCTTGATTACTCTAATGTTATGTCATTGGTTGTGATCTACTTAGAGATGAAAATATCAGTAATCATGTGTATTTTTCAAGTTGCAATTTAACATCCAAAAAAGGCGTAACTACACAGTCACTGAATGAGAATGGTTAGCAATCATGCATAACATTTAAAAATTCTGATATTATTTGCTTCCTAGTCCTAAGACCTTTTGAAATGCCATTTTAGAACCTGGAAATCATGTTCAAGTTAGTGTTGAGTTATTTGAGTTATGTTGAGTTATTTAAGTTGTTTGAGTTAAGATCATTCAATTCATTCATCAAGTTAGTCTATTTAAAGATTGACATAGTAAAATACCTAACATTATAAGAGATTCAATAATGTAATAGTTTAAAATTAGGTTATCTAAGGTTGAATATCACATTTTGTCAGAGCCTCGCAATAAGACATTGAACTTATTAGCCAAAAACATTTGAAATCAAAGGGTAAACTAATTGGTGAATGGGATAATTTTTTGAAATACATTGGAAAGCATGACTGTTGAGTTTTGAATAGGTCATTCATTATATCAATTGAAATATTTTTTGGTATGAACAGGGATATCAAAACGGTTAGGTTTGGAATATGCTCGTGGGAATATACACCTTTCTAAATCTCCCTAGGGTGCAAACAAACCAATTAGTGCAATGTGCACTAACACCTTCTCTTTAATATTCATACCATTAAAAAAGAATTGATCTCTTAGATATGTGTCATAAGGTATCTCACCACTATGCTTATGTCAATCATGCATGTACTGGTGTGGTTGTTATTCAAGAGCACCTTCTAGGAAATTTTCACACTCTAGTACAGACTCTAGAGTAGTCAGTGATGCATGTATTATTAAGTTTGTTCTTCAGGAGAATCTTCTGGGAATTGTTGACACTCTAGTATAGAGTAGTCATTTCTTCATACATTTTGTTAGCCTATTTTCCTACAATATGAGGGATTAGGTGGCACTTCATTGAATCCATAATTATGATCCTTGATTTTTTTTCTCATATTGACCTAATCATTGGGGATTCAAGTAGGGTGCTCCTGGTGATTCAAGTGGCTATAGGTTCCCCCTCTCTACTTGTTTTCATTTTGGAGTTGCACAATCCTTTTTACATCATAGTGAATTCTATTTAAAATCCTCCGTTTGGTAACTTGCAAGACTATATGGATGTTTTGATATAACCCAAGATACATACCATTCTACTTGTCAATTTACTCTCTGGCAAGAACCCTTATCCCTATATATTTCATATTCATATAACTAAAATTCAAATGCTAATGGCATTCAATGTTCAGGGCTTAAGAATGTTCTTTATAATTGTTTTGGCCATAACCCTTGATTTCCCTCACTCAAACTAACTATAATTTTTACCTAGTAAGTTACTATGCTACCTTTGGTTTATTCTCACATAAATTCATATTTAAGTCATGCTTAAGGGTGAACTTATTTAATAATTATTCATTTTGTTTGTAATTTGGTAATTTTGGATTTTTACACCTCACCCAAATTTGATGGTACTAGTAATTTGATTCCAGGTATGTGCAGTTGTTGATGCCCTGGTATGCATAATGATGTAAAGGGGGGAATAGATTTTTTTAAAGGAAAAAATGATAAGAATTAAAGAAATGTAATGAATCACCTCCTTATGGTTAGGGTTTATCAATAACTTCTTGGCATAAAGATAACTGGAAAAATGGATTGATGTATGTTAGGTAGATAGGATTTCTTGGGAGTCAGCTGAATATAGAATTGCAGCTGCTTCTAAACTGACAAAATTAGTTGCATTGTTTACAGACAAATCCCGAGAAGATCTGCTCACAGATTGGCTTGTGCTCTTATGATGGTGCAATAGATGTCAAGTCAGATTCCTTTATGTTGTTTTCTATTGAAATGATTATACATATTCTAACTGTGTACTCATCAATAATACCTTTTTTGGATACTGTGCATGTGAATTTTTCATACATAGTCATTATTTGTCTTTTCTTTTAGCCTAAGAAGAACATTTGTTATGACATGGTTTGTGAATAATTTGCATTACCCTCATCTTCCCCATATCTTGATTAACAATTTGTTCTATAGTTTGAGAAAAATCATCTCCAAAAGTATCTTCTACACAGACTTCTAGAGAAACCCCTCTAGAATTGTTTTGACAAGAAAAATAAGTCATTTGATCAACTTGCATGGTTTTGTTCTATGTTTGACCATGATTCTGATGATTAAATAAATGCATACTAGTTTCAATCTATTTAACTAATTGTTCAAGTGTATTTACGAGAGAATTTTCCTCCTGGAGAAAATATTGAGGTTCTAGGTCAATTCCTTTGCTACTCTCATTAACCAATGGGGTACAATCTTGAACATTTTCTATAGATTCACCACTATGGGCTATCAAAAAAATTTGCACCTGAAATTCCAAATCCCCAATGTGAGCCATCTCACCATTAATGTTTGAGAAAATACAACACTAATATTCTTGTGATGACCATGAAATTTGTAAGTAAACTTAACCTAACCTATATTCTGAAATTGTTTCAAAATATATTGGTAAGTATCAATTAACTCTGAACTATTCTATTTTTTCCTATGTATAATCCCCATGAGCACAAAGAGCATTAAGAATACTAGTAAATGATACACCCAAGGGTTTGGGGAAAGACTGAGGCAAACCCTTACTAAAAATGGGGATTATGAGAACCCTGATGAAACAACATGAAACCCTCAAGAATGATCTAAAGGTATCACACACAAAAACAAATCTCTTAGTATCTTTGTTTTGATTAACCATATCCTTTCATGAATGTATGGAAAGGAAAGTACAGATAAGGGATTTAATGGAAAGCATCATGACCCGATAAGTGTTAAAAGAGCATGGTGTAGCGACCAAGTTCATTACCATGGCTATCATACTCCACAATAAATAGATGACATGAATCCTGCCATGTCAAATCGCACTAGGTGATATCCATCATGGTGATACAATGTACGAGCTTACTAAGAGATGGTGATACAATGTACGAGCTTACGAGCTTGTTATAAATGTGCATTTGAATAGAAGTTGCATACAACTTTTTGTAGAGAACATACGACTATTTAGTAATTTTAGCTTATGTTTTTTTCTATACTTTGATTCCTAAATTTGCATTGTACTTTCTTGAATTGTAAGTAAACAAATCAAATATCCTTATTACTTAATAACATGAGAAGAGGTTGTTAATAGGTTTCAAATTGATTTTAAACCTAATTTAAGTTGTCAAGTGATCCATTGTTTTTAGATGAGTTTTTTATTATCATAAACTAATCCTAAAGATAATTTGCATAACTGCAGTTTTGAAGTAGAATAAACATTGTGTTTTGCAATCTTCGTGGGTATCCATTGGTGGAAATCAGTAAGTGGAATTTCTCTTTTTCTAATAAATTGTAGCCTGCCACTTTAAAGTTATTGCATGCTAACTCCAAGGTGGTACCCTTTATAAATGACACTTCTAGATTTGAAATCAAAGGGTAAATTAACTGGTGAATGGCAACCTTTCAAACTTTTTTTTTGTTAATTACACGACTTCCCATCGAATTTTCGATGGCCATTGGAATATGTCCGACTAGGTTGTTGAAGATCCAACACTAATAGTCACCGGTTAGCCAACATGTTCCCGTCGCATCTTCAACGTCCTCCCAAAGACGTCCGACAGGACTGCCATGGATCCGACAACCGAGCCCGTCATGTAGCCGTCGCAAAACCTACAGCTAAGTGTCGGAACATCAACGGTATATGCAATTTTTTTGCAAGTATTTCTGACAGTATAATGTAGAATCTTCGATGCCTTGGTGTCGGACCTTCGACGGCATAATCATAATTTTTTTCAGCAGTACTGGCTAACATTCGACGATGGTGTAGTCGGATCCGACGAGGTTGTTGAATATCTGACACTATTAGTCGTCGGTTGGCCGACGCGTTCCCAAAGACGTTCGACGGGACTGCCATGGCTCTGACAGCCAAGCCTGTCAGATAGTCATCGCCAAACCTACGTCTAACTGTCATAAATTAGACAGTATATGCAAGTTTTTTTGCAAGTATTTCCGATAGCAGAATGTCGAATATTCGATGCCGTGGTGTCGGATAAGTGTTAGAAATTCGACGGTATATGCAATTTTTTTCCAAGTATTTTCGACAATAGAATGTAGAAACTTTGATGCCATAGTGTCGGATTTTCGACGGGTATTGGCAGGACGTCGAATATCCAACATAATTCCACCGACGACAAAAAAAAATGCATATGTGGAATAATCGATAGGGCATTGTCGAATTTCAGACAAGGAAGCCATCAGATTTTGGGCTCAATTTCTGTTGTGTTATGAGCAACAACTCACATTTCTCAAGCAACAACCTGAAGCAGATGATGATCACATGTCCTACCACCCTGATTAGAGTAATATTATCGATCTATCACTATCACTATCTTCAAAAGGTTACTGTATTCACACTATCACTATCATTGTCAAAATCATTGTCATTGTCACTGTCACTGTCAGTAACATTATCGTTGTCACTGTCAAAATCACTGTCAGTGTCAATATCACTGTCATTGTCACTGTCACAATCACAATCATTATCAGTGTCACTGTCATTGTCAATGTCACTATGTCAAATTGTATGATGCCTCAAATCTATTCTCCAAATTTACTATAAAACCTTCACGAAGAAAACTAAAACATATCTTATAAATATGCAATATAACTTTCATGAGGCAATCATGCATAGACTTCATTTTTTTGCTTCTTCAAACCCTTACCATCATCGTCATCATCTTCAATCCCTTGGCCATTCCAAGAGAGGAACCCTAGATCATGACAATAAAATCACCATTGTCCATACCAATAACATCACAATAATATCTAGCAATAGATAGAATCACCATAATTTATGTCATCGCCATAATCTATTCCAATATCTCCATAATCTATGCAAATATCACCATGATCTAGGGAAAGATCATCATCATAATTCTCCAAGAGAGAAACCCTATTACATATGCAAGATCTATATATTTTCCAAGATCACAAGATGAAGAAACAATAGAGAAACCCTACTCATATGCCATGTCCTTCAACAAAATAAATACTAGATTGTGTCATCACATAACCCTTACAACGAGCTTTCCAACAAGCTAAGAAGTTCTTGATTTCGATAATGTATGAGAAAGCTATGCAAGTTTCCGTCAAGATAAGAATTAAGAGAAATAACCTAGATCATCCTTCAACTCTTCATAAGTTCCTCCTCTAAATTTCGCTCTGCTCTTTTAAAGTGTGGGTGAGAGAAGATGAACTTGGATAATGAAAATGAAATTATCTAACTTGTATTTATACCTTTCCAAGTTACTTTTTAAATCACTTTATGATAGGACGGCCATAAATAATTATTGTGTTTTTCTTCCACATTTTAGGGGGCTCGTCAATGGGTCAATGACCACTTCATGGATTCATCAAGGGAATTCTTGACCACTTCATGGATTCATCAAGGGAATTCTTGACCACTTCATGATTATGTGGAAATATCAACATTACTTTAGGGGATTTGTTACACTTCACATGTTCATCTAGGCACATCATCATCGCTTCAGAGGCTTCTTCACAATTCTCAGCATAATGGTATTATGAACACATCATCATTCTTTGGGGGCATCTTCAATGGATTTAGGGGCTTGCTCCATTTGTGCACCACTCAAAGTGGAAATGTGGAATTATTCACATGTTATCTCATCCTATGAGGGTCATTCTTAACAGTTATGCCATAAGGGGACCACTTTAGATTATATACACTAATGTCAAGGCTCCTTCAAGGTTTTTAGGACTATTTCATGTTGACAAATCCTTATTAATTTTAGCGATTTCCTTGTTAATTTTAGGGGAAGTTCACTTGCCTTCATGGCTTCTCAACCTCTCCCCTTCTTCTTGCTTGGGTTTTTACATCAATGACAACTTTATTCAACAAGTTATTTTGCAGCGCAACAATCCATGCCATGTAATCTCAACTCACTACGTGCGGCCCTGTGTGCATACTACTCTAGTTATTGTGTGATACTATGTGATCTAATTTGACCTTGCACAATCTTGAGCATATCAATTTATTTATCACACAACTATATTTTTGCACAAAACCCGACCATCACACAATCCACTGTGCAACTGCCTTTAACCTCATGACTTGTCGTGTAATTTAACCACCCTATGGAAACTTAGCTTGTGATGCCAATTCATTAGCTCTTTGCAAAGTTAGGGCTACATGAATAGATAGAATTTTTACATAAATCGTAAATTTATATGTAAGCATTTATAAGGCACATCATTATGTATCCATCAAAAGTATATCTAGAAACAACTACTTCTAGTTAAGTAATCCATATTCACAATCATTATATACAACATGCATCTCAACATTCATACAATATAATGGGCATACAATAATAAAATCAAATAACACTTTCTTGAATGAAGCTTTTTCATGCAACTGATTGTGCAAGAGAAACGTTCCACCCAACAGTAGGCACTCTATCTAGCATATACTCTTCCTACTAAGGGGCCATTCCTATGTTTGGCATGATTACCTTAAGGAAAGAGGAACTATCCAAAGGTATCTCTCACATTTAAATAGGAACAATGCCACATCCAATCCATGCTCTTCTAAGTCAATAGGATTCCACAATCATACAGACTCAATTCTCAAGCCAAGCCATCCTCTACTGGGTTAACAAGATTTCCAGATACTAGAGGCAAAACGCTAACTAGTGACTCACCGAAAATTTACAAGAACCTCACTCGGGCTTGGTTAGATTGGGGTCCACAATTACCACTCCACACAACACCAAGAAGGTACCCCTTCACCACTCAATGGTCCATCGGGTCTCACCTTCCTCTAGGTTCTATACCAATGTGTGCGTAGAAAGACTGCCTAAACCCAACTATTCTACCAGGAGGTCTCATCCTTCACCAGTTTCTTAGCCACGTCTACACTCTATACTACTCTGATACTCAATGCCAACAATCAACCCTTTTCATAGTCAATTATCATGGGGTCCATAATACATGCCCCACACAAAACAATGTAGGTGCTTTCTAGTGTGCACGTAAAAAGAACACCAAAAATATGTTATTTCGCCGAGAGGTTGCACAACCACTATTAGATATCAATCCATTCGAGTGCTCAACACTTTATCCACTTCTCAGGGATCACAACAAATCAAATAGAAAAAATAGTCATATTTGGTTTACCTCTAGAACCAAAGACACCTCATGTAGATTAGGATAGCTTGGGGTCCAGAATACTCACCCTACATGACAACAAAAAGGTACCCTTTCATCGCTCAATGGTCCCTTAGGAGTTAACTTCCTCCATGTGCTATACCAATGAGTGCATAGAAATATCACCCAAATGCTAGATCATTTTCCTACAGGATTTGTTTTCCTAGGGCTTACCCATATTGGTTGCGCACAACCAATGGCTTTAGGAAATCACTTCAGTCACTATCCAACTGACCTATATGCTATAATCTCACAAGAAACCACGCTTGGGTTGACTCAACATTAAGGAAATTGGGCTTCTCAAGTGCACGAATGAGGATCTGTGACGCTTCACCACTTTGTTACCACTCTATTAAGACTTACTTAGACACTTATGGGTATAGACTCTATCACACAGGTCTTCGACACAACTCAGGATACTCATTCCCAATCTAATAGTTGGGTGATTCGGTCCCATTATGCTACCTATATCCAAAAAAGAATGCATAGAAGTTGCATTCTCTAGTTATCTCTTTGACTCATGACCATGACCATGAAACAAAGTTTAGCTCCACTCTCCACTTCATCACTATTCAGTTTTTGCTTCCTCTCGGGAAAGGGTCAACTATTTCTCCTCATATATGAATGGTTAGATTGGTTGATGGATGGATAACAAAAATAACTTTCACTCGATATAGTGTAATATAGACACACCCACAAGGGTCACATTACTTGACTATGTAACTAATTAACTGATTGATAGAATCATTGCTAGGATGAACTAACAGACTCGCTAACAGGTTACTACGCCAACCCTCAACTAACAGGTAATTTAAGGGTGACATCAATTCAATAGGTTGTGTACCCAATAAGAAACTCCCATTCCCAATTCTACAAGGCAATTGACACTACTCTATCACAACTCTATCATAAGGAAACTCAAACCCATGCCTTCCTTTCCTCAATACAATAATTGTGTCAACTACCTTCCTCTTGGAAGCATAAAATGATTGGAGCACACGAGTCAAACTAAAATTTGATGGCTCATCAATCCTCTTTAGGACACTCGGCTCTCATCTATTAGCTTCATGGATTCAATATGTTCCTCCCTAATCTTAGTACGATCATGATCCTATCTCTTGTTTCCTTGAAAAGTGAGTGGTGGATTTATTTATAATCATCATGCACATGTACATCATATTTACATTTCCATTGCACTTAACCAGTTATTTTCGCATATTTCTGATCAAAATATTTTTGAAGGGGTTTTCAGAGGAGATTTCTTTTGCCAAAGGATATTTTTTACAATGTATTTTTCTTCTTATTTATTTCCAAGGCGTACATTCAAAGAGTTTTTTCCCAAGGCACTTTGTCCAAAGATTTTGTGTTCTAAGGTATTTTTACAAATGAGTTATTTCTTTGCAAGGGGTTTTTTCATAGAGTTTTTTTCCAAGGTATTTTTGCAAAGTAGGTTATTTCTTTGCAATGGGTTTTTCCAAAGAGTTTTTTTTGCACAAATGTATTTTTCTTCTTATTTCTTTCCAAGGGGTACAATCAAAGAGTTTTTTTCCAAGGCACTTTTACAAAAGATTTTGTATTCTAAGGTATTTTTGCAAAGGAGTTATTTCTTTGCAAGGGGTTTTTTTAAAGAGTTTTTTTTTCCAAGGTATTTTTGCAAAGTAGGTTATTTCTTTGCAATGGGTTTTTCCAAAGAGTTTTTTCCCAAAATATTTTTATAAGTTGGTTTTTCAAAGAAGGTTTTTTTTCAAAGAGTTTTTTTTTCCAATGGTTTTACAAAGAAGATTTCTTTACAAGGTGTTCTTATTTTTTTCCAAGGGGTTTTTCCAAAGGAGATTAAACAATCCTGGGAAATAAGAAAAACCGTAAAAAAAAAGTCATCGTAAACGTGATGACGATGCTAATAGGGAAAAACAAAAACTCAGAAATAGAGCCAAAAGAGAAAGGATTGCAGAAATGGAAGAGAGAATTATTGAAGATATAAGAATAGATTTAAATGATACTGTTGATGAAATGGAAATTGAAAATAGGGTACAAGAAGAACAAATTGAGGTTGAAGAGACCATTGTTGGAGATGTAAATAGTGATTTACATGCTACTATTGATGAATTCAATATTGAAGATCAAAATCAAGATCCAGGAATTGGACCTGGTATGTATATATCATGTATTTTCCAAATTCATTTTTTATAATGACTTGTATTTTTGGACATATGTTAAATTAAATTTAACTTGATGTATAGGTACTTTCACCATTGATGATGAAATGTTAGAATACATTGATTGCAACAAATATGGAGAAAAAATACCAATACATGTTGCACGATATCGTGCTACAAAAATTTATGATGATATTCTCAAGGATTGTTCAATAGCAAGACAAGCGCAAATTTTGAGATGTTTATTGGTGTCCAAGAAGTTAGAAGGTGCTACATCATTATTGGGTATTCACAAGGCGACAAAAAAGTCGAAACTGAAACATAATTGGATAGAAAATATAGGTAATGAAATTTTAAAAAAATTGGAAAATCCAGAAAGAAAGATACCAGTGTTGCACGTAGAGCAATTGAGACAGAAATTGTTTCAGCTAGTACTAGACAAAAACGTTTGACAACAAAAATAGCACAAGCAGTTGGAACCTCAATAAAGACATTATACAAACATAGAAAATTCAGAATGCAAATAGATGAAAATGATGAACTTGCTTGCTGGGCAATTATTTGTAGACAACCTTATGAAGATAGAATGGGAGAAGGTGTTAAAGATATTAAAAATAAATATTGGTTGGCACATGCTCGAGTTTCACCAAATTCAAAGGATGTGATACGAAAAAGGGTATCATGAAATGTATATGAAAGCCATCCAAAACATATAATGTAAATGACACAAGTACAATTTTTCAATAAATTCAAGGAGGATCATCATGGAATTAATATGTCAATCACCACATTTGTGCAACAAAAACCATGGTATGTTAGACCTATTACTATACGTGACACATGTTGTCATTATCATGTGCAATTTCAATTATATTACGACACGTTTCTTGAATTTGGTAAAACATTTTGGACAAATTCACCACCTCCGCTAACAATACGTGAATTCATATCTCAAACTCTATGTGAGAGAAATCACAATGAATTATTTTATAATAAGAAATGTGTCAATGGAAAACATTGTCATCGTTGTGGAAATCTAGTTTTATTCCGCAATAAATACCCTATCAATAATGATCAGTCGCTTTCAAATGTAACCGTTGATTGGAGAAGATATGAATACAACAATTATTCTACAAGTTCTAGTGATGCACATTCCAAAAGAATTGATTTGCGAGAAGATAAAATATGCTTGACATATTTTCTCAAGAAATTTGAAAGTGAAATTTATAAATACACCAAGAATTCACATAGAGCACGATGGCAAGACCTTTAATTCAAACATTCCCGCGAAATTTTTTCAGCCGGAAAAAATTTGTCTATGGTTGATTTTGCAGAAAAATACACATTTTCTGCACAAAAAGAGATTTAAAGTGAATACTATCATTCTAACCAAGTTTCAATATTTGTCCATGTTCTATATAGACATTCTCAACAGGATGTTGATGGCATTGAAAGCACGTGTGACAATCGAGATGTGATTAAATAATATCATTTTTATATCAACGATGATCGTACACACGATACACATTTTGTTCAACATTGTATTGAAATTTTTTTCTATGATTCACTAAAAAGGCATGAAGTTAAATTCAATGAACATTGGATATGGTCGGATGGATGTGCAGGACAATTTAAATCTTCATGATCATTTTTTTGGTTATGTCAACTTCATAAATCATTGAACATTAAACATCGCTGGAATTTCTCTGAAATTGGACATGGAAAAGGTGAACATGATGGTGCAGAAGCATGCGTAAAAATAACACTTCGAAGATGGAAAATGAACCATTCTTCTAGACTATTCCATTCAGTTACAAAGGTTGTCCAATGGTGTAAATCACATCTAAGACATGATTGTATTCAACAATCAAAATATGTGCACAGGTATGTACATGATTTTTTTAATTTATATTAATTGTCAATTTTAAAAAATGTATGTACTAATATTGCAGTATATGTACACTAACATTAAAAGTTGTCATTTGTGATTTATCATTTATTGTGTAGGTTTTTTTGGCTTGTTGGGGTCCAAAATATAGATAGATCAATACCATACGAGGCTAGCACCATACATGGGACTAGAGAACTTCACTCTATTCAAACAAAAACCTTCCAAAACGTGTTTGCATTTGACAGTAGAAAGAAATCATGTGTTTGTCATATTTGCACTGAAAATGTTGAATCTACAGAAGTTTGTGAAAACATAACGAACAATTACGTAAAACATTGCAAACACACATAGATTAATCCAAAAGGGAAAATGCCACTAGCAAGCGTAGAAGAATTAGAATCAGAAGAAATAACAATATCATTTGATGACAATAGAATTTCAGATCTTGTTAGAGAAGTTAATGTTCTTGTTGATTGTTCATTATTGTCCATCACCTTATGTGTATATAGTCAATTTAATTGACTTAAAAACTCTAACGCCAATTGTAATTTGCACAGGAGATGTTTTCGTTGTGATTGCGCCTTTAGACAACAACGAAAATGTAAAATATTATTTGACGCGATGCACTGAAGGAAAGATGAAGTTATTGGAGGACTCCGATGACAACAGATTTACATACAAGAGAGGATCCATCATTTTAAAAGGTTTTTTTTTCAGCAGACCCATATGATTGAAAATTATGTCTACTTTCAGGATTATGAACCTGATGTTATATCTTGTCAGTATAGTCATTTAGTATGTGCATCTCGAATAAAATTGGTACAAGTTCTTTTGAAAAAAAACTTAAAAATTAAAAAATGGAAACTTTCCAAATATGACCATGAATGGATAATTGAGGATGGCATTCCATTGCGATGTTTTTAACTATATCATTTCTTGTTTTATGATGAGATTGGCTATCATACTCAAAGATGGATTGATGTTTTAGAATTCAGAATCATTGTGTACTTAGTCCTTTAGTATGTGCATCTCTAATCAAATTGGTACGAGTTCCATTGAAAAAAAACTTGAAAATAGAAAATGGAAACTGTTCAAATATGACCATGAACGAATAATTGAGGACAGCATTCCATTGCGATATGTTTAACTATATCAAAAATGAAATGATCGACATTTTTGTACATGTCAAATGTTGTGTCATTTATATAAAATTTATAACATTCATTGTTAACATTGCTAACATTTCCTATCAAACTTCCTAAGATTCATTATTAACATTCCTAGAATTACTATCAAAACTTCCTAACATTCCCCACATACATTCCTAACAAATTTCCCACGTTCATTCTTATCATTCCTAACTTTCCTATCTTTAGATTGCACCTATCAAAACTTCCTAACATTTCCTAACATTCATTCTTAACATTTCTTGACATTCATTCATAACATTTCCTAACATTCATTCTTAACATTCTGCACACTCATTCCTAACATTCCCCACTTCATTATTAACATTCCTAACTTTCCTATCTTTCGATTGAACCTATCAAAATATCCTAACATTCCTAACATTCATTAAATCTTGGTTACCACTTTGAAGCAAATGTAGTGGCTTGGACAAGTTTATTTTTATAAAAAACACTTACAAAACCATCAATTGATCTAAACAGTTTGATAATCTTTTTGGCCTATTTTGTGATGGGAATCATTGTCATTATTTTGCATTTCTAATTGGAGTCATTTTATTCACTTCCATTATTATATGACGTTAATAATAATAGAGAGAATTTGAGTATTCCAAATTATTATATGCTATACAACTCTATGTATGAAAGTGGACAGATTCAAACCATTATGGTAGAAAATTATTATTATTTTTGTCTTCAATGTTTAATACTTATATGTAAACACTACTTAATAAGGAAAATCATCAATAAAAAGTTTTTAGATATTATAATTTTCTATATTATTATTTTGGTTTAATAAAACCCTTAAAATTATGGTAGAAAAAACTTCATCTCAATAATAAGAAAAATGAACTATCTCATTGCCTACCAAAAACGATAATCATATATCAAATGGGAAAAAAAAATTAATCATATATCAAATGGTAAGAAGAAACATCCCTTCAATTAGCCACAACTGCCCACATGAACTAGATTTAACAGAGAGGTGCGTCTCATAATTCATTTTTTGGTCTTTTGTTAGTGTTGAGGCCTAGAAAATCGCAGGCGGCAACAGTAAGGGATTCTCCCCAATCAACGTTCCCAACTAGCCCATTGACTGTTTGGTATAGGGAATCCAGTCGGTTTGCGGTCCGGCTACCGTAGGTCAAGTAACAAAACAAAGGCTTTACCGGTCGCGGCCCGGCCCACCAAGTTTTTGTGTTTTTGACTTAAGATATGAAATGCAAGTGCCTAACTAAATGCAGGGTGATAAAGATGCCAGGAGCAGTCACAATGTGATGCGCAGGTTCTTACCTTTTGTCTTATGGCTCATAGGCATCCCAATCACATACAACAAAAAGCAAACTGACTATCTAAACTATCCCTAGGGAGAAGAATTAGCATTTATTGGTGAGTAATACATTTTGTACGTGCATAATGAAGAATTACAGATAGCTGATACTTCATTCAAGATACATGAACAATTACGGATATTCAAATAACCAGATAGCCGATCATTTTATAAGCAACATTTCTTACTCACAGTGGAAGAAATCCTGAAGATACTGAAGAACATTTAACAAAACATAGGTTCAGAAATTAAACATTCTCACAGCAAATGAAACATGGCTAAAAACGAAATAGTTCCTCTTCAGCATTATTCCTTGAGTTGCATTGATACATTCCACATTTCACTCTCTCCAGCAGGCAAACTTGTAGTTTTTTCTTTGCAAAACGAAATAGTTCCTCTTACAAATAAACATTACAAAATTCTCTAGGGAAAAAGCCCTTTCTCCTTCCTACTTTTGAATATTTAAACTGCTATAGCCAACCCTTCAGGCTCCCCCTAGATGTGTGGCTTTTCTGCTGCCCAAACGTTTCCGGTTCCCCATCTTTCAATGCACATTCATGATTGATTGGGTAACTGCTGGGCCTTTCAGAATTCCGTGTTTGCTATTAAACGGTCCGTCTTCCTCCACGCCATGGCATTTTGATTTCTCCTCCGCGCTCACCTGCAATCGATCGACAAGCATCATCCACTGGTATTACATTATAAAACAAAATAGTCAGATCTACTCATGAAACAACCAGCCCGCAAGGAAATCACAAGGCGTCGATACCACTAGCTCGACCATAGCGGGGAACTTCATCATTAATCGGACGCTGGAAGGATAGTACGTCGGAAGCTGAAAGGATCTCCCAGCCGAAACGGCTGATGAGACAAAGGATGAAGGCAAGCGACGAGGTCAGGGGGAGGCTAAGTTGGACGTCGATAGACATTAGAATCAGAAGTTGAAGGGTTCTTTCAGCCGCAACGACGGACGAGTCAGGGCTACGGGCAAGCGGTTGAAGGTTCATACGAATCAGACGTTGGGGGAATTTAGACTTCGGACGCTCTCTATCTCTTCTCAGCTGCAACGGCGGAAAGGTAAAGGCTCTCGACAAGCGATTAAAGATAAAACGAATCGGACGTCGGCACGGCTTGATTTCGGATGGCAAAACAACTTCAGAAACCGCAACGGCGGACGGGACGAAGGTTAAACTTCTGACCAAGACAAGCAGGCTCCCCGATCGAATGAAAAACTCAGTCATTTATTCATCTTTAAATATCAACAATGGACAACGACCTGCTATAACGGCGACCAATAGCAAAAATAACTGGTTTATTCAACAAGTAAGACAAACTGAGCAATGGTCGTCCACTATAAAATTTAACGCAATCAGACCCGAACTTTGGTCAAGAATTAAGCTTAAGTATTCATAAGAACTTAAAATACAGCCCAACAACTCGAAGGATCCAATGATCAAAGCAAAGTCGCGAGGAGGGGTCCAAAATTTAAGAAATTTGGGGAGAAAAAGTTGCTGCCGCAACAATTGGCGATTACCTGGTGAACCTAGATCTCTGGATGATTATACTTTGAGCAGCAGATTGTTTAACCAGAATGCGTCTAATGAATTCTTCCAGCTATCTGGATTTCTCAAATGGCCAAAGTGTGTACCTTAATCATTGATACTAGTCCAACTAGGAAAGTGGAAACCAAGACCTTCAAGTCCAAATAACTCTGTTGAGGCTAGAGTATGAGTTTCGTTATTACCTCTGTTTTCAGGTAGCTACCAGCGTAAACACCACAGGATGGTAGCAGATAGTGAACAGCAATATTCGTTTGTTCCTCGTTCCCATGCCATTTTAACACTTTAGTGCTTTGGGACTTTTGTCCCTTTCATTTGAGTCCTTCTGTACGCCTTTCTTACTGAATTTTAATTCAAGATCCTCTATCCCATAGTGTCCTTTTGTGTGAGTGGTGTGCTTCAAGTTTCAGCTCATGGACGGAGAGAATCTTTTGGCAATTTAGTGCTTATGATTCAGCACCCGCTTTGATATATGATGCTTTTATAGAAGTCTTTTGACTCTTTATTTTCCTTTTGGCATTCGTTTCTTGGCATGGGATCATTTAAATTTAATACACTGTTCACCTTGCTTCTTTCCATGGGTCCTTTGTTGTTTCTCCTTAGAACATTTTAGATGTGATGTGGATGGAGCCCCAACACAGTACTCCAGACCCCTCAAATCTGGTTTATTTCACAGGGGTTAAGCAGGACTTCAATGTACATAGAGATTTCGAGAAAACTGCTAGACTGGAAGAAACTCAAACAACAACACACAATATGACTACTCAAACATGTCTACCATTCCCAGAAATTTTGGTGTTTCTCAAATAACCACGAGCTAACTCCCTTTATTGAAACCAATAGACTTAAATTCAAACAAAATGAAAACATGACTCAAAAAAAACCAAACATCTTATTTATATACAAGACAGAAAACCCAAAGACATCTTCAAGAAAAGTAGGGCTTGAGAACCAAACCATTAACTAGCAAGTTCTCCTCCCACCCCTGTAAATATTGTAGCTTATAAGTAGCAGGGCCAAGCTTTGTTGTGATTTGAAATGGGCCTACCCACAACTGCTAGAACTTAGTATCCTTCCCTTTCTCATCATGGGGATGATCCCACTTGAGAACTAGGTCTCCCACCTCCAGGTCATTTTTCCCGGCTTTATGTTTGTCAAACCACTTTTTTACTACCTCTTGCTGTTGTTGAAAGTGTTCTCTAGCCTTGCCTCTGGCCTCTTCTACTTTCAGGAGATTATATATTCTTATTTGGAGAACCTCATCATCTGACCCCCTAGACTCTTGAGCTAGTATGGAAGATGGTAGCATGATGTTGGGAGGCAGGATGGCTTCCTTACCGTACACAAGGGTATAGGGTGACACTCCTATTGCAGACTTGGGGGTCACTCTGTCAGCCCAGAGGGCGTTGGGTAAGGCTGAGTGCCAAATTCTCTGGTTTTCTATTACAGTTTTCTTTAGGATTCTAATGAGGTTTTTATTAGAGGATTCAGCCAGGCCATTCACTTGCAGACAGTAGTTAGCAGAATAATGTAATTTTATTCATTTATCATGAGTAAATGTAGTCAATTTAATCGATGAAAAGTATTTAGCATTATCAAATACTAACGAAACTGGAACTCCAAACCTGGTCATGATATGATCTTGTAGGAAACTGATGACTTCGTCTTCATTTATCTTGCGTAGTGGGATAGCTTCGACCTAGCGAGTGAAATAATCAGTTGCAGTAAGAATGTACTTGTGCAGCAGGGAAGAATTTGGTTTTATTTCTCCAATAATGTCCAGCCCCCATTGTTCAAATGGTTCCATGACCATCACAGGCTTTAGAGGTGCTACTGCTTTAGGCTGTCTTCCACCACATCTTTGACAAATATCACATCTTCTGACATGTGCATGTGCATATTTAAAGAGTGTAGGCCAATAGTAACCAGCTCTAAGGATTTTGTGGGTGATAGTGTCGCCTGAATAATGTCCCCCAGCTGGACCATCGTGTAATTCAGACATTACTTTCTCGGCATCTTCTTTCTCCAAGCATCTCAGCAGGACTCCATTGTAGTTCTTTCTGAATAATACGCCATCTACGATTTGGTAGGAAGCTGATTTCAAACGCAGAGCTCTCCTTTGTTTTGAACTCCAATGTTCTGGCAACAACCCTGACTACAAGTAATGCACAAGGTCTCTATACCAAGATTCAGGAGCCGTGAACAAAGGACATACATACATTATATGCAATTCGGCTTCATCTTCCCATGCTTGTTCTTCGTTGTTTCTGCTTTCAGTCATCAATTTGCATAATCCTTGACCTTTCACTATAGAGGCTGGCTTGAATTCAAGGTCATATTCTTGAAGAGTTGTTACCCAGTTGCCCCTTCTTTCTCCTAATTCTTTCTGAATGAGAAGGGATCTTACAACTGGGTAAGGGACTATTACCTTGGTTTGATTTTTTAATATATAAGGCCTGAATTGCTTCACTGCCTTAAATACTGCGTAAGCTTGCTTATCAATGGCTGGGTAGTTTAATTCAGCCCCTTGAAGCCCAGTGCTCATGAAAGAGATTGGGAATTCATCACCCCCGTCTTCCTTTTGTGTAAGCACGGCTGCCAATGCATCATCGGATGCAAATGTGTACATAATAAAGTCCTTACCAAAGTCTGGACTTTTCAGGGAGGGCGCATGTGCAACATCAGTCTTGATTTTGCTGAAAGCATTCCTTTCAGTTTCAGTCCACTTAAACTGTGCATTTTGCTTGACCATCTCCTGCAGTGGCTTAATAGTCTGGGCAAAATCAGGCACAAACCTTCGTACGAAATTTATTGTTCCCATGAAAGATTGCATTCCCTTTTTATTATGGGGCATAGGGATTTGTTCAATGGCCTTAATTCTTTCTGGGTCTATAGATATACCTCTCTTTGAAACTATATGCCCCAGTAACTTGCCCTCTGTGACCGCAAAAACACACTTCTTAGGATTGAGGGAAATGCCATATTTCCGGCAGCGTTCAAAAATTTGCTTTAGGTGGAACGCGTGCTCCCCTCTTTTCTTTGAAAATATTGTGATATCATCAAGGTATACCACAACACTTCGTCCAATCAGCCCGCGGAAAGCTATATCCATAGCTCTTTGAAATGTCGCTCCAACGTTAATCAGTCCAAAGGGAATCCTTCTATAGGCAAAAGTTCCCCATTTAGTTTGGAACGTTGTCTTCAGTCTATCTTCCTCGGCTACTAACACTTGGTTGTAACCAGAGAACCTGTCTAACAATGAAAACAATTCAAAACTAGAAACCATCTGTAGCAACTGCTCCATGGGAGGGACCGGATAGTTGTCTTTATCTGAGGCGCGGTTTAAGTTTCTGAAGTCCACGCACAGTCTGATTTCTCCCGAATTTTTTCTAACTGGCACTAAATTTGACACCCACTCAGAGTGTCTGACTTTAAAAATAATTCTAGCGTCCAACAATTTCTTTACTTCGCTCTGGATTAATGGTTCCAACTTCGGGTGCATCTTCCTCAACGGCTGCTGATATGGCTTGACACCTGCTTTAATAGGAATGATATGCTTGATGATGTTGGTGTCGTAAGTTTTCAAATCTTCGTACGTCCATGCAAAAACATCTTTGTACTGTTTAAACAAACTGACGAACTTATCCCTTTTGGCTGGTGAACAACATTTGCCGAGGTTCACAAACTTAAGATCTGTCTCAGTCCCTAAGTTTATCAGCTCGAACTGTAGAGTTGAGCTGTCAGTCTTTACGTTGGTGGGTCTTCTAAATTTTTCATTTAAGTCAAACATTTTCTCTAACGTTCTAACCCCTTTAGGGATGAAATTGTCAAATTTCATCTCTGCTTGGTGTTCTTCATCATCGATAATCGCTCCTTTGAATACCTCATCGTCTGTTAAACATTCTATGATTTGCTGGTCATCATATAACACCCACAAATTGGTGATCATATCCAGTACCGAAGGCCTGAAAAGAAATTCAACAATACATCGATTATTTGAGGGTACAATCCTAGCGGTCGAAGTGGCCAATAAGTCAGCTGCTGCATTTTTAATTCTAGGGATTGAAATAATGTTGAATGCCTGAAAACATTAAAGCAAATCCCATACCTCATTTTGGTAAGATTTCAAGTGAGGGGAAACATAATGTATTTGATTTCTTATTTGCTTTACAACTATTTCTGAGTCCCCAAAAACTTTTAAATTACTAACCTTTAGCTCAATCGCTTTCTTGAGTCCTTGCAGCAGTGCTTCATACTCGGCCGTATTAATAGTACACTCAAACTCTAATCTACATGACAGGAAATGCTTTTTTTTTGTGGATCAATAAGGATGCAGTCGGCCCCTGACCCTTCTAATGTCTTCGAGCCATCAAAAAACAAAGTCCACAAATCATTATCTATTGGAAATGAATCTACTCCTACTGCTAAATCTACTATTTTACAGTCAATTTCATCAGCCTGAGAAAATCGAAGGAGATCAGGCTGAGTGTCAGATGTGTCGCTGGCCTCTTCCGCTTGATAATTCCCTAGTTCCAGTTCGAGAAAATAGTTTCCCAACACAGAGTCAACTGGTACATTCTTCTCATTCAGTTGAGTAACATTGTACTTCATGTGCGGTTCTCTTAAAATTTTAATCTGGTTGGGACTCCCTTTGTATGGTAACCACAGATGCGACCAATCTGAGGCAAAATATCCATTTAATTTAGCTGACCAGTCTCTACTCATGACCAGGCCGTAAGCGTCTGGTATATCAGCCACCACGATGTTAATAACTTGGCATACTCTGTCATCGGATGCCAGACGGATTAGGACGTCTTCCATCTCACCAATTACCTTAACGTCTGACCTGTCCAATTGCACCACCCTCCACATGGTTGGCTTAGGCTGCCCATTTATTTTCTTACATACTGATACGGGCATGACATTAATAGATGCCCTTGAGTCTACCAGACAATTGTGCACATTATGATTAAAGATTTCAAACGTCAGGAGGAAAGGTGGATGTTTAGTTTTAGACTTACCTCTGGTGCTAGCTTCTCCAATTTCTTCTTCGTCCCGAGGTTGATTGTCAGAGGGAAACTTCTCTTCTGATGCTTCAAGTGGTTTAAACAATATTTCTTTCTGTTGAGGTACTTTACACATTTCAAACAGTGGGACATTTTCCTTTATCTTCTTCAAATCCTCAACAATGTCATATTCGATCTGTTGTTTAATGGACGAAGATTTATCAGCACTCACCTTCTCTTCGTTTGGCTTGGGCAATATTCTGTTCTGCTTAGGATCTTGGCTATTAATAGTGAATTCTGGAATCTTATCAGCCAAGGATTTATCTTGAAATTTCTTCTTGATATTTCTTTGCAGCCTTCTTGTCTTTGGGAGCAAAAGACTGTCATCACTAATCATCCCTTGGCTCCTAGTTGTCACGTTAGCTTCCCTAACATCCTTGTGTCCCTGAGTAATTTCCTCTTCTGCATCAAGTAAGGAAACAGAACTCCATAATGCCATGGTCTCTTCTTCTTTCTCTTTTGTAGCAGTAGAAGCAGCACTTTTTTTCCTTTCATCATCATCTTCTTCCGTTAACCTCGAATCCAACATCTGATTCATGACCAATGTCATTGAATTTATCCATTGCAGACAATTCTTTTCAGAATGAGGTTGTTGATGAAAGGTACAGAAATTTTCCATCCCTATCTCTGTCAGATTCATGGATGCATTTTTTTGAGGAGGAGGTTGGGGCTGATTGTTGTCCTCCCTTTTCTTATAATAAGGCCTGTAGAAATTTTGTGCTTCTTTTTCTTTCTCTAAGTCTATGATCTTATTAGACAGCTTTTGCATCATTTTGGCCATACTTTCATAATCTGGTGACTTTTCTTCCTTAGGCTTAGTGAACAATAAGGTTTTTCTTCCCGCTCCTTTCTCTCCTGATTGTTCTGGATAGTATTCAATACTTTCTCTTTCCGCTTCCACCACTTCTGCCTCTTCATAGGTCTCTGTCAAAGTAGGCTTGGCCCTACCTTTTGCAAACATGGCCAAATTAGGGCCCAGAGCTGAAGTATAGTATTCAATCAATACTTTTTCCGAAGGCTTATCTGTTTCAGAGAAATTTTTAAGATATGCTGCAAACCTTTGTGTGAAACTGTGCACTTTTTCCCTTTTCTCTTTCTTCAATGCACATAGTCCTTTCATGAGGGCAGCGTGAGTCTTTTGTACTGCGTACTTACTTCTGAACATTCTCTTGAAGGTATCCCAGACTGGGATAGAGTTAGCGGGCAATCCAAAATACCATGAGGCCGCAGCTCCTTTGAGGGTATGCGGGAATAGTCTACACACCACATCTTCATGTTCCTCAGCCCTCAGACCTTCTATTGCCAAGTAGAAACTTTGTAGATGATCGTCCACTAGGATCTTTTCATTGGGGTCAAATTTAGGCAGTAACTTCTCAAAGGCTTAAGGTAGGTCATGCAAAGGCGGGGTCAGATTTAGAGGTGATCTGGCTCTCCATGCAGGTGGTGGGTTTGGAGGATTAGGTGGAGGTTGATTTGCATTAACACCGGCCATAAATTGAGGTGGAGAGTGAGGAGGTGAACCCACAAGGGTGTGAACAGGAGAAATGTAAGGGGTACCTGGGCCTTCTTGGTTCAAAGGTAATGCAACCTCCTGCAGAGCAGTCTCTACAAGTTCTTCCGAGTCTCCAACCAACAATGAATCTTCTGCTATAGGTTGGTATTTCTTCTTGTATTCTCTTCTAGGCAAGTCAGGGATAATTGGCAACCCTCCAAGCTTCTTTACGTATGCCCGGGTGTGTCTTCTTAGGTCGTTAACTACTTCGTTACCAACATCATATAGATGTTCTCTGTTTTCTTCTTCCAGAATTGGATTACGCTGTCCACTACTTTCAGAACTGTAACCAGCAGAATAATCTCGGGAAAACGGTATTCCTCGGCCAGCCATGCACTGGTGGCCCTCCTTCTAGTGCCAAAACTGTTGAGGCCTGGAAAATCACAAGCGGCAACAGTAAGGGATTCTCCCCAATCAACGTTCCCAACTAGCCCATTGACTGTTTGGTATAGGGAATCCGTCCGGTTTGCGGTCCGGCTACCGTAGGTCAAGTAACAAAACAAAGGCTTTACCGGTCGCGGCCTGGCCCACCGAGTTTTTGTGTTTTTGACTTAAGATATGAAATGCAAGTGCCTAACTAAATGCAGGGTGATAAAGATGCCAGGAGCAGTCACAATGTGATGAGCAGGTTCTTACCTTTCGTCTTATGGCTCATAGGCATCCCAATCACATACAACAAAAAGCAAACTGACTATCTAAACTATCCCTAGGGAGCAGAATTAGCATTTATTGGTGAGTAATACATTTTGTACATGCATAATGAAGAATTACAGATAGCTGATACTTCATTCAAGATACATGAACAATTACGGATATTCAAATAACCAGATAGCCGATCATTTTATAAGCAACATTTCTTACTCACAGTGGAAGAAATCCTAAAGATACTGAAGAACATTTAACAAAACATAGGTTTAGAAATTAAACATTCTCACAGCAAATGAAACATGGCTGAAAACGAAATAGTTCCTCTTCAGCATTATTCCTTGAGTTGCATTGATACATTCCACATTTCACTCTCTCCAGCAAGCAAACTTGTAGTTTTTTCTTTGCAAAACGAAATAGTTCCTCTTACAAATAAACATTACAAAATTCTCCAGGGAAAAATCCCTTTCTCCTTCCTACTTTCGAATATTTAAACTGCTATAGCCGACCCTTCGGGCTCCCCCCAGACGTGTGGCTTTTCCGCTGCCCAAACATTTCCGGTTCCCCATCTTTCAACGCACATTCATTATTGATTGGGTAACTGCCGGGCCTTTCAGAATTCCACGTTTGCTGTTAAACGGTACGTCTTCCTCCACGCTATGGCATTTTGATCGCTCCTCCGCTCTCACCTGCAATCGATCGACAAGCATCATCCACTGGGATTACGTTATAAAACAAAATAGTCAGATCTACTCATGAAACAACCAGCCCGCAAGGAAATCACAAGGCGCCGATACCACTACCTCGACCATAGCGGGGAACTTCATCATTAATCGGACACTGGAAGGATAGTACGTCGAAAGCTGAAAGAATCTCCCAGCCGAAACGGCGGACGAGACAAAGGCTGAAGGCAAGCGACGAGGTCAAGGGGAGGCTAAGTCGGACATCGGCAGACATTAGAATCGGAAGTTGAAGGGTTCTCCCAGCCGCAACGGCGGACGAGTCAGGGCTACGGGAAAGCGGTTGAAGGTTCATACGAATCGGCCGTCGGGGGACTTTAGACTTCGGACGCTCTCTAGCTCTTCTCATCCGCAACGGCGGAAAGGTAAAGGCTCTGGACAAGCGATTAAAGATAAAACGAATCGGACGTCGACACGGTTTGATTTCGGATGGTAAAACAACTTCAAAAACCGCAACGGCGGACGGGACGAAGGTTAAACTTCCGACCAAGACAAGCAGGCTCCCCGATCGAATGAAAAACTCAGTCATTTATTCAGCTTTAAAGATCAACAATGGACAGCGACCTGCTATAACGACGACCAATAGCAAAAACAACTGGTTTATTCAACAAGTAAGACAAACTGAGCAACGGCCGTCCACTATAAAATTTAACGAAATCAAACCCGAACTTTGGTCAAGAATTAAGCTTAAGTATTCATAAGAACTTAAAATACAGCCCAACAACTCGAAGGATCCAATGATCAAAGCAAAGTCACGAGGAGGGGTCCAAAATTTAAGAAATTTGGGGAGAAAAAGTTGCTGCCGCAACAGTTAGTACGAAAAATACAATTCTTTATGTCATGTTTAGCTAGCTTGCTTTCTTATGGCAGGGCATGAATTTTAAGGTTCTTCTCTATTTCTTTTCATTTCTATTAAACCTTAGGGATACGGTAATCCTTGAATACATACTTTTGGCACATGTTTGTACACCAATATCAAACTTGAAAAGTATATTGGGATAAAGCCTAACATTTAATCTTGGCTTTGATAATATTATTTTCCCTCCATGAGGTGAATGTAATTATTTCCTCATTTTCTATTTTTGGATTGTTCATCACATTATTCTTTTGATAAAACATTACGAAATTCTTTAAGAAACGTGGAAATTTGTGAAAAAAATCATTTTTTTATAAACTGGTTGATTTCTTTTTTTATTATCAATTTCTCTTTTTTATTTTGTTTTTCTTTATGTCTGGATTTGAAGTTAAAATTGGCTCTCTATTTTTGTCCCTTTGGATTTGATGTTAAAATTGGCTTTTTTTGTCCCTTTGGATTTGATGTTAAAATTGACTCTCTATTTTTGTCCCTATTTGTTATATTAGTTATTTTGGATTATATAGTCAAGGATAACTTTGAAAAAACATAGTATTTGTTATATTTGTTATCAATTATTTTTATTTGGATTATGTAAGTAAGGAAAAAGTTGAAAAAACATAGTATTTGTTGCTTTTAGACTTCCAATTTAGGATAGTTCTTAGCCTCTTTGTTTTTCAACATTTAAATTTCAAAGTTCAAAGTTTATTGTTATTTATTTTTTACCATTTTCTTAAAATCCCTTTTTCTTGGTTGGTTAAGTGTCGTAGCTATTTTTTTTTACAAATACATTAAAAAAAATTAACTTATGTTATTTTTATCATACAAAGAATATTTTTTTCTTATCCTTAGTATTAGTTATCTTATTTCATTTAGTTTGATGTATTGCACTATCTCATTGATAGATTTCATTTCAATTGTGAATTGGTTGAAACTTGAGAAAGTGTTTTTGGTTATTGAGAAGACCCATTGATTTTATTTATAGAAAACAAATTAGTATTTATCAGATACTAATCCAAATAATTTCCCTCAATTATTCAAATTTAAATCTTGGAGGTTATTTTTAAGAGAACTAAAAATCATTCTTAACATTTTCCTATCTTTAGAATGCACCTATAAAAACTTCCTAACATTCCTAACATTTCCCCGCATTCATTCCTAACATTTCCCCACATTCATTCTTAACATTGGATTGCACGTATCAAAACTTCCTAACATTCCTAACATTCTTTCCTAACCTTCCCCACGTTCATTCCTAACATTCATTCTTAACATTATATTGCACCTATCAAAACTTCCTAACATTCATTCCCAACATTCCCCACATTCATTCATAAGATTCCCCGCAGTCATTCCTAACATTAGATTGCACCTATCAAAACTTCCTAACATTCATTTTCAACATCGCAACACTGAAAATATTTTACATCTACAAACATACATAAATTTAATAATACATACATTCATAAATTTAATAATACATACATTCATTCTTAACATTAGATTGCACCTATCAAAACTTCCTAACATTCCTAACACTTCCTGGCATTCATTCCTAACATTCTTCACATTCATTCCTAACATTCCCTACATTCATTCCTAACATTATATTGCACCTATCAAAACTTCCTAACATTCATTCTCAACACCTCAACACTGAAAATATTTTACATCTACAAACCTACATAAATTTAATAATACATACATTCATAATATGTAAGTTCAATATACATGTATATAATCCGAAAAAAACAATATGTAAGGTCAATGTACATGTATATAATCCAAAAAAACAATCAGGAACATGTGAGTTCAATGTACATATGTATAATCCAAAAATAAAGCTCCTCAATGTCCAAAACAACTACAATATATATATCAACAAAAAAAGAACAATATAAATAATTCTCTAAATGGAAGTCCACCACTATCATCCACTAGGGTCTTCCCTTGGACTCGAACCAACCTGCAACATGTATAAAAACATATTATGAATATCATAAATTATTTAAACAATTTTAAACTAAAATCAAAACATTGAAATATTAAACTAAAATTGAAGAACAATTCGATTATTAACAAAATTACCTCAAATTCTCTATCATCCACTAGAGTCTTCCCTTTGCCTCTATCATCCACTGGATTCTTCCCTTTGCCTCTAAAAGATGGAAGAGACCCAAGCTGCAACATGTATAAAAGAAATTTATGAAACTTACAAATTATTTAAACTATTTTAAACTAAATTCAAATAATTAAAATATTAAACTTACAATTCCACCACTATCCTCCAGTGGAGTCTTCCCTTTGCCTCTAAAAGATCAAAAAGACCTAAGCTGCAACATATATAAAAGCAATTTATGAATGTCAAAAATTATTTAAATTCAGAGAACAGTTCAATTATGAACAAAATTACCTCAGTGCCAATATCCACATCCATCAAAGAACCTATATCTTCATTTCCAATTTCAATATGTTCTCTTCTCTTAAAATTTAAATTTTGTTAATAAATAAATCATAGTGCAAGCAAAAAAAACTAAGCTTAACCAATTAACTTAAAAATGAAAAAAAAAAAAAAATCATTAGCTCACAATAGATGGAAAATCATCTAAAAAGTTTGATTCTAAAGAAACTTGCATGGATAAGTCAAATTAACAATAAGATACATAGTTAAATTTTTTTTTTTTAAAGATAAAATATCTTTCAAACATAAATTCTAATATGTAAGTAATAAGTATACCTCTCCAAAATGCTCTTCTACATTTGCAACATTTTCACTAGTGGAGACTCGAAAATTATGTTCATTCAACATTCGAGTAAACTGCAACCAATAAACATTTACGTATTGTATTTATTACTATACATCAAAAAAACATAATATCATACATAGATATAATGTAACAAAAAGTTCAATTCAAACTAAATAAATAAAGTAAATAGATTGAAAGTACACAAACCTCTCCTATACTTGACGTGTCATTAGATAAGATATCAGAAGCTATATCACGACAAACCTTGGCATAAGCCTTTAGATCTTCAATTCCCATACGATCTAACTCATCATTTGTTTTGTAAACAAAATTTTACTGAATAGTGGCTCGAGCCCTCTCTTGACTCAATCCAACATCAACTCCTACAAATGTCGAAGTTAAACCTTCAACAACATTATGCCTGGCAGTTTTCCCAACTTGTGATGTGGGCTCCTTCTCCGATTTGCAAGTCACAGGCCTAGGTGGACGAGATATATGAGGTGGAGGTCGAAGAGTAGTGGGATCTCTAAGAGCACCTTTTCGATTACATATCCTCCCCTTTCCAACTTCATAAAACTCAGAATGAATATCAGTATAGTCCGGCTTCATATTTAAAAAAAATCGACATAAAAAAATCTAGCAAAATAATTAGAAACCTCATCGTTTCATGGCAACCGACCATAGGCTGCAAGGAACCGATCATATAAATGATGTGAAAGTTCAATGTGCTTAAAATATTTCACTTTCAATGCTTTACGCTTTAGTCCCTCTTTGAAATTAAACATTGAGTTGGCATGTTCTCTAGTCACTCTCTCCTTCACAACATCCCACTTGTCTGGACCCATCACCTGGGCCTTTCTTCTCTGCATCAAGTCAACAAAACCATTTGTTGTTTGTCCAAGATCCTCATATACATCAATGAATTTTTGTAATAATTGCAAAACCATCTCTATACTTTGTTTTTTCTCTAGAGCACGATCCAAACTAGAAAGATCGCGTTGTAGCTTGTCATAATGAGCTCTACATCTTCCAAGGGTCGTTTGTTGAAGACCACTTTCCCATGGAAGCTCCTCTGGTAAATCAGATGGATAAGTCGTAATGGGTGTGCAACCCTCAGCTAGTTGAACATATTGCATCCTAGCTCGGCCTTTGTCACCCTGTGTAGGATGACGAGCCTCTTGCGAACCTTGCTCTGCATCCACGCTTGTTTCCCGTACTCGATATTCCTCCCTCTCTATAAAATTATGTGTTGCTTTTGCACCATGTTCTACTTCAATTACAAATAAAGTAATGTGTAAACATGTACAAATTTCGTGTACACACAAAAATACAATTTACACATGTATTAAAAGATTGATGTTCATACGGACAAACGGTTGAGATAGATGTTCACCCACAGAGGATAAGGAGGAACCATCTCTACCACTATCACCTTGTTGATGATCGGATGAATGTGAACTGTACAATAAGCTTGAATCCCAAGGTGAAGTCAACAACCTTCAATCATCATTTGGGACACCAACTCCCGAAGAATGTGATGACCTCCTATGCTTTTGTCTCGAAGACTCCTCTATTTCCATTTGATATGATATCTACAAGTTTACACAAATATCAACTCATAACATATTCAAATTCTACATGTTAATTCCACAAATTCAAAGACCTAGCTACTAAAAAAACTAAGTTTTTAATAAGGACCTAGATATACCTAATATTATCTAATAGTTCTTAAAATGAATATAGCTAATTTATTGTTGGATGTATGAGGAATTAATGTGGGCCAATCTTCAAGTGTTTTTGATGTTTTAAATGAATGGAACCAATGTCGTTTCATGTGGATAGAGTTCATGAACTCTGTCCATGTGGACAAAGTTCATGCACTCTGTCCATGTGTGGTGTAAAATAGAAAGTGACGATCTTGCTTTTTTTTGTTTTTAAACACCACTTGATTTTTTTATAATACAAGAGAAAATTAATTTGCATAAATGCAAGAGATACCATTGAAGAGTGGAGAAGATTATATGGAACCTAAAGTTGTTCTTCAAGAATAAAGAGATCGAAATAAAATCAGGATGGAAAGTTACACGAATTTAATATATTATAAGCATATAAAAAATGCACTCATAAGTCTTACTCAAATTTTCAAATATTTTCAAATAGAATTTACAATTTACATTTATAAGTTTTAAATATATATATTATGATGAAATTATATGTTATATGTATGTAGACAAATTGTATTTCTTTTTATGAATATAAATTATATACTTTATTTGCATATTATTATAAAATGACATCAACTTAAGTTTTTATACGTTTCAAAAAAACAAAATAAAGTTGAATGGGTATCATTGTTGAAAAAAACAAAAAAGTGGAGAGATAAAATCTTATGTTAAAGACATAAAGAAACCCATGACCATATGTATAAACAATTAGAAAAAAGAAAATCCATAAACATATGTATAAACAAATGGAGAGCTCACTTTTAATATAGTAATATAGTAGTAGAATAGTAATATAGTAGTAGAGTAAACAAATGGACAACTCACTTTTATGCCTGAGTAGTTTTTTTTTGGTGAAGCTTCACAATATTTATATATTGTATATAAAACAAAAAGATAAGATTACAGTGATTTTCTCATCATGTTTCATGGTGGCTTAAAAAGATGAAACCACCATCCTATCCAAGCAAAAATAGTAGTTATTTTGTTAAATTTTTAATAAAAAATAATTAATATATTAAATATGTATTTTATATTTGAAAGTTTGTTTAGCTAATATAAATCTAGTATTAGAGGGTATTTTTGGTTTGTTGTTCTTTGTGAATGACATTTTAAAAATTTATTTTCTTGTTAATGGTGTTGTGATGTTTGTACACTTTATTCAATTAAAATATTTTTCATTCATATACAGTTTCTATTAAAAATGGAAAGTTGCAATAAAAGTATAACAATGTCGGTTCATATGGACAGCGTTCATGCACTCTGTCCACATGGACAGAGATCATGAACTATGTCCATGTGGATAGAGTTCATGCACGTTGTCCATGTGGACAGATTTCACTCTGTCCACATACCTGTTCAAAAACAATTTTAAGTGAACAAAATAAATCATAAATTAATTTAAAATCAATGTAAAATATATTAATTTAATGCATAATTTTTTTAATTTTTGATAAGACGACATATCTTTTTATTTTTCGCTGCTGAAAGGCACCGGCTAAATCGACCTCGAGCGTCTGAAGCCGAACAATGAAGGAATCAAAACGAAGCCGACCAACGAAAAAATGAACGATACCTGCCAACAATGTACCACGCCGAGAGGACGGAATGGAGGCGGCTCTCCACACTAAGAGGAGGCCATAAGGGTGGCGAGGTGGCGGACCTCTATGACATCAATGCTGGTGGATCTTCACGATAGGTGACAACAATTGGGGCGGGGACCAGGCATAGTGTGGACTGCAAGCGGAGCGTGAACCAAGCAGAGCGGGGACCAGGCGGAGCGAGGAACCAGGCGACGACAGGAGGGGTGGGGACTGCAAGCGAAAAATGTCAAATGAGGGTCGCAGCCGGCCTTTTATGCTAAAAATTATTTGTCTGAACAATTATTCGACCAAATATTTAGTTGGCCGGGCTGAATAATTGTTCAACCGAAAAATTATTCGACTGAATAATTATTCGGCCGAATAAACATAGAACCATCGGTCAAAATTACCAGTCGACTATGCGTTTTCACATATTTTGATGTCTCCGTCAATTTAAACGGTTCACCATTAAACATTATTCAGCTGAATAAAGGATCAATTATTCGGCAGAATAAAAATGTTATTCGACCGAATAAATATAGTTATTCATCTGAAAACTTCCGCTATGTTGCTCGGGCACCCAATTCTCACGGAAGTGTTACCCAACTTCGTGTTTTCACCCCAACACATGTTTCACTAACCAAATACATTCGGGAAATCCATGGTAGGACCTTCACCTTGAGCTCCTCACCATGTTCCTTACAATTGTCAATGGCATTACATCATTTGCATAGTTTATCTCAAGGGTCAAAACTAGGGACATTACAACTCACCATTTACACTCAAGAATCTCCTTCATGTATCCATGGTTCCCTAGATTAACTCATCATTTTCTGGCTTTCTTGCACCATAAGAGCACCAACTCATAATCCTTATTGGTAGGCAGTCCCACTAGAAATCCTTAAAATAAAATAGCTCACGGCAATCAAGCCATATCGTAGGGTTCTATTGTCATTATAGTAGAAATCACCCCTTTGCTTGGAATCTTTTAATAACCATCATCTATCCTCACTAGACAAATCCATCATCTCACCTGTATTTCACACATACAGTTACCAATAGATGTCATCATAATCATTTCAATCCAAATTTCTCAAATATGTTTCATATGGAAACTAGATTTCATAAACATAAGGTCCTCCTCATAATTTTCAATCATAAATTTTCAAAAAAAAAATTGTATAAAATCAAATTTCACAAACATGAGGCCCTCTTCATTAAATTTCAATATGAAATTTTCATATTATGTTCATACATAAATTAGATTTCACAAACATAAAATGCTTCTCATAATGTTTGACTTTTTCACATGGTATTTTCCAGTCTTCATTATGGACTTAAACTTATTTCCATATACAAAACAATTTGATCTGCAAAGTGAAATCTTCATTTACCCAAACAAGTTGTTAGTATAGATGCATGCAATTTTTTCTTTGCAACATTTTACAACAACTCCTGAAGTGCTCTTAGAATTATAACACATAATAATTCAAACATGATTAATTGTTAATATCTCAAAGGAAATGAAACACCTTGACTTTATATACATCACTATCACAATAAAATTGCACGATACAATCAGATTATCCATGCAATCAATAAAACTTCCAATACTCATAATTACACAATCATATCCTTTCATGTAACTATGTCCTCCCAATAGAGAATTTATGTAGCCTCTCAAACATGAATTCATTATTCATTCAATCCTTCCATTGCATCCTTATCAACTCATAAAATGATCTCATAATTTCCAATATTTTTATCATTTCAGCTCTTAGGGAATTTCAATTAAATATATATCACATCTATGCATTCACACGATGAATATTAACATATGTACCCACACATATGCATCCATAACCATAAGATTTGCATAATTGTTAAATGTGCACTCACTCAATGCACCCTTGCATGTCATGGCATGCATTCCAGCATGTTGATTTGGAAGGTATAGCCAATGCCTCAACACATCATCTAGCCACCTCCTCAATACTTGCATGACCATCTAAAAACCCTCTTCTTTTTCCCAATACAATATCATGATATACCATTTCTCTATTAATGATCCCTTGTGTGTACTAGAAATAATTTCCCTTCTTTGATCCACGATTCTCTTGGGAAATCATCCCCGTCTAATGGTCTCTATGTGTTGGCAAGAATGTACAATCTAGGACACCAAAACAAGTGGGACGACCATTGGAAACTTGTGTATCACTATAGCATTTCCATATCCAACCATACTATGTCCTTACTCGTGATCATCTCACATGGAATTTACCACAACAATAGGACCATAAGTTCTCTCTTGCCTTGGTCATTAATCCCATAACCAACATACACACATGGCATGATATTCTTTCATATGAATGCATTTGAAATTTTAAACAATTAGATGGTATAAGGCTCCTTTCCCTTACTACCTCATACCTCACTATACCTAGTGGGCTATCATTCATTTAAATGCATTCAATATCACATGCATATCAAATTAGGATGATTAAAATATGGATGAAGGGATTCTTACCCATTCCCTTTCAAAACTTATCTAATTCGCATAACCAAACCATTACCTACATGGATGACACCAACATTCCTGGTGTTACTTAATCGGTCGATCTCTTACAAAGAATTACACAATCTTTCCACCAACCTCTTGATCGTAGATTCATTTCCTCATCATTTCATAATATGATTATGAGTCACACACAACAACATCATCCTCATTTCCATCCATGCTTCAACTATCTTGGTCAAACAATCATCATCAACCACAATAATTGTCATTAGTAGATCATTGTATATGTAAAACTATACTACTTTTACCAATACACAGTATCATATACATGTACAAACATATTCATATACAATATCATATTATTTCTTAATATGCCCACTAATATATATACATTCTAACTAACTCTTTGAATTCCAACACTCCAGTGTCATAATTTTATGTATATAAAACTCAAACATATAAATATGCTCTTATTTCAATTCACAAATAAACTTAACTACTAAATTACCAGACAAAAAACAACTTTTTCTTATTGGGAATATTAGAACCTTAAAACTAACTACTTGATTGTCAAACTAAATCAACTTTTCCCAACACATTAAAATTAAAATTAATAGAATGGTATTCCCACCTATTAAAATTAAGAAAATATTCTAAAGAATTTTCCCTATCATCATGACCACTCCTCTACTTTTCAACAATTTTATAAAGTATTCATTTCCAATTAAGGGTTTTATTGATATAAAAGTGAATTGTTATATGCACAATAATTTTTAGTTTATTATAATTTAAATATTATATTATTATAAAAAATAATAGTTAAATGTAAATTTAAAGTGCAACCTAACTATTTATTATAATTTAAATAATACATTATTATAAAAAATTCATGATTAAATGTAAATTTATAATAAAACCTAAGTGGCTTGAGAATGACTGAAAAGAATTTGTCATTGTTCACAAGTTTGAGCTCCACGATACCTATACCTACCTTCATGACAATTTTTATATTTTTATGACTAAAAGCCACGTCAATTTTTATAGGAATATAATTTGAAACATATATAAATAAAATATTACTTTTATAAAAGTAATATAAACTGGCAACAATTATATTAATAAAATTAATATGTTTAGAATATATTGAAGTTATGTGTTTGATACATTGATAATATTTTTTTATTAATTATTTGTATTTAATAGTTAATTGAATATAACAACCATTTTATTTGTGCTTGTTAAACTTATAGTTGAAATTAAATTCATAGTTCTATTATCATTGGAGTGTTGGACTCATGAATTGTTTTTCATAATAATGTTATTTACATTAATTCCTAATCCTATCTACCATGATTTAATACATTTATGTTCAATAAGGCTATGTTTTACTTTGTTTTATTAATTAAATCTCGTAAATGTAAAGTGGGCCTAATATGTTATTTTTAAATGTATTAAATGCAATATTGTGAAAATGATAAACTTTCGGTGTTCATTTGACCTTTTATTTAGCCCTCATTCCGGTCCCAAGTCCCGCACTGGGTTTGATTGCATTGATTTACTGGTTTGGATTACTCTTTCGACAAACTCATCTACCTTTGCCTTTTGGTTCCTGTTGATCTTGCATGTACAAATTGAAACCATAAAGTGATGATGAGTTTTAAATATTGGTTTAAATTTAAACAAAGAAAAAAATAAAAATATTAAGAATTAAATATTAAAATTCTTTGAACTTTAAATCACTCATTAAAAAAACAAAATTAACACACTCATATGTTTCAAATTAAAAATAAAACACACACTCATATAAACATTACAGACACCCATTAACCAAATCAAATATTACGTGGCTTTTTCTATGGAGGATATTATGTTGAGATGAAAACTATTTTATATCTCACTCACTCCTTTAAGGTTATTAATATAATAATAAAACACTTTTGGATGGAATGGTTGGCTTGTTAATATGTTCAAAACATTTAGCCATGCCATTGGCTTAAATAATAATGAAACAGTTTTGTGTAATGTGTAGGCTGTAAGAACCAACGCATGCAGCGTGAGGATGAAAAGGATGAGGATCACATGATGCAATCAATAGAACCCAGCCATTATTTAAACCTGAAACTCAGCAATCTATTTAAAAAACAACCTAGCATAAATTCAGCCTAGAAATCGGATTTATGAACAAATTTCACTTACAGGTCATTCGGACGCCCATTCAGACCTTCATTCAATTCTATCAAAAACGTGTTTTTAACAGACAACATAATTTAGGGATGGATTTGCGGGAAAACAAAGGCGAAAATAAAAATTCTGGCACCTGGGTTTTGTGCAAAATATGCCCATTTAGGTCCCCAGTAGGAATTTTGTGAAAATTCAAAGCCATTTGGGAGAAGTCCATGATTCTCTCAAACCAACTTGTCTAGAAAACGTAGTTGGCCATTTTCTAAATGTAGAAATTTGTTTTAACGGCTCAAGAACTTGGGGGATTCGACTCTATCCTTCCCCACTGGTTTGTTCATGTATAAATTAGACTCCAGAAGTTCGGAGATGGACTGTAACGGTACAAATCCATTTTTGATAATATAAAATGTTGTTATGTTCATGTTCCAATTCTAGTTCTGTGATTGAATAATCCGTGAAGGTTGTGACCACTGTTCCTAGGAGGACCCCTCAGCAACAGTGGATTCACCTGTTCATATCATTCGTTGTTTCTTTCTTTTGTATAGATAAGTGATTTCAATTTGTAATTTTATGTAATTAAAAACATTTTCCTGTAGGTGTTGTTTGTTGTTCATAAAATGCAGTTTTCTTTTATTTATATGTAATTTTAATTTCTAGATTTTAAATCATCGGTCATGCATGCCTCCTTCTAGCTTGTCTTTTAGTTTTTCATTTGTAATTAGATAGAATTTGAATTGTTTCAGTATTTCAAGCTTAGTTTATAATTAAATTTAGTTCTGTTAATTTTATTGTAGCTATGGTTAGATTTATTTATAGTCCAACTCGATTTTATCAAGCAATAGAAAATGGTTTTCTTATTTGAATGCAAAGTAGTGTAGTTGTTTTTTGGTTTTCTTTGGTTTAAATAGTTCAACTGCTTCCATGCTTAATCATAAGGTAGTATGCATCAACCCATCTGGTATTAGAATCATTTAGCTTGTTTTTATTCATAGATTGTATGATTTTCATCATTCAAACTGCTATTCGAACTTTAATATTTTCTGTTGTATTTTAATGGTTAATTAGGATTTAATTTCTTGAATTTGGAATGCATTTACCTCTTATAGATGGCCAACACTTATATCTACAATCAAAGTCTTATTTTGAATATCATAATGTTATCATAGAATTTATTTAAGTTCCATTTTCAGTTTAGTCATTTTTCTTTTTAACTACAAGAACCTCCAGCACTCATTTTCAATTTGCATTTGAATTTACAAACAATACTTCTTCTCTATTTTTATAGCATGTTATTGTTGATTCCATTCTTAGCTTAGCACAGTTCATTTTTGCAAATAGAAGTTGTTTTTTACTGCAAGCTTAGTGATCTCATTTGGATTTCAAAAATATCATAATCTCAAGTTAATTGGTATGTATTTCCAATTGAAGATTAGTTTAACTAGCTTACAATAAACTTGTTTTTCGAAGTATAGATTAATTGCATCACTTTTTCATAGTTGCTTAAAAGGACTTAGTTTATAGTTTGATTCATTCTAGAAGTAGAATAGCAATGCTTTGTTTTCCTAATTTGCTTACAAATTGAGTTCATTTTCAACCACTTGAATATGCTTAGGTTTACTTAGGTCTGCTTGAACTCCAAGTTTAGTTTGCTTTGATTAGTTTATTGTTTTGTAATCCATTTATTTACTCTTGGTCTTTAGAATAATGTTTTTGCTTTTTTGTGTGGATTTGTAGTTAATTAGTCAGATTATATTACATAAATCAAAGTAGTTAGTTTTCTTGCGTAGAAATAACATAGTTTTTTTGTTCGAAGTAATTAGTTTACAAGTTACATAGCTTAGATCCTTAGTAGTCAACTACAATTGAATTTTTAGATAGATCTTCCATCTTGCACAAATAGAATAGATTTCCACTTCATAGAATAGATTAATAGTTTGCTTAAAGTGGTTTTTCTTCCATTAGTTAGTTGTTTTTAGGCCAAGCATCGATTTCCTAGAATAGTAGTTTCTTTTACTGCAACAAGGCTAGGGTAGTTTGAGATTTTAGTCCTGTGCATATAGTGTTTGCATCTCATAAGCTACATTCCCTGATTGACAATTTAAGTGTTGAATTAGATAGTGCATATTTTATCGAACATTTTGGCGTCGTTTTCGGGGAGGTGTTGAAGGGGTTGGAGTCTAGGTAGGTAAAGGTAGATAGGTTGTCTTTACATTACACAGCAAGGGGGATGGGAAACGATAAGACACAAAGATGACTTCACTACGGAATTTATGTAATGTAACAAACTGACGCATCCACTTTAGTGGGTCGCCCCAAAGCCTTGTTGTTCCTTTTTGAAAGTGTGGTTTACTTTCTTCAATCTTATTTTAGCAATTGTGTTTCGCAAAGTGTGCTTATTTTCTCATAGGTGTCTTTACCTTTTTGCAAATTTTACTTTTCGCAAAAGAGTGTTTACTTTTTTTATTTATTTCCCTTAGGTGCATTTTTATTTTCGCAAACGTAGATTGTTTACTTTCCCATAGTTAAGTGTACTTTTCTTTCTACAAATGTAGATAGTTTACTCTTCTATCGTTTAATTTCATGCACACATGCTTTTATTATGAAATTTTAGGTTGTTTTTTTTTTTCAATTTACTCTTATGCAAGTGTGTTTTATTTTATTCAAGCTTTTTTTTCACAAGAGTGTTTTGCAAGTGTGTTTATTTTCCTGTACGTTTTACTTTCCGCTAAGTGTTTTTTTTTGCAAAGTTTATGTTTTTCTAGAATGTTTATTTTTTGCAAAATTTGATTATGTTTCCTTAAATCAAGTGTTGCATTCAGATTTGTTACGCTCGATTCATTTTTCGTAGATGTGTTTAAGTTTGTCATAAGGTCTTTACTTTTCAAAGTGTGTGATGTGTTTTGTCATTAGATTCTGAAATGTATATATATATATATTGGGTGCAAGAAGAACCCCAACCACTAATCCTTGTGTGAAGTAGGACCTACCAACCAAGATATGGATTCAGAAGTAACCATCAGTTTAAGAAAACTATCTCAAATCCTAGCAGAAGCTGGGATCTAAATTTTGTCTTCTCAAGGAGAACACATCTTGGCAAAAGTCAAGAATTTGTCTATCCCTCTAGAAATAAAATAAGAGCCACAGTCTCATGAGCTACAAACCGACTCTCCTTTCCAATCTACCAAGGAAACTGAAAACTTGGAGACTACATTCGATGTAGAGAGACCTAAAATTGAAGAGTTCTCCACATATTTATCTACAAACCCTTCATGTGCTCAAGCAATTGCAAACAACAACAAAGCAACAATTTTTACCCATGGAAGGGATGGAGGATCACGCTATCAATGATTCCCTAAACATATTGACAGATGCCATTTCCTATCGAAATTTCGCTCGGCAGCAAATTGAAAGAGTATTCAGTGATCAAGATAGATACAAGTGGTGGATATTTTCATTTTTGCACATATTTTTGCGCTGAAGTCTCTAGCTATTACAATGGGATCCCGAACTTGTTCATTGAGTATCTAATTCTAGTGATAACCATCAAGGATTAATGCACAGATGCAGGTTTCTAGTAATCGGTGGCAAAGTATCAAATTAAAAATCAAATCAAATCCCATATGTAAAGGATAGGTGGCGAAAGTGGTTAAAGTCTGAGCAATTCTAAGAAGACGATTCATTTTGAAGGCATTATTTTCAAGCAAAATATTTAGAGCAAAATCTATATTCAACGCTGTGTCAGCAAAACTCTAATAAAATGAGAATATGACTTTAGATTTAGGGGGGATTTATTGTAATTTCTATAAGAGTCTGGGATTTTGTATTGAACGGGAGACACACATGGGAGTCGGGGATGCTGGAAGCTTATACAGTCTTGCATATACTTTATTTGTGTAAGCATTTCTCTGTTTTATGAAAGACTTAATACATCTTTTTTGGAGCTAGGTTTTGAACTGATATTGTGTCGATGTTTATCTGGTTCTATTTGAATCCTTATTTGCATTGTTGGTTATATTGATGTTTTCAGTGTAGCCGTGATGTTTATGATTAAATGTTTATGCTTATATGATATTTGAAATATTATTTCACCTGTCTATACTATATACATATGCTGCAAATGTGAACTGTTTGTTTATCATTTGTATTTGTGTGTTTTGAAGCCTATCTCTCAGACCTAAAGTAATATTGTCTTTCATCCTACAGAATCTTATTCTTATACTTGTAACTTCTGATGTTTTCATATTATAGTCTCATTGTATATTTTCTTCTTTTTGTCTAGTTTTACATTGTTATCTTAAAAACCCAAAAAACAGTTATTTATTTATTGAGGTGCCTGAACACTGCTGACCCCATAGTCTAGGTAGCAAACTTTAGGGAAAACATATTCTAGCGACCATACGAGGGAGGAAGCACAAATTCTTCCTTGGTTTGATAACGATTAGATCCGGTATTTGATGGTGAACAAGGGTTGATTGCACGCTTTACACTACAATTTTTCACCAGCAAATTCACAGAGGAAGGATCTGTTGGCAACTCCACCAGTTCAAAATGTCAAAATCCATGGAAACCATTGTGGCTACAAGGTTTGCACCTTTCAATTTTTCAGTTGTTCCAGATTTTCCAAATAACGTGCCTACTATGGATGAATGTGGAGACTTCCTTCCAAGATTTAGAGGAGAAGGCCATGACCATCCAGCACAACACTTGATTGAGTTTCATCAATACATGGACCATATCGATATTCATCATGAGGATGTATTGTTGAGAATGTTTATGTATTATTTGGAAGGAAATGCTAGACGGTGGTACCCATCTCTTCCTATCTCTAGTATTTCATCAATAAAATATTTCCATGATGTCTTTTATGTTTATTGCAAGAGGATTTATTCTGTTGATCTCCTTTTAAAGGATTGTTGTGAGCAATTTAAGTTCAAGAAATCTCTTAGTAATAATGAAAAACTTTGTGAAACTCAACTCTCTATTGAAGAAAACATTGAAAATCACATTGTTTATGAAGGTTTGCAAAACAATCTTAAATTTGGTATTGATGACAGTCGAGTTAAAGATGCCTTTGATTCTTTTGCTAAATCTGTTTTACAACAGGAGGATTTTCAGCTGTCAGATGTTAAGTTTAATGACCATAATACTTTGGATGCATTTGGCATAAATTCTGGTGTTTCTTATAATGGTGATTATAATACATAAGCTATTCCAAGTTTGTTTGAAGATCAAATTGCTGCTGATAATTTTCAGAAAACTTCATATTTGTCATTAGAATTTTATTAGACTACTCCATTTTTTTATTAATATGATGATGATCTTGAAAGATCCGGATATGTGTGATGTGGCAGAATTCAATCAGCAGGTTCGTGAAGACTTTCAATCCATTGTCCATGAACAACCTGATCCGGTATATGACAGCTATACATCTAATGCCAGCATGGAAGAGGAAAATCATTTTGTTAATTCCCAGGATGACATTGTTGTTGATACTGTTGAAGGAACTTGTGAGCACATTCAGGATAAATTTGATGCCTTTTATTTCCAATGCCTAGAAAATATTCATTCTCTATTTTCAACAGAACAAATGAAATATCATTTTATAAGTGAAGCAGAGCAACAATGTGACTTTTTGTATCAGCTGGAAATACAGCATAACTGGGAAGACCCAGTGGCTATTTACATGAACTCAGGGTTTTCAAAAGGTTTCAGCCTTTTAGAAATTAAAATCAAACTAGAATATGTTTTACATATTAAACTTATCTTTCAAATGATAAATTCTTCTTTGATTTCTATTTACCAGCAAGAAGTTGTTACAGACAGTTGGATGCTATCATGGCTTCATTGGAAGTATGGTTATACTTGATGGGGTTGTTTCCTTCGATTAGAAGTAGGAGTAAGCAGGAGAATAAGCTCACCATAGAAGCATGTAGATTCTTTTCAGTTTGTTTATAGCAGTATTTTGTCATTTCAGAAGTGTGTGCTTAGAGTTTCAGAGTTTTCGTGTAAGACTCCATAGCCCAATGGATCAGTAATTGTTGACAGAGAATAAGGAACTGGAACTACAGTTCTTGGAAAATATTAGGGAAATTCCATCCCCCAGTTGGAGCCAATGTTTGACCTAGGTCTATTTCCTTGCTTTTTAGGATAGTTTTATACCTTAAAAGTCTCTTAAGTCTTGAGTTTTTATCTCATTTTCTTTTATCCTAAAGTTTTGGTTTGTTTTTTATTTCATGTTTTAAATATTGTAGGTATTTACAATATTTAGTTCTTAGCCTAAGCTACATTAGATGATTAAAATTTCATTCAAAAACTTTATAAAATTTCTATATGATTATTAATATGAGCTAGCAGCACATGAATATTACTCAAGAAGCAGGTATGCCGCTAGCTCATCAAGAATTAGATGTTTGCAGGTACCATCATTATACTAGAATTCTTCGAGCTCTATGCTTATTGCCATAATTCGACATCTGGTGTTGAGCAGTACTTGGGTTAAAACACCTGTACATAACCATTTTTCTTCACTATTTTTCACCCTACAGCCTTTACTCTGTCATCTCGGGATTATATGGTGTTTGATCTGTAAGAAGTGTTTAGTATGCTTTCTTCTCATGGTTATGTTACTCAGGTTGTTTCAAAATCTCTTTTTTCAATGGTTATACTTACACTAAGCCAAGGGGTGTTGAGTTTGCTTGTTCAAAGAACAATGGTTCAAGAAAATGTTTATACAAGGTTATAATGCAACATCAACTACAGGTAATCTTCTAGCTATGGAGCACCCATTTTGGGTCATAGAATTTACTCTAGCTCACCAAGATGCAATTGATGAGTTTTATGAAGATTCGAAAGTAGATTCTGCAAGGTAGTCAGTACAAATATTGGCTTATTGTTCACTTACAGGAAGAAGAACAAGAATTTGGCTTCTTGCTTGGAGAATAATAGGCCTTCATATACTCTTGACCAGATTGTGAGGCAGAGATATCTGACCTTTATTGATTTTCTTCGTGACCTGGATGATGCACTCACAATGATGTATCTTTTTGCATCTTTTCCTCTAGACAAGATACATGAGATTCTTGTTGAGCGTGTTCATAGCTGCCGAAGATTAAGTCTGGAGTGGCAAGCCTACATTTCTAGAACACATTCTTTACATAAGACATTTTTTCTGTGAAGCGCATCTACTACCAGGCAGAAGTTGATGGAAAAAACATTACGTGGCTTACACCACATGTTCTGCAACAAGTTATCCCCAAGGATGTTGATTTTCGTGTTATGGTTACATTTGTAGAAATTTTATGAGACTTTTATAGGATTTGCGAATTTAAAACTTTATTATTCTGTATCTTTAAAGTATCCAACAATACTTGATCCACGATTGGAGGCAGCCGCAACAGAGCAACATCAGCTTTCATCAATGGACAAAGAAAGAGATTTGGCTAATGATCTGCAACAAGAAGACATAACAATTCAAGATAAAGAGCAAGATGATGATGAAGATATAAAAAAAGGGTCTTCAGGACTCTCTTCAAGGATTTAAAATTCTTCTTGGGTCGGGAGGCTCCAAGAGAGTCATTACTTTTTGTTATTCAAGCCTTTGGTAGAGTGGTTTCATGGGATGGTGGATGGGGCCCCTTTCAAAGAGACAGATGAAGGCATTACCCACCAGATAGTGGATCGCCCAACCTAGGGCCATAAATTTTTATCTAGGGACTATGTACAGCCTCAATGGGTTTATGATTGCGTGAACTCTCACCTTATCTCACCTACAGATGATTACATGGTTGGAAGGGTTCCTCCACCTCATTTGTCACCTTTTGTTGATGAGGAATCCGAAGGCTACATGCCAGAGTATGCTACGACTATTAAGCATTCACAAACAGCAGCAAAGCAACCATTTTTACCTATGGCAGGGATGGAGGATCAGGCTATCAATGATTCCCAAAACATACTGACAAATGATATTGCCTATCGAAATTTCGCCCAGCAGCAAATTGAAAGAGTATTCAGTAATCAAGATATATACAAGTGGTGGCTATTTTCATTTTTGCACAGATTTTTGCGCTGAAGTCTCCAGCTGTTACAATGGGATCCCGAAATTGTTCATTGAGTATCTAATTCTAGTATAACCATCAAGGATTAATGTGCAGATGCAGGGTTCTAGTAATTGGTGGAAGAGTATCAAATTAAAAATCGAATCAAATCCCTGATATAAGGATAGGTGGCGAAAGTGGTTAAAGTCTCAACAATTCTAAGAAGAGAGTTCATTTCGAAGGCATTATTTTTCAGGCAAAATATTTAGAGCAAATCCATATTCAATGTTGTGTCAGCAAAACTCCAATAAAATGAGAATGTGATTTTAGATTTAGCGGGGGTTTATTGAAATTTCTATAAGAGTCTGGGATTTTGTAATGAACGGGAGATGCACATGGGAGTCAGGGATGTTGGAAGCTTATACAGTCTTGCATATACTTTATTTGTGTAAGCATTTCTCTGCTTTATGAAAGACTTAATACATCTTTTTTGGAGCTTGGTTTTGAACTGATATTGTGTGGGTGTTTATCTGGTTCTATTTGAATCCTTATTTACATTGTTGGTTATATTGATGTTTTCAGTGTACCTACTATTTTTATGAGTGAATGTTTATGCTTATATGATATTTGAAATATTATTTTAACTATCTATACTATATACATATGCTACAAATGTGAACTGTTTGTTTATCATTTGTATTTGTGTGTTTTAAAGCCTATCTCCTAGACCTAAAGTAATATTGTCTTTCATCCTACAGAATCTTATTCTTATACTTATAACTTCTGATGTTTTCAAATTATAGTCTCACTATATATTGTCTTATTTTTGTCTGGTCTTCCATTGTTATCCTAAAAACCCAAAAAACAGTTATTTATTTATTGAGGTGCCTAAACACTGTTGAACCCGTAGTCTAGGTAGCACACTTTAGGGAAAACATCTTCTGGCGACCATATGGGGGAGGCAGCACAAACTCTTCCTTCGTTTGATAACGATTAGATCCAGTCTTTGATGGTGAACAAGGGCTGGTTGCATGCTTTAGACTACAATTTTTCACCAACGACTTCACAGAGGAAGAATCTATTGGCGACTCCACCGGTTCAAAATGTCAAAATCCATGGAAGCTATTGTGGTTGCAAGGTTTTCACCTTTCAATTTTTCAGTTGTTCCAGATTTTCCAAATAGCGTGCCTACTATGGATGAATGGGGAGACTTCCTTCCAAGATTTAGAGGAGATGGTCATGTCCATCCGACACAAGATTTGATTGAGTTTCATACATACATGGACCAGCTCGATATTCATCATGAGGATGTATTGTTGAAAATGTTTATGTATTCTTTGGAAGGAAATGCTAGATAGTGGTACCGATCTCTTCATATCTCCAGTTTTTCATCAATAAAATATTTCCATGATGTCTTTTATGTTTATTGTAAGAGTATTTATTTTGTTGATCTCCTTTTAAAGGACTATTGTGAGCAAGTTAAGTTCACGAAATCTCTTAGTAATAATGAAAACCCTTGTGAAACTCAACTCTCTATTGAAGAAAACATTCAAAATCACATTGTTTATGAAGGTTTACAGAGCAATCTTAAAGTTGGTATTGATGACAGTTAAGTTAAAGATGCCTTTGATTCTTTTGCTAAATCTGTTTTACAGTAGGAGGATTTTCAGCAGTCAGATGTTAAATTTAATGACCATAATACTTTGGATGCATTTGGATAAATTCTGATGTTTCTTATAATGGTGATTATAATACAGAAGCTATTCCAAGTTTCTTTGAAGATCATATTGTTGCTGATAATTTTCAGAAAACTTCATATTTGTCATTAGAATTTTATCAGTCTGCTCCATTTTTTATCAATATGATGATGATCTTGAAAAGAAAGATTTGGATATGTGTGATGTGGCAAAATTCAATCAGCAGGTTCATGAAGACTTTCAATCCATTGTCCATGAACAACTTGAGCCAATATATGACAGCTATACATCTAATGGAATCATGGAAGAGGAAAATTATTTTGTTAATTCCTAGGATGACATTGTTGTTGATACTGTTGAAGGAACTTGTGAGCACATTCAGGATAAATTTGATGCCTTTTATTTTCAATGCATGGAAAATATTCATTCTCTATTTTTAGCAGAAGAAATGAAATATCATTTTATAAGTGGAGTAGAGCAACAATGTGACTTTTTGTATCATATGGAAATACAACATAGCTGGGAAGACCCAGTGGCTATTTACATGAACTCAAGGTTTTCAAAAGGTTTCAGCCTTTTAGAAATTGAAATCGAAGTAGAATATGTTGTACAAATTAAATTTATCTTTCAAATGATAAATTCTTCTTTGATTTCTATTTACCTGCAAGAAGTTGTTACAGACAGTTGGATGCTATCATGGCTTCACTGGAAGTATGATTATACTTGATTGGGTTGTTTCCTCCGATTAGAAGTAGGAGTAAGTAGGAGAACAAGCTCACCATATGAGCATGTAGATTCTTTTCAGTGTGTTTACAGTAGTATTTTGTCATTTCAGAAGTGTGTGCTTAGAGTTTCAGAGTTTTCGTATAAGACTCCATAGCCCAATGGATTAGTAATTGTTGATAGAGAATAAGGCATTGGAACTACAGTTCTTGGCAAATCTCAGGGAAATTCCATCCCCCAGTTGGAGCCAATGTTTGACCTAGGTATGTTTCCTTGCTTGTTAGGATAGTTTTATACCTTAAAAGTCTTTTAAGTCTTGAGTTTTTATCTCATTTTCTTTTATCCGAAAGTTTTGGTTTGTTTTTTATTTCATGTTTTAAATATTGTAGGTATTTACAATATTTAGTTCTTAGCCTGAGCTCCATTAGATGATTAAAATTTCATTAAAAAACTTTATAAAATTATATATGATTATTAATATGAACTGGCAGCACATGAATATTACTCAAGAAGCAGGTATGCTTCTACCTCTTCAAGGATTAGACTCTTCCAGGTACCATCATTATACTAGCAGTCTTCGAGCTCTGTGCTTATTGCCATAATTAGACATCTGGTGTTGAGCAGTACTGGGGTTAAAACACCTATACAAAACCATTTTTCTTCATTATTTTTCATCCTATAGTCTTTACTCTGTCAACTCAGGATTATATGGCGATTGATCTGCAAGAAGGGTTTAGTATGCTTTCTTCTCATGGTTATGTACTCACACTATTTCAAAATCTGTGTTTTCTATGGTTCTACTTACGCTGAGCCAAGGGGTGCTGAGGTCGCTTGTTCAAATAGCAGTGGTTCAAGCAAATGTTTATACAGGGTTATAATGCAACATCAACTGGATTTAATCTTCTAGCTGTGGAGCACCTATAGATGCAGTGGATGATTTTTCTGAAGATTCAGAAGTAGAGTCTACAGGGAAGCCAACACAGATATTGGCTTATTATTCACTTGCAGGAAGAAGAACAACAATTTGGCTTCTCACTTGGAGAATAATAGGCCTTCATATACTCTTGACCATATTGTGAGGCAAAGGTATCCGACCTTTATTGATGTTCTTCATGACCTGGATGATGCTCTCACAATGATGTATATTTTTGCAGCTTTGCGTGCAGACAAGATACATGAGATTCCTGCTGTTATAGCGGATTTCACCACTCCAAGTGAATCACACTTTGTATGGCCTTCCTCTGTCCCGTTGCAGACTCAATAGACCCTATGGACCACTTTTTGTCCTTTGATGTTTCCTTGATCATCCCTAAAAACACATGAAAAATTATACACGCAACTTTTTAACCTATAAGCGCATATATACGCGGGTTTGACCACTAAAACCGTGTACATCGGGATGTGTGCATAATCCAAATCCTTTTGGAGTTTTCCTTGACATGGATCCAACTCATTTGACTCCTGGCCTTCCATATGCCTTGAGATCGCTCGGATTCGACCTTTCATTACCCCTTTGAAAAGCTATATAAGGAACCCCTTGGTACATTGAAGGCATAAGAGAGAATTGAGAGCAAAGAAACTATAGTCCATTGTTGTCGGAACTTATGCTTGAGTCTACATCCCTTTGTCCCTTGGAGCACTTTTGTGTTCTTCCCAAGCTTGCCTTTTGCTTGTGAGCTTGCTATCGAGAGATGGAGGATTGAAGTGGTGGAGGCCCAAGTGGGGGATTCAGTTTCTCCGGTCCGCAGACGTGCCGCCAAAGGTTGTATCTTGTAATCTCTGATTTATATTAATAGAAATATCTTTTCCTGTCCAATAATGTGTGTTTGAATGAATATTTTATCCATGGGATTATGTCAAATGCTTGTACATTATTGATTATATATGCTAGAATAGATCTAACACCATGATATATAGAATGCTTGTATTGTTTACTTGTTGTTGAGGAAGTAATCTATCAATTCAAGCTGAAGATTGGAAAGCTCAACGGGGATCTACTTCAACCGTCCAGAATAAGGTATGAGATCGGATCCTTTAGTGTTAGACATTTAATTTCTATTGCATATTGGAAAGGATTGATTTCTGGAGTCAAGCTGTCTGTTGTGGTACCCCAAGCCATAGGAATTTCTCTCCGTAACACCTGCCGAGCGTGTTCATAGCTGTCGAAGTTTAAGTCTGGAGTGGCAGGCCTACATTTCTAGAACACATTCTTTACGCAAGAAATTTTTGTCTGTGAAGGGCATCTACTACCAAGCAGAAGTTTATGTAAAAAACATTACGTGGCTTACACCACATGTTCTGCAACAAGTTATCCTTGGGGATGTTGATTTTCATGTTATGCTGACATTTGTAGAAATTTTATGAGACTTTTATAGGATTTGTGAATTTCAAGATTTATTATTCTGTATCTTTAAAGTATCAACCAATATTTGATCCACGATTGGAGGCAGCCACAGCAGAGTAGCATCGACTTTCATCAATGGACAAAGAAAGAGCTTTGGCTAATGATCTGCAACAAGAAGACATAACAACTCAAGATAAAGAGCAATATGATGATGAAGATATTAAAAAAAAAAAAGTCTGCAGGACTCTCATCAAGGATATGAAATTCTTCTTAGGCCAGGAGGAACCAAGAGATTCATTACTTTTTGTTATTCAAGCCTTTAGCAGATTGGTTTCATGGGATGGTGGATGGGGCCCCTTTCAAAGAGATAGATGAAGGCATTACCCACCAGATAGTGGATCACCCAACCCAAGGCCATAAATTTTTACCTAGGGACTATGCACAGCCTCAATGGGTTTAAGATTGCGTGAACTCTCGCCTTATCTCGCCTACAAATGATTACATGGTTGGAAGGGTTCCTCCACCTCATTTGTCACGTTTTGCTGATGAGGAATCCAAAGGCTACATTCTAGAGTATGCTACGACTATTATGTGTTTGCAAACAACAGCAAAGAAACAATTTTTACCTATAGCAGGAATGGAGGATTAGGCTATCAATGATTCCCAAAACATACTGACAGATGCTATTGCCTATTGAATTTTTGCTCAGAAACAAATTGAAAGAGTATTCAGTAATCAATATAGATACAAGTGGTGGCTATTTTCATTTCTACAAATATTTTTGCGTTGAAGTCTCCAGCTGTTACAACGGGATCCCAAACTTGTTGATTGAGTATCTAATTCTAGTGATAACCATCAAGGATTAATGCGCAGATGCAGGGTTCTAGTAATCGGTGGCAGAGTATCAAATCAAATCTCAGATGTAAAGGATAGGTGCTGAAAGTGGTTAAAGTCTCAGCAATTTTAAGAAGAAGTTCATTTCGAAGGCATTATTTTCAGGCAAAAGATTTAGATCAAATCCATATTGAACGTTGTGTCAGCAAAACTCCAATAAAATGAGACTATGATTTTATATTTAGGAGGGATTTATTGTAATTTCTATAAGATTCTATGATTTTGCAATGAATGGGAGACACACATGGGAGTCGGGGATGCTGGAAGCTTATACAGTCTTTCATATATTTTATTTGTGTAAGCATTTATATGTTTTATGAAAGAATTAATTTATCTTTTTGGAGCTAGGTTTTGAACTGATATTGTTTGGATGTTTATCTAGTTCTATTTGAATCCTTATTTACATTGTTGGTTATATTGATGTTTTCAATGTAGCTGCTATGTTTATGAGTAAATGTTTATGCTTATATGATATTTGAAATATTATTTCAACTTTCAATACTATATACATATGTTGCAAATGTGAACTATTTGTTTATCATTTGTGTTTGTGTGTTTTGAAGCCTATCTCCTGGACCTAAAGTAATATTGTCTTTCATCTTGCAGAATCTTATTCTTATACTTGTAACTTTTGATGTTTTCGGATTATAGTCTCACTATATATTGTCTTCTTTTTGTTTGGTTTTCCATTGTTATCCTAGAACCCAAAAAATAGTTATTTATTTTTTGAGGTGCCATAACACAGCTGACCCCATAGTCTAGGTAGAAAACTTTAGGGAAAACATCATCTGGCGACCATACGGGGGAGGAAGCACAAATTCTTACTTGGTTTGATAATGATTAGATCCAATCTTTGATGGTGAACAAGGGTTGGTTGCACGCTTTAGACTACAATTTTTCACCAACAACTTCACAAAGGAAGGATCTGTTGGTGACTCCACCAGTTCAAAATGTCAAATTCCATGGAAGCCAATGTGGCTGCAAGGTTTGCACCTTTCAATTTTTCATTTTTCCTGGATTTTCCAAATAACATGCCTATTATGGATGAATGGGGAAACTTGCTTCCAAGATTTAGAGAAGATGGCCATGACCATTAGGCACAACACTTGATTGAGTTTCATCAATACATGGACCAGCTCGATATTCATCATGAGGATGTATTGTTGAAAATGTTTATGTATTATTTGGAAGGAAATGCTAGACAGTGGTACCCATCTCTTCCTATCTCTAGTATTTCATCAATAAAATATTTCCATGATGTCTTTTATGTTTATTGCAAGAGGATTTATTTTGTTGATCTCCTTTTAAAGGACTATTGTGAGCAATTTATGTTCAAGAAATCTCTTAGTAATAATGAAAAACCTTGTGAAACTCAACTCTCTATTTAAGAAAACATTGAAAATCACATTGTTTATGAAGGTTTGCAGAACAATCTTAAAGTTGGTATTGATGAAAGTCGAGTTAAAGATGCCTTTGATTCTTTTGCTAAATTTGTTTTACAGCAGGCGGATTTTCAGCAGTCAGGTGTTAAATTTAATGACCATAATACTTTGGATGCATTTGGCATAAATTCAGATGTTTCTTATAATGGTGATTATAATACAGAAGCTATTCCAAGTTTGTTTGAAGATCAGATTGCTACTGATAATTTTTAGAAAACTTCATATTTGTCATTATAATTTTATCAGTCTGCTCCATTTTTTTATCATTATGATGATGATCTTGAAAAGCAAGATCTGGATATGTGTGATGTGGCAGAATTCAATCAGCAGGTTCATGAAGACTTTCAATCTATTGTCCATGAACAACCTGAGCCGATATATGACAGTTATACATCTAATGGAAGCATAGAAGAGGAAAATCATTCTGTTAATTCCCAGGATGACATTGTTGTTGATAGTGTTGAAGGAACTTGTGAGCACATTCAGGATAAATTTGATGCCTTTTATTTTCAATGCCTGGAAAATATTCATTCTCTATTTTCAGCAGAGCAAATGAAATGTCATTTTATAAGTGGAGCAGAGAAACAATGTGACTTTTTGTATCAGCTAGAAATATAGAATAACTTGGAAGACCCAGTGGCTATTTACATAAACTCAGGGTTTTCAAAAGGTTTCAACCTTTTAGAAATTGAAATCAAAGTAGAATATGCTGTACAAATTAAATTTATCTTTCAAATTCAATAAATTCTTCTTTGATTTATATTTACCTGCAAGAAGTCGTTATAGGCAGTTGGATGCTATCATGTCTTCACTGGAAGTATGATTATACTTGATTGGGTTGTTTACTCCGATTAGAAGTAGGAGTAAGCATGAGAATAAGCTCGACATATGAGCATGTAGATTCTTTTCAGTTTGTTTATAGTAGTATTTTGTCATTTCAGAAGTGTGTGCTTAGAGTTTCAGAGTTTTCGTATTAGACTCCATAGACCAATGGATCACTAATTGTTGACAGAGAATAAGGCACTGGAACTACAGTTCTTGGCAAATATTAGGGAAATTCCATCCCCCAGTTGGAGCCAATGTTTGACCTAGGTATGTTTCGTTGCTTGTTAGGATAGTTTTATACCTTAAAAGTCTTTTAAGTCTTGAGTTTTTATCTCATTTTCTTTTATCCTAAAGTTTTGGTTTGCTTTTTATTTCATGTTTTAAATATTGTAGATATTTACAATATTTAGTTCTTATCCTAAGATCCATTAGATGATTAAAATTTCATTCAAAAACTTTATAAAATTTCTATATGATTATTAATATGAGCTAGCGGAAAATGAATATTACTCAAGAAGCAGGTATGCTGCTAGCTCGTCAAGGATTATATGTTTGCAGGTACCATCATTATACTAGCAATCTTCGAGCTCTGCGCTTATTGCCATAATTCGACATCTGGTGTTGAGCGGTACTTGGGTTAAAACACCTGTACATAACCATTTTTTTTATTACTTTTCACCCTACAGCCTTTACTTTGTCAGCTCGAGATTATATGGTGTTTGATCGGCAAGAAGGGTTTAGTATGCTTTCTTATCATGGTTATGTACTCGGGTTGTTTCAAAATATTTGTTTTCAATGGTTCTACTTATGCTGAGCGAAGGGGTGCTGAGGTCGCTTGTTCAAACAGCAATGGTTCAAGCAAATGTTTATACAAGGTTATAATGCAACATCAACTGGAGTTAATCTTCTAGCTATGGAGCGCCCATTTTGGAACATAGAATTTACTCCAGCTTGCCAAGATGCAGTGGATGAGTTTTTTGAAGATTCCGAAGCACCTGTAGGTGTTGTTTGTTGTTCATAAAACACAGTTTTCTTTTATTTATATGTAATTTCAATTTCTAGAATTTAAATGACCGGTCATGCATGCCTACTTCCAGCTTGTATTTTAGTTTTTCATTTGTAATTAAATAGAATTCGAATTGTTTCAGTATTTCAAGTTTAGTTTTTAATCAGATTTAGTTCTGTTAATTTTATTGTAGCTATGGTTAGATTTATTTACAATCCACTCTATTTTATCAATTGAATGTTTAGAAAGATATTTTATTCTACACAAATAGAATAGATTAATAGTTTGTTTAAAGTGGTTTTTCTTCCATTAGTTAGTTGTTTTTAGGCCAAGCATTGCTTTCCTAGAATAGTAATTTCTTTTATTGCAACAAGGCTAGGGTAGTTTAGGATTACAGTATAGCACATATAGTGTTTGCATCTTATAAGCTACCTTCCTGGGTTGACAATTTAAGTGTTGAATTAGATAGTGCATATTTTACCCAACATGGACTTAAGCTAATAGTTGTATGTAATAGTTAATTTAAAAGCTAATATAAAGCTATTGTAGTCAATATAACAACTCTGAGTTATCTCAACTCATGGCTTCCAAATGGAGTTCGACTAAGCTTTATGCACATTAACTCGACTCCCAACAACCAAATGGAGTTCGATTGTTACATGATCTACACATTACTGTGCCACTAAGTGTAGTTATCACATGAATTCATAGGAATTTATTAGGATTTCAAAGGAGTTTATTAGGAGTTCGATTGTCACGTGAACTGCACATTACTTCAAATCCCAACTGTAAAATGTAATTTGACTAACCTTTGTGCTCATTAGCTCGAATTCTAGTTGCTAGATGGAGCTTTGTTGTCACATGGACTACAAATTACCATGCCATTAAGTTCAGTTATCACATGAGCTATTTTTTTATTTTTTATTATTTATTTTTTTTTTCCAACTACCACAAAGCGCAATTATCACATCACTTATTTTTTTATTTTTTAATAATTGTTAATTATGAATTTTGGACGATGCCCGTAGAATCAATCTAGACAGTACACTTGTATCATTCTCATTCATAGATGAAAAAACATAGATGGCGGTCCACCCCAAAATTCTAAGATATATACACCTTTCGGCGTAACAAAAAACTTGATTCCTCCCATGTTTCATAGGTCCACCATCTTGATGGTGAATCCATGTAAAATTCCATAAACAAACACTTATTCCTCCTCAATTAATTTCATAGGTACACCATATGAATTCATGTTCACACATGAAAGCATCCTTCTTCATAGCCTTATGCATGATTGTGTAAAGAAAATATAAGAAAGCTACAAATTGAGGTAATATGATCTGTCATTCATCTAAACAAAATATAAGAAAGCTATAAATTGAGGTAATATGATTGTGTTATACATCCATACATATTATGTGATTGAATGTTGTTTTAGTTTGAATTGTTTATTAGGATTTAAAAGAAATGGCATTTTTTTTAAATGAGACTTTGTTAGTGTTAGATTGATATTTGGTAGAAATTTAAGAAAGTATTAATGATTTTATTTTAGTGATTGGAGAATTAAGTTGAATGGTGTTAATTTAGCAAAGAGAAGAATTATTTTTTGTTTATTTAAGTATTTATAAGGTTTTGGTTAATTATTTGGATATTGATTAGTTGATTAATTGGGATGGAAATTATGTTTTCTATATAAAGATTTTTTTTCTTTTAAATGTAGTTAATATTGTAATTTTGCTTAGTCACATATTACTTAAGTAGTCTTACTTGAAAACATAACAAATTTATGTGTAACTTACATAATGCACTATCAAACCCTCAACTTGTTGTTGTTTACAGGGTGGTGCAATTTTCCATTATTTGTTGCACTACTCGTGTAATAGATCCGTTGAGAACTATGTGACTTTTGGAGAAAAAGATAAAATCATAAGGAGAAGAAGACTTAAAATGCATGGAACTTGATTATCAAAATTGTTTAATATTAGGGTAGCAAAGGGTGAGGAAATTACCTCCTACTCAATCTATAAAGTTCTTAATATTGATTGTGAGTTATGCAATGCTCAAATCTCTCTTTAATGTTAAAGAGGTATTTATATCGTAATAAAGTAAAATTGAGATTCATATTTTTCTTTATTTGTTAATCAAAATATTTTAAAATAAAATTAATTAAATAGCTTAATGCTATCGAATCAATTTAAAAAATTTACTAAAAATAAAGTTTTAAGATAATACTCTATGAAAAATGTTTTTTTTTCTATCTTTCTTTTGCGATTGTTATTAAAAGGTAATATTCTTAGCATTTTATAATTAATAGTTTAAAAGTTTTTCTATATGTGTTTTAAAATTTTAGTGTTCACTTAATGTTTTGTAAAACATTTTTTTAATAATTATTTTAGAGAATTTTCAAGTAATAATGTCATTTAATCGATATTGAAGCTGAAGCACAACGTTATTAAAGGTTAAGAATTATATCTATCACTTATCACTTATACTTTGTTATTAGGTTGTGATGGAAACTTTTTTGGGACTAAAACTACAAGGTTGGGGAGAATATCAACACCTTGTCAATTCAAAATCAATCTTCAACCTAACTTCTATATTGCCACATAGAAATCAACTCTTCCCAACCCATTAATTAATGAAATTTCACTTAATAGTAAT
>LPNX011129804.1:1535980-1551813 GCA_001517045.1 Pseudotsuga menziesii | reverse complement strand
TATATATATATATATATATATCACTTTGAAAGAGAGAAATCTAAGTTGATTGTAATACAATTTTATTTATTTTTAGATTGAAAATATCTTTGGGTTATCTTAAAGGCCTTGTATAAATACCAAATGTGTGTTATTGTTTTCATTAATGAGATTAATTAGTTTTAGTGTAAGTTGTTACATATTTTAATCCAAATGTATTTGTCAAGGAGATATGAGTGATCACTTGCCATTTTATCATCTTAATCTAGTGCTCGTGTTCCACTAAAAGTACAAGTTCATTATAATGTATTCTTCACTTTTTATTGAGCTCAAATGTTTAAAAAAAACATTATTTCCATCTTTCTTCAAAATCCTTATCATAGATCTCTTCTTTACTCATATTTCTCAAAGCTATTTTAAAACTAAAACTAAATATGTATATAGTTCGCACTTTTTAAATACATTTAAAACTTTCCCTTTATTTTTTAATGTCTTGGATCTTGACTCTCCTTGCCGAAATATGATCACTCATAGACATCAAGTAACTTCCCTATGCCATGAGGGCTCAAGATTAGAACAAACATCCAAATAAAATCATTAGTGTTATGGAAAGGGATTTTGGTTGCAAAAAAGACGAGTAATGTAAAGGATATTTTAGATTTTGGGGATTCAATGATTATCACTCAACACATGGATGAGAAATATTCTCCTCACAATCCATAACTCAATATTATTATTATTAGAATAATTAATGCTAGTAGGCAATTCTTTGGATCAATGGATTTTATCAGACCTCGAGAAAATTAAGCTTAGTCGTTGATAAAAGAGAAAATATAGAGTGTTGAATCTCTTTGGAACTTTCAAAAAAGATGGGGATAGAGGTTATAGCTATATCCCCTAAATTCTCCACCCGCATTCAATATTATGACCTCATGAAATTACCATGACAAGTGGCATTCCCTCCTCATGCAATTTGGAGTTAATTACCACCCACTCTTATGTTCCATACAATTGATTCATGGTAAGGTTAATGTTATAAAGTTTCAGGTGATGGGACATCTAGGTGTGTGTGGGATTAAACCATCCTAGTTCCATTTTAGCTATGATCTTGCTCTTAGTTCTTTTGAAGAATTTGAATGATGCACCAAGTTTTGAGGAGACAAAATAAGCCTACAAATATTAGATACACCATTGTGGTTGGTTTAGTCTATTAATAACACTCCCAACATTGAAGGGATAACTAATGAGTTCTAGATAGCATCTCCTCCAGATCGGGCTTGCAATATCGTTGGATGAATTTTTGGAAATCCGTAAACTAGTTTCATTTGGGTTGAGTTCACCTATTTTATCTTGTGGTATTTCATTTTTGTTTATCTTTCAACTTGTCAAGAAGGCAAGAAGGAGTGATTTGCAAGGCTTTAGGACCAAGCCACTCCTAGAAAAGTATGGGCAATTTATTGGGTGAATCCCTTGAATTTTATGTTCTAATTTGGGGCATTGTGCTCCCTCTATTTTTGCAATTATAGGCCCTCTTTTCCTATTATCCCAAACAATAAAGATGCAATTAAATAACCCTTGGAATATAACAAAGGGGATTAAGTTGGAAATTATTGGTTGTGAAGAAATGGTATTTCTCCCAAACCCTTTTGGTAGAACAAATTCATCCCATAATCACTCTAACAAATGTGCCATATGTGAACATACAAACATGAAAAGAGCCATTCATCAATGTGAGAAACACTATGAAAATTGTTAAGACAATGTTTCTATGATTATGAAAATGGGAAACTTGGAAGAAATTTTGGGAGTTGAACAATGAAAGGGGATTAAAGTCTACAGGAAGACGATTAATATTGATGAACGCCTAAATTGAAAAACAAAAAGGCAAGTTGGTGTTATTGTAAGTATAAAAGGAATGTCAAAAGGAGAGGCTAGAAGAGGAAGCAAGGCAAAGTCCTTCAAGTAGAGTTCAAGTAAATACCAGGCTTTGAAGAACTTGGGAATTCCATCTCTCATGAAGTATTAGTGGGATCACCTCAAATAGTTGCAACATAAGAAGACATAGTAGAGAAAAACAAAGAAAAGCTAAAAGGACATCATAACCATTCCTACTTGGCTTCGTTAGTAGGTAACGAGAGTTCTAGACATCATGGATTGATCTATTTCCTATGTTTATTTGATATGTTATGTAAATTTATTTCACTTGTAGGATAAATTGGTAGATTGTATACCCGCCATAGAATAATTTCTAGGAAGGCACTAGTCAAAGAAAATTGTTTTGGAGTTAGCACTTTAGACATGGCTCCCACTTTTGAGCTTTTTTTGTGAGTAAAAAGGAAATTTATCGATCTTAACAAAATTTACAGAGATAACAGTGTTGGCTACATACTAGGCCTACTCAAACAATCTTCCAAAGTAAAAAAAAATGAAACTAGTCTGTCTCGAGGGGAAACCAATACATGATAGGAACATTATATGTCTCATATACTGTCTAATAGTTTTAAAACTTTTAAAACTATATATAATATAGGCATAAAAGGCATGGAACATAAATAAAAAAACATAAATTATAAAATTTGTTAATCCCTTGCATGAGGGACCTATGGACAATAGCAGCAAAGGATTCTATCTGTGGCCGGATCATTGTAGAATATTGAAGGGTTCCTACATGACTTTATTCCATCCAGGTGACCACCATCATGAGATAGGTGTTTTTCTCCTCAAAGGTTTTCCATTCACTTCTTCAGCTGGAAAAAATCAACATCCTTAGGTAGCATGCCCAGGGCTACCATCGTTTTGGTGTGCCAGTACCGTTCCAAGGTCCTATGAAATTGAGAATTGTGGGTTCTAGTATAGACCAAATTTGGAATGATACCTCGAACCTGCTGCTCAATTTCCTCGTTGTCCTTAAATTCGTTGGCTAACCTAACCTCTACTTCCAATGCAGGCATTGTCACTTGATCTTCTTCAGCGACCTCGGCATGATAGTAATCTATGTCATGTTCTTCCATCACAATTTATCCATACCTAAGCCATGATACCGGTTTGTTGCAAATGTACTAGGTTTCATTGTGATTTCTGGCCATGGAGAGTTGCATTATGATTAGTCGTGGGCCAAGATTCCAAATTGTGCAAACCATTAAACTCGTTGTGCTCTAACCCTACGTCGTTATCTTGCCCGTTCATTTTCCTGTGGTGGAGTATTGGTCCATTAATACACGGAACATAAAACCTTTCCATCTATCGCCTCAACCCTCGAGTCGTCACCTTTATCATGGACATGTGAGCCTTGCTTCCATGAGACACCCCATCCAAGGAATTGTAAGCTTTTTAAAACTATATGATATTTCAAATTGTATACTCACAAGCTACACCACTTTTACTTTTTATTAATATAACTAATATTATTTATATTAATAAAACATATGCAAATAAAACAACACTTAAAACAATTTTTTTAAAAATAAATAAAATATTTTATTTTATTTAATAATAATAATATATTATAAAAAAAATCTTCATTTAAACTCTTAAGTACTTACAATTTATTTTATATATAATAACCTAAGTCTCCACTCAAACTAATTTTCATAATATAATAAACTAATTTTTTAAATATAAATAAACTAATTAAAAAACAATTGAAATTCCATTGAAAGCAACCCTTTCTTCTTTACAAGAAATCTACATCCAAAATCTTAAAATGTGTTTGGATTTGATATAAAGTTTTATACCATTATTGTATTCTAATCATAATGACTTTGTGATTTATTAGTTATTAAATAAACTAATTAAAAAATAATTGAAATTCCATTGAAAAGCAAACATTTCTTCTCTAAAAAACAATCTACATCCAAAACCTTCAAATGTATTTGGATTTGATATAAAATTTTATACTCTCATTTATTCTAATCAAAATGACTTTGTGATTTCCAAGTTATTTAATTTGACATAGATTGAGGGAAGCCGCATTGTATGTAAAGGAAACATATTGAAATGAGAGCATTGATTCCAATCAAATATTTTGTGTAATTGATATAATTAAACAAATAGTAATCTTTTTTTTATGGTTTATAATTGTTTATTAAATTTAAAATTGGGTATAAAGGGTATATGTAATATTATGTAATAGTAATAAATTAAATTAAAATAGAAATTTAAGTTTATATATATTTATATTTATATTTATAAAGGTGGTTCACCATGGAAGTCCTGTTTACATTATGGCTATTTCATTAATTACAAAGGTTTTTAAGGAGCAAATGTCCCCAGCAGGATTCGAACCCAGGTGGGGAGCACAATAATCAAATCTCCCAACCACCTAAGCTATGTCCCATAGACATGCTTATGATTATGATGATGATGGTTAACATCCATTGAGAGCAAACTTTGGTCTATCGAACCTAAAGAAACGAATTATTTAGTTTGTTTTAAAATTGTATTCATATGCTCAAAGAGCTTGGAGAGAAGTGTCCCGAGCTCATTATAATTTTGGCATGTTAAAAGGCTAGGAAGGTCGGTATTGCAACAAAGGTTATGAAACTGAGATCTAATGTGGGTGTATGCAGGGCACTCTAAGAGGAAGTGATTTTCATCCTCAATGTTCATATTCTCATAGAGATGACAGATCCTTTCCACCCATGGTGTTTTAGGAACTGCCCAATGACCTGTCTCGCTATGGAATTCATGAGAGTTCATTCTTATCTTGGCTATATATTTTTTTTCTTTGAACTAGTTAAAACAGAGAGATACTTTTGATCTTCTTGAGTAGAGTTGATGACCTCCTTATAATATCTTAATTTTATTTTAGCCTCTAAATATTTCTCAAACCACATTTTCTCTTTAAACTTAGAAGTAACAATATTTTTAATGTTATTAATATTTTGCAATGCAGCATTCTCGTCCATCTCCCAATGGTTTAACTAGGCCCTAGTATCTTTATACCACCCTCGTTAGAGCCTTAGGTGGTTTTGCTGGAGTTTAAAGCTAGCTTAGGAAGTCTATGGTCTCCCATGTTATTAATTTTGTGCTTGTACAACAAGAGCCTAGTCATAATTAGGCTCTGGATAGGATCCTAGTCATAGCTAGGCTCTCGATAGTCATATATATATTTAATTAATATTTTAAAATAAACTAAATTTATAAAAATTATTATAATTTTTAAAAAAATTAATAATATTGAACTATAAAATAAATATGTTTAAAAATTTACGTCTAAACATTAAAATTTATACAAACACTTTTTTAAATAAATATTTCTAAATCATTTCTAAAGCAAGAGCCACGAAGTGGCAATATCTCCGCAATTGCTAAAAAATTATTGGTACAAGACAAATGCTATAGAAATATGGTAATTTTGCCACAAAATTGTCACAGAAAATGAAAAATAAATGCCACAAGATTTCATAGCCATCTATTGGAGGAGCTAGTCGATGAGTCGACTAGTCGAATAGCCAACTAATTAGAGATTAGTTCGGCCGCGTAAGGTCGTGTTGGTTGACCGAACTAGCAGGTAGTTATATGTAACTGTTTGTAAATCATATATATTAGGTTGTTGAGCTAGATGAGAACTCGGTTCAGTTCTGTGTATGTATGGACCCTCATGATATAATATAATATGTTATTCCATATCTATGTTCTTGTCATTTTTCTGTTATGTCTGTATGATTCAATGTGTATTATTGGTAACCCTCTGTGATCTGTGAGATTACAACATTGGTTCCATTTTCAGTAGTACATATCTGAGATGACTATAAGCAGATGATATCAAGACAGGAGATTAAGAACTGGTGGGAGCGTAAGATAGCAAATTATTTGCAGAATTACGCGAGGAGAAACAGATTAACCACTGCTCAAGCGAAGGAGAAATTCTTCACTGAAACTCATGAAAAGTTCGTAGAATCGGTACCCCAGCTTTTGAAAAAACTTCTGGATGAAAAATCCGGAAGCAACTATGGAACAAGAGATGTTAGAGAAACTGATTCGAGGGGGACGAACAAACCTGTCAAAGTGGTTTGAAAAGATCAGAGACGAATTCTGTGAGGAGCAAGCCATAGAAGAAAGAACTTTGGTAGAAACCATTCAGAAAAAATTCTATATAGACCTTACCGAGCAGTTCTTGTGCTCCCTACCAACCCTACTGTTCAAATTCTTGATAGAAAAAGGAGTGGGTCATATTATAGAAACTCGTCCGTCACTACATGAACCGCCGCCAAATTCTAACTGGGCGGAGAAACAAAAAAAGTGGGAAAATTCATTGCCAAAAGGGAGTGGGAATATTTCCTAAGCAAGTAAACAGAACTATCTGAGCTTTCTAAAGCATTGGGTAGGCTATGAGGGGGTAGCTGGTCATATGTCGGGGTAAAGTGAAGAGGATTCTAGTCGACTAAAAGGAGATACCATCACCAGCAATGAAAAGTCAACCTAAAAAGGAAATCGAACGAATAGTGACACAAAGGTACGACGAATTTACAAAAAATAGAGAGAGAGAAGAGGCTGAAAAGAAGGGAAGAAAGAAGATAATGGGCTATAGCACTGTAAAGAGGAATGAATACTAGGGTGACAGACCAAGAAAGAAATCTGCCAGAGACGGGTCATGACCGATAGGAAGAAGGCGTGGATCAAGAAGCATCACCCATGAAAGAAGACTTGTGGATAGAGCAGTGTGAAGCTCTCCAAATAGAAGTTCCCCAAGAGATAAGACCTCTGTCTCCAACGAATCCGAGTACCAAGATACAAGCCATTGTCGAAGAAGACCTAAGACTAAGAGCTTGTGAGTTTGGTATATGGAGCTGACTAGACGACGAGGTAAATGATGATAATCATCTAGTGATCCATTGACCGAAGGAAGGAAAATAGGTCACGCTTCAGGCGTACCCTTCCAACCAAAGTATCCACTTACTTTACCCGACACATGAAGGAGCACCCCCCCTGCCAAATACAACTTTGGAAAATACAGAACAGTCATACCTGCAGACAAATCAGTGCAGTTGGACATCGACAAGAGAAGTCGACCCGAACCAACTGCTTGTCAGAGAAGAAATGACAAACAAAACAACCAACGGGAACGAAAGCTTCGTCGACAACAGCTCTGCACAACGAGACAAGCACAACATCCCACTACCCCCCCCACCACCCCCACCACTGCCACCTCTTGGAGGAGATAGCGATAGCGATTCCGACATAAGTCACGGATCAGCACATATCCCTTTATACGAGGGTGACGAAGATCCTAGACAACATTGGCTTGTCTGTGAGTCAACATGGGAGGCAAATCAGGTTATATCTGAAAATTGACAAATGGCATAGTTCGCCGATGCCTTGAGGAAAAGGGAACTAACATGGTACATGACCTATATTAAGAGAAATCCCCAAGCATCTAAAGCAAAAATTAAAGCGCAATTCTTGTCCTTGTTTTAAACTCCAGACGCAAAACATCTGGCAGCCAAAAAGTTGAAAACAACATCTTAAAAGCCAGCAGAGTCTTCTCGAGAAGATGACAAGCGATGGAAAGACCTCCTCAGCCAACTGGATTACGTAATTAATGGACAACTATTAATTCAGTGGTTCCTTCCAGGTCTATCATAGAAAATTCGGCGGCACATAAGCTTGGAGACATTTAAAACGTACGAAGATGCGCTTACAAAAGCTCTGCAAGTGGAGATGGAAAAAGATTTCCTAGCATATCCCACGGATACTAGACTGGGAGAACAACTAGAAATCATGCAGAAATCATTGAAAGAGCTGAACCTTAAGAATCAGGATGTCTGGTGCACAAAATTCTCAACAGCCAGACACGCTAAAGATAACTGTCGACAATACATAAGTCGACAGAACATTCAATTTGTTCAGACAAAGTGCTTCTGCGACATCTGCCAAGAACATGGAGAACACATAATGAAATATTGCTCGTATAACATGAAAAATGGCAAAGCACCTTGGTGTGCAATATGTGAAGTAAAAAGTCACGCCACAGCTGACTACCACTTAAACTTAAAGAACTGACAAAACTACCAAGTAGACTACCAGACAAATGCAGTTGCGCAGAACAACGATAACAACCAGCGAAGCAATGATCAAAACGAACCGAATAATCAAACATATGAAGGCCGTCGATATGGGCCCCAGTTTGACAACTATCGTGGAGGATATGGAGGTCGAGGTCGATTCTCTAGGATTCATGGCAATCGACCACATCGGCCCATCCAGTGTTTCACATGCTATAAAGAAGGTCATCGATATGCAGACTGCCCATACAAGGACAGAACCAATTTAAAATTTTGTACTAGCTGTGGAGTTGGTGATCACTCATTAGAGGATTGCCCTACTATGCTTGATAAAATCAATAAAAAGAAAAATGTTAATGTCTTGTCATGCATTCAAAAACATGATGTAATCAATATGAAGAACCTGCATATAATAACCCGACCAGAGACAAAAATTGGGAGTGATAATCCACGCATAAGTAAAATAAAATAAAAGAACGATTACCCTTACCCAGCTAAACAAAAACAATTATATAATGACGCAACAAATATATTTAAAGAATTTGTTAGACAAGAAGAAGCCGATGATAGTTGACAAAGCATAGCTAAAGAATTAATACATTTAGTACAAGATGATAAAGCGGTATCTACATTCATTGAATTACTGTATAATATGAAACACAATAATAATATAGAAAAACAAACAAAAAACATATGCAGTCTAAACCAAAAGGACAAAAGTGATGCCGACCCACTTGTCGACCTAGAAATTGAAGGATACCATGTTCGACAATTTGTACTCGACTTCGGCTCATAAGTAAACATTATGACTCGCAACACTTGGGAACAATTGGGTAGACCTTGACTATATGAGTCAGGAATATACCTCAAATTAGCCGACCAAGGTTTGATCGAACCTATCGGAGTTTGGAGAAATGTTGATACAACATTAAAAGGAATATCGACCAAAGTCGAGTTTGAAATTATTAACCCTAAGGAAGGATCCAGTTCCTTCCCAACTTTAGTAGGTCGACCTTGGGGAAGAAAAATAAAAGCATCGATATCTTTAGATAAAGAAAGGATAAAACTAAAAGGGAATGGATAGAAAGTTATAGTACCTATCCATCCATCCCAAGGAGAACCTTGGATAGAACCTATTGATGAAGAAGTCGACATCCGACAATTATATCAAGTACAAAATAATGAAGACTACACAGAACCCAATTTCTATGGCGAACTTCACTTAGGCAATCAAGATTCAGTAGGATACAACTTAGACGCAGAATTATATGATTGGGAAGTCAAAAAATATGAGACACAAGAAAGAGATTGTTGGACCATTCAAACAGTGTAGAAGAAACCAATCCAACAATGTTTCTTAGTTTCCATCATCCCAAAAAAAATCGAAAAGAAAATCAGGGAATACCCTACCTTAAAACCAATAAATGTAAGTATCAAACAAATCCCAAGATACAAAGAAAGAGAATCACTAGTTATGCATATAGAACAAGTATCTAAAAACATTGGTGAACATGGCTGACTACAAAGCTTAGTAGAAACCTTCATAGGACAAGTTGCTAGATGGTGGGATACCCATCAATCAAGATTGCAGACATGGACAACAGCTTCGACTTAATTTGTAGAAAGATTTGGAGGAAAGAGGCTAACCAAACAAGCATAAATAGCTATGTTCATCTAGGGGCAAGACCCAGAATAATACATAAGAACATGCGAAAAAGAGTGGAAAAGACTTGGGTATAAAGACGAACGTACATGGCCACACTTGTTTCCATCAAACCTATCTGAATTACCAAACAAATGGTACAAAATAGAAGAAGCACGAGGTGAAACATTTCAATGGCATGAACTTAGAGAGAACTTCATCAAAGACTTCAACTTTATACCACAAGACAAAAAGTTAGTCAAAATTGCAAAACAAATCAAAGCGTTTATAGAACTGGCTGGGAACAACACCCTAACACAAAATTATGATCAACCGACAATAACATGTAATAACGTAAAAACCAAGACAATACCACAGTCAACAAGACTACAAATGGAAAACAAAAATCTGAAAGGGAAAATCTTTTGATGGAAATCATACCATTCAGAAACAACAAAACCAATTCGCACAGTATTTAAAGTCGAGACAGTCGACAAAGAAGATGCCTACCGAATGACTGCAGCAGACTTTCCTGCTACATTTTCATAGTTCAAAGAAAGCAGCCGACCAATCAATGAAGCCAAAGCACCAGAATGGTTAGATTCCAAAGTGAAAACTAAAGAATTTGATATATCAAACGATGATCGACCAAAAATGGCAAAAATTGGCGATTACTGGAGTGAAGAACAAACAACCGAAATAGTAAACTTACTAAAAAAATTCCAGCATGTATTCACTAGAGACTACAAATATCTCAAAGTTCTAGTCCATGAAATGGGTGAAATGAAGATCGACATTAAACCTGATTCCCAACCTGTAAAAAAGAGGCCATATAAATTAGCTCATAAATACAAAAATATAGTCAAGAAAGAGATTGATAATATGCTTACATCAGGAATTATCTACCCTATTGACCAATCGAAATGGGCAAGTCCAATGGTTGTACAACCAAATAAACATGACTTGACAAAGCTAAGGATTTGTGTCGAATTCAGAGAATTAAACAAAGTCACCTTAACAAACCCATTCCCAACACCCTATGCAGATGAAATCCTTAATGAAGTCGCAGGACATGAATTCCACTCATTTACAGATGCATTCTCAGGTTACAACCAAGTACCAATAGCCAAAGAAGACCAGCAAAAATACAACATTCATATGTGAATTCGGATCATTTTCCTACAGAGTTATGCCTTTTGGTCTAAAAAACGCACCTGCAGTATTTTTCAATAATTGTGGTCAAAACATTTCAAGAATATATCTACAAAACAATGGCAATATATTTCGATGATTGGACAATATACTCTATGCTGAAAGATCACTGCAAATGGCTAAGGCTCATGTTGGAACGATGCCGACAAATCCATCTATCTCTGAACATAAGGAAATGCATATTCCTAACTCCTATAGGGATACTATTAGGACACATTATATGCAAAGAAGGCATCAATGTTGACTTTGCAAAAATAAAAATTATCCTCGACTTAAAACCACTAGTGAATCCAAAACAAGTCAGGGTACTACTTGGTTATACATGATATTACAGGAAATTTATGAGATACTACTCAGATATGACCTATCCATTGGAAGAACTATTAAGAGAATATTAGGAGTTCGACTAGACAGATGAATGTAACATATCATTTGAAACACTAAAAAGGAAGCTAATAGAGGCACCCATCCTAAGGTTCCCGAATTGGTTGGTCAAATTTCACGTACACATCGACGCATCAGGCCTAGCAATGTGAGCGATCTTAACACAACCATGGGACAACGGAATGGATTACCCCATAGTTTACAGCAGCAAAAAACTAAATAAGGAAGAATGAAACTATTTGACAATAGAGAGAAGCATTATGAATGGTTTTTGCACTACAGAAGTATCGACATTACCTACTAGCCAACCCTTTCATCTTTTATACTAACCACCAAGCATTAAAATACCTTGTAAACAAACCCTTACACCATGGGAGAATTTTTTGATGGCTACTACTATTCCAAGAATTTGAATTTGAAGTCGTTGTTAGACCAGGAAAATTAAATGTCGAACCCGACCACTTGTCACGAATTGACACAGGAGAGAAGACGACCTACCGGATGCACACTTATTTTGAATAGAAGCAGTTCCAGCAGAATTAGAGGAAATAGCTCAATTCTTAGAAAGTGGTCAAGCACCAGACGACATGAGCATGAAAAAGAAACAAATCTTAGTTGTGAAAGCTACACCATATAGCCTCATAAATGGATTTCTATATAAAATGGTCCTGGACGACATCCTCAGAAGATGCATATTAGAACACGAAAGAGATAATATCATGTATGAAGCACACTATGGACCGGCGGGAGGACATTTTCAAGCAGACACAACTGCCAAGAAAATCCAACAGTCAGGGCTATGGTGGCCGACACTATACAAATATTGTAAAAAATTCATGAGCCAATGCGACAGATGTCAATGACTGGGTCGACCTCTGCCTAGTACAGAAATTCCCTTGATATCAGTAAACCCAAGTTTGACATTTGAAATTTGGGCCATCGACTTCATAGGACCATTCCTGATACCAGCAAAAAGAACAGGTGCAAGATACATAATAACTGCAGTAGAATATGTAACCAAGTGGGCAGAAGCAGAACCAGTCGACACATGTTCCAGTGAGATAGCTACTAAATTTATCTACTTACCAGATTTGGATGTCCAATAACTCTAATCAGTGACCAAGGTTCACACTTTATTAACAAAACCATCAAAGCACTAACAGACCAGTTCAAAATTGACCACCGACGTAGTACAGCTTATCAGCCTCAGTCGAATGGAGCAATAGTTGCATTCAACAAAACATTAACAAGGGGTCTAACAAAAATCTGCAACACCGACAAATATGATTGGGACGAAAAGATACATGTAGTACTATGGGCTTATAGAACAGCATACGAGCACTCGACCGACCAAACACCATTCTGACTAGTCTATGGACAAGAAGCAGTTGTTCCACTACATTTTCGACAACAAGCACCAATCATAGCGGATATTTTACATGTCTATGTCAACGAAGGCAGGTTGGACCGACTGATGCAATTAAGCAAGCTATAAGAACACTAATTGCTCACTTCACAACATCAAGAAATACAAAAACAGCAGCAGAAGGCTTGGCATGATCTCAATATCAAAAACAAAAATCTGTCGATAGGGGACCTCGCCTTACTATACAACAGTCGAGTAAAAGGAAAACCCAAAAAATTAGATACAGAATGGATGGGACCTTACGTTGTCGAAGAGACTCATGTCAACGGATCAGTCTGAATAAGGACGTTACAAGGCATAATATTTTGGAAACTTGTTAATGGTGCCCGACTAAAACGGTACAAAAATTAAAACAAGTTCAAAAAAAAAGAGAAACATACATATAACGATCATAACTGCTAGACAAAAACTATAAAAATCTAAAAAGACTAAAAACAACAAAATAGAACCAACACCCATAATCCAGGATGACAGGAAACTTTGAAAGATATAATAACCAGCTATTCGACAACCGACACCAAACCCATCGACATACCACCATCAACCACTCGCATGATCGACATCGACCGACGACCCCGAAGGTCAAATCACACCTTCATGACTACGGTTAGAAGGAGCGACAAAATCAAATTGCAATAAACGCAAACTCTAGAGACTGCACTAGACCGTCCCTTCCACCATTAATACATCCATCGATAGAAACGTCACCTGCTCCAACTATAAATATAGGACCAAAAAAAGATCATTCACCGTATTTTGAAGAGATAGAACAATTCAGCAATCATAAATTTGAGAGACAAGAATCGGTAAGAAAATTCGACCAAGAGATCATCGAGATGGCCACAAAGCAAACCAGAGCTGCAGCTGCAAAAACAAAGGAACTACAATCCGCAGAAGCCCCACTCATGAGACGACTAAGAAACATCAAGAACGCCAAGGTACAAGAAACCTTATGGGTGAAAACTTGGACCGAAATCAAGGAATGGGCCTATGTCGACAAGAAACCGACAAAAGAAGTAGAGAAGATAAACCACAACTCCATTATGAACTACATGAACACACCGTTCATGGCAATTTTTGGAGGAACGAAAAAAACCGCGGTAAAATTCATTATCAGCCGATACCACAATGGGAAATTTTACTTCGATAGGCCAGTAGAAATCTCTAGTGAAGTCATATATAAGCTGACTGGTCTCTCAAACCAAGGTGACACAGTCCCTATTGATATAAAAGAATGATTGGTAGAATGACAAACAGGGATGCCATTAGGAAAAAACTCAAAAGGGCTAATTATCAGTCAAATACAAGCCCAGACGCCACAAATCATGGCCAAAATCATAGCAACAGGACTCACCCCTACCGGACGAGGGAGTGACCTGAAGCTAGATATGTTAGAAGTGATAGTCACAATAGCAAAAACAGGAAAAGTGTACAGATGGGCTCAGTATGTCACCGACATGCTCAAATCTATATGCGAGAAGTGTCAGGAGTCGTCTAGAATTATAAGGTTCCCATCTTTGATACTCTGGATAGTGATGTACCACTTGTGCCCAGTCGAGGATAAATAGTTCCAAGAACCAACAAAATTCCACATGTGGAGGTTCAAGCCATTTGCGCAGAATGGAACATTGAAAGAATTAGCAAATGGTAAAGTACTGTTGGAAAACTGGTTCCAAAACTTAAAAATCCAGACGACCAGATGGAGGGTGCCTCAGAACATCTGAAGAAGTCTGCCGAAAACAGCTCATATTCAACTTGAGCTAGACCACACCAACAGTCTGGTATATACAGGGAGCAAAAGCAAAAGCAAAACCTCTCGAGTATTACCCAACAGTCGAAGAGATTTTCCAAGAGCTAGCTAGACAATAAAATACAAAATTATCAATACTAGCAAAGTCTAAAGAAGTAAACCTGACAATTGAAGAACCACTTATTAACCAGGAGAAGGAAGAGAACTATGAACTCCGACTACATATCAACACCTTCGTGTCGGAAGAAACACCAACAGACTACAAATAACAATCGTACCACCAACGACCCAAAAAAGAAATACATCGACTGAACAGCAGGTAACCGAACCAGCTGAGAAAAGTATCAATCCAGTTCACCAACAGGAGGGAGGAGAAGGACTAGAGGAAGACATTGAATCTCACAACCTAGAGTACGCTATAACCAAAGACAAAATCAGAAAACTAGCAAGGGAAATAACAATCGCAAGAAAAAAGGAAACTCAGGAAAAAGGGAAGGGAAAGCGCAAGCTTATCCTTTCAGAATCAGAAGATGAAGATGAACTAGTAGCTACAGCCATTGACATCATAGAAGGCGTTGTAGCGAACAAAGTTTCGGTCGAAACGCAGTTCAGATGCTTTGTCGAAACAGGAGCAAAGCAAGGTCGACCGAAAAAGGTAAAAAGTACAAACACTTCAACAGCGGAAAACATTGTTGATTTAGTTTCTACACCTCCACCCCCATCTCCAACCCAGATTAAACAGGAAGACAATCCACATATACCCACCATAAGCCCAGTCAACATTTGTAAAAATGCTATGCCGAAGACACTGAAAGAACAGTTCGACTAGGACGATGATTCATTAGAGGAAATTTCAACTCAAAATGGGCCTTTTAACTTTGATTCAAATTCCATGTCATCATGTGTTAGCCAATGAAATTGCTTTAAATTTGAAATACCATATAGGTCTTAAACACTTTTTTAATATAAATTTGGGGATAGGTATCATAAAAAAAACTACTTTTTTTGTTTGTATTTTTGACATATCTCCCCGTTTTTTTACTCAAATTTCGATTGGGAGAGTTCGTTGGATGCGGAATTAAATTCTGCATCCAACGAGTACCCACTCGGCATACTTTTGACGGACCCCGCTACCCCAAAAATAAGAAATACCTGAAAAAACGTGATGATAACTTACCTCCAAGGAGTACCCACTCGGCATACTTTTGACGGACCCCGCTACCCCAAAAACAAGAAATACCTGAAAAAACGTGATGCTTTTAATATAAATTTGGGGATAGGTATCATAAAAAAAACTACTTTTTTTGTTTGTATTTTTGACATATATCCCCGTTTTTTTACTCAAATTTCGATCGGGAGAGCTCGTTGGATGCGGAATTAAATTCCGCATCCAACGAGTATCCACTCGGCATACTTTTGACATACCCCGCTACC
>LPNX011129804.1:1440624-1535924 GCA_001517045.1 Pseudotsuga menziesii | reverse complement strand
TCCTCCAAAATTAATAAATATTATTTTATTATTTTAACTATTATTTTATTAATTCATTTTAGGAGGCCCATTTTGAGTTGAAATTTCCTCTAATGTCCAGGCATACATTGAAAAATTACCTGAACTACTCACCTCTGTCCAGAGGATTACCACCAAATGTCCACTGATTGAAACTAGTGGATCAAGGCAGATTTTCCCCCAACAAACTGGACAAATACCCCAGAAACCAATATCTATGGGAATTATCAAATCAACATTCTTGAGGAACCCCGACAAGACATCTCAAGTTGTAGCAAGTCACACTTCATCCTTTATCCCTTTCGAGATCCCACACCCTCCATTAGCCAATGATCCTGCAAGAGATGTGGAGGAAGATAACCTGGAAGATATCAACCGGGTGATTGACAACCTATTCTCTAATGACCCAGATGATTCACCACCAGAAGTCGAGGACCTGACATCGACTGATAATATCCCTACTACATCAATTACACCCAACCGTTGACCATCTCCACCACCACTTCCTAATCCAGAACCTCTAACAAGCCCTGAACCATCTGTACCAAATCCTCGAGATACACATCCAACTACAGATCCCACCCAAGAAAGTCAACCAGAAGTTACACCGACCATTGCAGATCAGCAACTAGAAAACCAACCACAGGAGAATCGACCACTTGTAGATGCACAAGCACAACAACAGATAGAATAGCATAAACACACAAGAAAAAGAGACAGAAAGAAGAAAGAACACCATAAAGAATCACAGTCGACAATGGTCCACATTAGCCAGCTTGGAACGACTACTGTAGTCGACACAACAAAACTAAGAGACGAAGAGTTGGGACAACTCTTAGAAACTCTGGCCACTGAGGAAAAAACAAGAAGCCAGATCAGACAACAGTAGGTCGACGACATTAAGAATGAACAAGTCGAATTCCTATTAAAATGCAGAAACTTAGCTCAAACTATAATACTAGGGCCAATGGAAGCCAAAACTGACAAGCCATTGGAAAAAGCATATCAACTATTTGAGTGTGGTGGCGGCCCTACAAGTACACATACAAAATACAAAAGAAGATAAAAGAGAAGAGACATCCAGATTATTAATGCAATAGTACACCGCATTCTCAGAAGCTTACAAGGTGCTGCAAGACCACTTGGAAGAATCTGTCGTTACAGAAGAGGTACTTCGTGACTGTCCTACTTATTACGGATAAGTATTTCAGTAGACCCGACAGACTCGAGAACAGATTCAAGCATTGGAAAGGAGAAAAAGCACTGAGAAATACAATACAAGATCAAATCATATTGGAGACAGCGAAACTACAGAGACTAGAAAGACAAGCACATTAGTGGGTACAGCAAGCACTCCCAAGCTTGGATAAACTAGATACCATTTGCCCGCATATGAAAAGATTACTGGAAGCAGCAAAAGAAAAAGATAAATTCTTGAGACTCGACATGGAAAGTATAGCATACCTGGCCATCCAAGAGAAGATGTCGACTTTATCAAGCATTACAACATTGGCCATTGACATCCAGAAAGTACTATAAAGTTGGACAGAGTTTCAACATCAACTGGTCGTTACTACGGAAGCAATCGTTGAAGTATGCATACAAAAACGACCAACCATCCGACTGCATAGCCCATGAAAAACAAACAATAAAGTAACTATCTTAGACAAAGAAATTTTTTGAGTGCCCCCCCTGTTTATTCAGGACGAAAAAAGACTTTGTTCCTGGGGGAAATGTTGGAGGAGCTAGTCAGTGAGCCAACTAGTCAAATAGTCGATTAATTAGATATTAGGTCGGCCACGTAAGGTCATGTCGATTGACCGAACCGACAAGTAGTTATATGTCATTGTTTGTAAATCATATATATTAGGCTGTTGAGCCAGATGAAAACTCAATTCAGTTCTGTGTATGTATGGACCCTCATGATATAATATAATATGGTATTCCATATCTATGTTATTGTCTCTTGTCTGTATGATTCAATGTGTATTATTGGTAACCCTCCGTGATCTGTAAGATTACAACACCATCCAACTTCAAGTTTCCCACCATCAACAAAATAATGAAATATAAAATTTTATCATAATTTGATATACAACGTAAATTTTTTTTTTTTTTTTAACAATTTGTTAAACCATACTTTTGAAATACTTGCATAAATAATTATTATATCCAATATGTATCTAATTAATTAAAAACTATAAATGGAATGGAATATTTGTATTTAAATATTTGCTTTCTAAGCTAGGCTGATATAATTGTACTACGATATCTGATCAAAGAGTTTGATTAGAGACCGTATGACCTTAATATCAAAAGCTTGAGGAGAAATCCTAAAAATGTCCTTTCGTAGGACTAAGTGATTTAAATCACCTTGTGTGAAGAAAACAATGATTCAAAGTGCTTCTTCTAATTCACAATGGGTAATATCGTACCTTACTATAAACAAATTCACTCGAGTTTCCCATAACTACACTCCATTAATGACCAGTTGGGCAGCTACAAAGTTGTTCGAGGTCCCTCCTCTTCCATAATAAACAATCTTGCATAATAACACAACGCTTAATCTCTGCATATATAAACACAGATAGTGGGCCCATTTTCTGTACTCGGTTATTTGAACGTTACAGGTGCCTCTACAATTACATTTCTATCGCATCTTCCTGACAGATATCAGATGGCGTGTCGATTTCTTGCAATGGCCGCCTGCTTCATGCGTTGGAAAGCTTCCTCGCAATCGATGCACAACTGTTTCAGATCCCTTATCACTTCTGATGCCGCAGTTACCACTAATGCCACTCTTCCCATGTAACTTTGGAAGTGTATAGTTAGTGACTGCAAAACCCCACCACCAGTCTGATACTTTTAGTTATTCATTTGCTTTCAAATGCAATACACAGAAAATGAAATGGAACTAATATTAGAAATACTTGTTCTTCATATGTCATAAATGAGGGTGTCCAGATACCGATGGAATCAGATGAACTACTGGGTATCTGAAAAATTCCACCTTCTCAACTGGCCCAACTATGTTGGAGAATGAAATACTCGTGTTTGCGATCATTCTGTATGTCACAGCGGTAGACACCTGTCCACTGTTAACCCCAAAATTTACTTAAAATATTCATAGAATATAGAATATTTTTTATGCAGACAGCCATTAATTTCCATACCTTGACACCTACAAGCTAAATCGGTAGTTTCCCACTGGCATAAGTAAAAGGTGCCTCCAAAGATAAATTTTTTTCCTTATCAGGGAAGTTGTCAGTCGAGCATAATCTAGAGGGTTCTGCTGCTTCAATATGAGAAGCGGAAGAATCAAATAACCTATCTTATTCCCCTACCTGGCTCCTTCACTCTTACCGGATTTCATCATGTCGCTCAGATCCTGAAATTATTGCAAAATCGCAACAAGAAGTTTTGATGTCAGCCGTAGACTGCGCCCACAATACATCTTTTCTAAATAGCTTGTGAAAAGTCACAACGGAGTTGCAAGAAACTGTACTTGTAGCAAATAATTAGGGGGAAGAAAAATGTGGTACATGAAGTCCTGGAGGAGGTCTTGTATTCACTAAAATAGTTGACCGCACATGCAGATTCGATGGAAGGCTCTGTTGACCACCAAATTTTGAGATTCCCTAGGCCTTGACATTGGCCTCTTCAAACTACACGAGGAATTACAAGACTAAGAACAATGTTTAGCAGGAGGACTAAAATTTAACGAAATTACTTAAGAAGAATCGGACTAATTTTCCCCTATGGAACTAACTTCGATATTTAACAAGAAAAATATGTGATACAAACCGTATTCGCGTTCCAAATACCGCAGAAACCCTGTTGAAGTCATCCCCAGCATGACATCATTTACTGTCTGTGATTCTTCAATAACGTCAGAATTCAACTTTGCAACTCAAAACATCCAAATTTTACAAATATGGCTTACATTGAAGGTTTACAAGGCTCCATATGGCCGACGACACAAAAGTATAGGATGGAGAGACAACAAGGCGCCATACTTACCCCGTTTACAGCAGTCTTGACAATATTGAAATCTTCGAGACTGAGGGTCACGTATTCAATTTTCTTAGGGCTTGATTCTACGCCTGGATAGCCCTTAATTGGTGTATCGTTGTCCTTAATCCATACAATTGTCGCTAAAAAATACATCATGTCCACAATAGTGTACCAGATTACAAGAAAAAGGCTGTAGAGAGCCATGATCAGAAGCTGAACATGCAATATTTCATTGCACCTTCCTCGGCCATTAATCGTTTTTCTTGAAGTTTGTCGTGGGAATGTGGGAAGGGATTGACGGGCGGTGACCTTTCTGGTATAGGACAAGAAGAGTGACATAAGAGAAATTTTGTTCCCCAAGGAATGATGTATTCGCAACACCAAGCTGGAGGTTTCCTCCTCCGACCTAACGTGTAGAAGATGAAATTGCCATAACGGCCTGGAGGGATGCAGAGGAGGGGTCGTGGTCAATTTGGCTGTATATTTCTTTACAAAATGCTGGTTAAAATTGTCGGCAGGGTCGATAAACATGAGTATAATATGATCATCTATATTCACATCGACCGGCATCCATTTCAAAACCCTCGCATGGATCTTCTTCTACAAAATCACATGAATAAGAATCTAACTGTAATACTAAAGAAAGTACTGGAGGGGGTGCATAGAAGCCATAGATAACTGGTAAATTATGACAAGTAGTTGCTAACACTTACCACAATACTGGAAAAGCGCTTTTGTTTGATCAAAGTCGCCTCCAAACATGCTTTTAAGGCTTCCACATCCATATGTGTCTTGAATCCTACAATAACAAGAATGTAACAATTTAGAGAGGGTTGGTTAAAGAGCTGACCTGCGGGGGCAACGGGTTCCAATCCCTCCCAGTTTTCCTGCTCCTACTCCTGCTCCCTGAATCTGTTGTCATTTTTCACAACAACTCTCCTGAGAGTGGACTTAGCATGGAGATGACCCCATGAATCCATTCTTGCTCTAGCACAGGCTTGGTATGATAAGGTGGAGGGGTCGACTGACGGTGTTTAACAATCTTGTGATTGCTTGACACTTAGTTGAGAGTATTGAGAAATATTGGGGAATGCAGTGTACGTGCCCTTTATTATTAAAGATTAGTTAATTCTTGGATTGTAATAAGAACATCTCGTATTGAAAGATTACTTAAATCAAGGATTGGGAAAAGCGCCTTGCAGTAGCCTTCACTTAGGGTTGGAATTTCAAATGGCGTACGCCCGTCAAAATTGCCAATAACAATAAAAATCTGACACGTTTTATGTATTCTAAGCCAGATTTTGACGGTCTCCCTAAAATCTTAGCTGTATTTAACGGTTAAATTGATACATGACGGGCATTTACCCGTCAAATTCCATCCTAAAATCACACCCTGTTTTGGGCAGTGTAACCATCAACACATCTATGACGTTTGCTCTGCCGCCAACGATGGGGAGCAGATATCGAGACTGACGTCACTGAAATGTGAACCAATCATCAATCAAATAAATAATTTTAAAACAATTCTATTTAATCTAAAAATTAAAAAAACTTTACACAACTTTACAATCAGCAAAAATTAAAGGATGTAAGATTGGTTGGATTAATAGATTTTTACCATTCATATACATCACCGCTTGCGGTGATATAATAATGTAACTTGGAAAATAAGCCAAACAATTATCTTGTGTAATGAATTGGTTATATATTTGTATCTTGAATTTCTTCGCAGTGAAGTTTAATTGTCAATGGCATGAAAAGTAAATATTTTATTTTATATTTTAAATTTTGGAGGTATATTAATATTTATAAATTAAACAACATTATATTTATACATGGGAAATGGGTAATTAAAAAAATTATTTGAGAAAAATTGAGATTTAAATTTAATTAATTATTATTATAAATTATAAATTTATTAAATTAATTTTTATTTTTATTTTTTTTGTATATTTGAAATTTTTTTATTTCGCTTGAGTAGTCTTTGGTTTGAGAAATTATGATAGAAGGGTATTTATTCTGTCAAAATTATCCCGTGATTGTGCCTAGCCTAGACCAGCTCTCAACTTGGCTAAATTTTGAAGTGTCTCCTCCCAATTAATTCATCCTTAAAAAAATTAAAAGCAAGTTGTTTTAATGACAAACCCACACCTTAATCAAATGAACTAACACAAATTAACTTAATTTTAAATTCTTTTATTTCACAATGATTCACAAATATTATTCATATAAAAATTGTATATTATAAAAATATTAATATATAAAATAATTATATAATCTTGTTTCTATCTCCTCATTGCGCCGAGAGGCGCTCTACAGCCCAGTATGGGGTAGATCTTGTAACGTTACGTAACTTTGTAACGTTAAGTAAGTTGTAACATTACTTAACGTTACATAATGTTATGTCGGCTATAAAAAAAAACACAATATGGGGCAGATGTTGTAATGTTTTTACTTACCAAAATAATAAAAAATGTTGGCCTTGCACATGGTTTTAAAACCATAAACCAGGTGGTTTTAAAACCATAAACCATGTGCACATGGTTTGCACATGGTTTTAAAACCATGCACATACTTAATAAATGTTGGCCAGAAAAAAACCTAATATGGGGGAGATGTTGTAATCTTCCTAACTAACAAAACAATAAAAAAGTAAAAATTTAATTATCCGTAAAAAAATATGGGTGAGGAAAAAAACACAATATGGGGGAGATGTTGTAACGTTTTTACTTAACAAAATAATAAAAAAAGTTGGCCTTGCACATGGTTTTAAACAAACCAAGTGCATGGTTTTAAAACCATGTATGAGGAAATATTGTAATGTTAGTTCATAACAAAATAAAAAATATTATATGCGGGCCATAAATAATATTAAATATTAATAATAAAATATTATATGTGGACCTTAAATAAAAATACGTGTCTTTTGGTTTGAATCAAATCAATGGATACCTACAAAGAGATTTGATCCCTCTTGGCGCTTGATAGAGCCTAGGATTTGGATCTACGCTGATCTATATCCCAATGACCATGTTCAAAGTGTATGTGTTCATTGAAATTGAAATGGAAATAAATGAATCAAATTTCAGGGTAATTGTCATTATAGTAATGTGTTATTTTAAATAGATAAAAAATATAAACATGTTAATGTTATTAATAATGATGTTGTTAATGTTAAGTTAATATGAATATTAAATTTTTTCTCATTTTAAAATTATATAATTATAATAATAATTTGTAATTGTGTTATATAAATAATAATTATGAATAAAAAGATTTATAAAATGCGAAATGTTCCATGTACAATTTACCTAGCATAGAGTTGTTGATATAAATTTTAGGGATTATCATGCTTGGTATGGCTTGGTATAAACCTATGAAAAAATATCCATGCTTTATTATGCACTTTATTATAACCAACAAGTTGTTTATATGTGGTCGGATGATGCTTTAATGTGGATTGCTATTTTGAAATTGCTATGATAGTGATTGCTACCCCTAAGTTTCCCTTGGATGGACTTGGAATTGAGTCGTCGATTGAATAATTACTTGTTCAAATTCAGAAGTTCAAAAGTTCGGCAGGCCATTATGTCCCCATTTTTCCAAAACCCTATTGGAAATTGTAATAAAATAGAATATTATGGTGGCTCTTTGTAATTGGCTTGGTCTATTAAGGCTTGGTCATCAATACATTACTGTGAGTGTTTGTGAGTGTTTTTTTACTTGTTAATTATATCTTGCTTTTTGGTGATATATAATTTTTAAGTTTTTTCACTCAATCCTTCAAAGTTGGAGTAATTGTCCTAGTGGTGAGGCCTTAGGTGGTTATTAAAGCCTAGTGTCTAATGTATATTACCATGCTTTTTATTATCCTAGAGTCATATGGATGTGCATTAAGTTCCCCTTAGGATTTTTTATTTTCCGTAAATAAAAAATTTCCAACAAAAACAAGATATTTTAATTGTAAAAATTCAATAAGATAAAAAGTGGTACTAGGAGGAGGAATGCTCCATGGGGGTGCTCATTTTCTAAGGCATACCAAACACTATCCATGTACCGAATTTGAGTGTGTAATTAGTGATTTAATCACTTAATTGCATTCTCTCGAAAAAGTGAATAAAAAGCCAAATAAATGGGAAAAATTGGCATCTCATAGTCAAGGAAACATGTCGAGGACATGTTTTAGTCTGTCATTCAGACTTCTGCATTGGTGGAAACCTTTATCGGGAGTTCAAGTGAAGTCAGAGGGAGACAACTTAATCTTAGGATGTTGTTGCGCTGAGAGGTGCTTTCTACAGCTCAAATGGGCGGGATGTGTCACGTCTGTAACGATGACATGGCACATGTCGGCTCAATAAAAATAATAATAATAAAAAGTAAAAAAAAACTTATAACATGTCGGCTTATAGTTAAAAAAATAAAAAATAAAAAATATTATACTCATATAAATATACAACCATATTAGGGCAATACTCATAATGTTAGGAATAAAATATGTGATCAGAAAATAAATTACAAAATAATAGTGATTACAATAACAACACTAGATTTACCTTAGAAAACCCCCTTGGGAAAAACCAACCTTCAATAATAGATTTATTATTGGTAGGCCAAGGCTGCGAAGAGCATCTCTCTTGTTCACTTTGGCACATTACAATGCAATATTACAACCATATTTATAAGGTTCTTTAAATGCAAATACAACAAGCAAGAAACCACGGGCCACTAAAACCATGTTCCTTAAACCACTTACATCCTTGCTCATTCCCAAGTCAAGGTTAACCCTAATATGTAAATGTTCATTGTTAGTTATAGAGAAAAACAAGTAATTTCTCAAAAACATTTGGATAAATGTTTAAAATGTTCATTTGATGGTAAAATGTTTTTCAAATTCCAATTTATTCTTGAAATCTAGATTTTAAAATTTTTTATGGATTATTTTACTCATTAACTACTCTTAGTATTCATTATTAGTTTTAAAGAAAGACACTCTTAATATTCATTATCAGTTTTAAAGAAAGACATGTGAATCAATTTTTAGAAAACTATTTGATTATATGATTATTAATGTTACTCACCTCATTCTTTTAGTGATATTTACCCTATTTTGAAATTACTTAACCAAGTTGGCAATTTCCCTCCCAAGTAGGAATACTTATTAGACATTTTTGTAAATTAAAAAGGGTTTGCACCTTAAGAGAACTTGATCTCTCTCGACTCTTGGTAGAGCCATAGTTAAGATGGATCTATACTGGTTGAATATCTCAAGAAGAGGGGGGAACATTTCTCTCGGAGAGGTGGCAAGAAATGAGAGGATGGGTGACCAACCTCTTGTGAGGTGTCACCCACCTCCATTAGTTAACTCCAATGCACTTTTAGTTAACTCACTCATTACTCAATATTTTTCCACTTGGTCAATTCACCCTCCTTGGGAATTGTGCCCTCTTGTCCTATTTAAGCAAGGATTTTCTCATTCTCTAGGGGGTTGGAGTGTGGAACCTCTTATCAAGCTCTAATATAGTTTATAATGTTGTCTTATTAAATAGAAAAACTTTGGAGGTCCATGGTGTGCAACTTATTTGTGTGTGGATGCATTGTCATGGTATGTGGTAATTGTGCAGTTGCTTTACTTTTCTTCTTGTGGTTATTTGTCTAGCCGTTGGAAAATTGTTGTCAATTAGTAGGATGAATGATTTGAGTTCAACTTCATTTATTTCTTAACTATGCTTAGATATATAGAATGTACATGTAATATTTGTTTATATGCATGTTATTCTAACCTCTTGCATAGGAAGTACCATATATGATGCCCTTGTTGCAAGTCTTGTTAGTTGTGTAGGTTTCCTAGTCTGAAGAGGTGGTTGAGCTCAGTCATTTCCTCCATTTTTCATCATTTTCAAGAGGGCATAGTCCCTCTGCTTCCCACCAATAGACTCCATAGCTCAAGATACTTCATTCATGGGTTATTTTCTAGCTCTCCCTCCTTCACTATATTTTCAATTTTCTGTGGTTACTATATTGCATGCTTAAACTAAGTAGTTTCCTTTTCAAGAATATAAAAATCTATTTTATTTTAAGTATGCATGCTTTGTGTGTATTATGGGACAACATTATTTGGTGCAGTTGTTGGGGATAAATCTTTCTATTCCTAGAATATGACTTTTGGTTTTCTATTTTATTTTACTTTGTTTGATGAATATTTAGATTAGATCTCTAACTTTTTCATCTGGCGACTCCGCTGACCCTATTTTTCATTTTTCTAACAAAGACAAACATAAAATAAAAATAAACTTCGTGATAGATTATTGTGAGATTATTATTGCATATTTGTTCTCACATGGTCACTCCATTGAAGGGATAAAACCCTACTTCTCACAAAGTTTTGAAGATCTTTTACGTGTAGAGACAAGTACATGTGACACATTGGAAATATTTGAAGCTCATTCTTGATAGCCCCACTAGAATGGTTTGGTATTAGGTATGAATCTAGTACATTATTATGGAGACACAAGATGAGAATTTGGATTGCATAGAATAATTTTTCCATCCTATTGACTTTAAAGGCATCCCTAAATACCCAAATGAAGATTTTGATTCACATATATATGACTTCACTCCTACATATCATGGGTATAGGGATATACCTCATGGTCACATTACATCCTTCGTCAAAGTTGTGATTGATTTCAATGTATTTCATGAAGATGATTTGATGAGTATATTTTGGTGTACTCTTGAGAATGATGCTCTAGAATGGTTCACAGACCTTGGCTTTAGCAAAATCTTTTCAATGGAATATTTCTTATAGAAATTTCTCCATAACTGGTCTCTAGAATAACATAATTCTGATATTGAGGAAGTGATTAAATATTTAATTACCCTCATTCCTAAAATAAATAAAGCACATATGGTTTTAGAAGAGGAAAGCAAGATTAAAAATATCATTGAGGGTTCTATGGAACAAAAAGAGATGATTGTGAAAACTCTTAAAGAAATTCATGATGAAGTTTGTGATGTGCTTGTTGACACTCCTCATTGTTATCCTCATGGTGATGAAACTTTGGAAAATGTATTCCATTGTAATATTATTTTTGAAACCAAGCCTTCTAAAGATGATAATTATGAACATGAAGAGGATAAGTACAACCAAAGGTGTGATATTACTAATGAAGACTCCCCCATTTTGACAATAGTTATTGGACACACATGGAAAATCCCTTTTTTGATATATCCAGAGAACGGTGTGTTTTTTTCCTATGGTTCACAGCCTCGACAATTGTGGTTGGGGCTCACTACATACATAGTGATAACTCTAGATCAAGTGAAAAGAATTTGGTTTTGTACTGAACTAACATGTTCATGTACGAAACCGACCATTTCTAGTTCAAGTGGGAAATTCAGACCGGTTAGGTTCCTAAACCAATCTGAGTACGGAACTAGTTGCTTCAATATGGAGCCTACCATTTCCAATTCATGTTGACAACTCATACAAGTTAGGCACCTAAATCGATCGGATCAGTCAATTTTTCCATAACCAGACCGATTTTGATAACACTAGGGTATGTGATTGTGATGTGATTGGCATTTAGTCAAGAAAATCAACCCTTCTATATACCTTGATGTTGGGGGTGTTGATTGTTGAACTCCTTTGCCTCGAATTTAATAAAAATGTAGTCTTCACTCAAGCAAAATCACTCATCAAGCATGGGAATATTTTTCTATCTTATTTTAATGAGTGGATTTGGAAGTTTCATCAAAATTGTAGGGTGTTGAATCATTGACTGATGTCCTTAGAGGATCAACTTTGAGATTCATGGTAGAGGCAAGGGCTAGAGCTTAGAGGAGGGGGTATAGTGATATGACCCAGTTTTAGGTAAATATAAAATCACCTACTTCTCCCATTCTTGTAGGCATTGAGTGGTTAATCATTGAGAAGAACATGACAAGTTGATGAATTTTTTACGTGTCTTAGTTAGACTTATAAAAGGTTTCAATTATTTGTTTAATATGGTGGTGCCTTCCTTTTATTTAGCTTTATTACTCGCAAATTTCCTAATTAACTCGCCATCTACAGTCTGATTTGGCACTATAGGACTAACTTGCAACTTCTTCCAAGACGAAGCATGGAGATCAACATTTGTTTCAAAGAATCAAGCAAAGAATACACTCAATAGAATACAGTTTTGACTTTTGATTCAATTGAAGTTCCAATTACTTATGGCACATGTAGATGATAACGAAGCACTACCAATTTTGATCACACACTACCAGTTTTTGGAGTAAGCTATCTACCCGACCATTTGCACCGGGGCCCACTTGACTCTATCCAGTGATAGATTACTCCGTTATCTTTTCATGACAGTGAGACCAAGAACAACAGATTCTGCTATTGCAGATCAATTCTACAACAAACTATTATTACACTCAGATATAATGCAATAATGAAAAATACTAATTTACCAAATCAAATTAAATCCACAGACTGAACCGATCTAAACCTAATATGAAATTGTGTTCTAAAAACTTGTAATTTGAAATTCAATTGTTATGGATTTGATAACACCAATGTTCTGTGTGTATGCTAGTTTAAAACTTTAACCTCCCTTATCATGAAGGATAAAGAATCCAAGGTTTAAACCTGGATCTGGTTCCATAAAACAAACAAAGGAGTTGATTAATTGTTACAAGGAAGTTGGTAAAACGTTCCAGTTTTAGATCTTTCCAGTTATTTTTATGGAGTTGACTAAAATTATACAGTACTAAACATACATTTGCAATTTTCATAAAAATTCCAATCAAAACTTACAATTTTAAACTTGCACTTAAAAAACAAGAATTTCCATGGCTAAATTTATGGATACATGAATTCCAGAGCGCACTTGGCGTGAAAGTAGGTATTGGAATTGGTTGTTCTTGATCTCACCGAAAGGTAACGGAGTAAGCTATCACTCGACAACATCAGGTGGGCCTCGGTACAAATGGTCGGGTAGATAGCTTACTCCCCAGTTTTCAATGCAACACCATTTAAATATGAAAGCACGAGTTACAAGCAATATTCATTTTATCAATCATTGGATTCAACGTTACTCAGAGATCCATGGATCAGGTCCCATCCGTAGCTGGATATAGGGACTAGTGTTGTTAGTTAGAGTAAATTTATTATTTCACTTTCATTTTTACTAAAATAGAGCATATAGTGTAGAATTACTGCATTTTGTATAATATTTCCATCATTTATGATAGAATGATGTTAATGACTTATTTCTAATATTAAGATTATCGTAGATACCTTTTACTATTCTTAAATAAGGTTAAATATTGAATTGTCATTTTTATTAAGCATGGGATCTTGTTATACAAACCTAGTGGAGCATTAATTCTATGTTTGTTTTCACTACTTACATGTAATGTTATGTAACTTGAGGCCTATACTCTATGAGTTGATGGTACCGTAATTTGGAATTTTTCCAAAAGGTCTTCCTAAAGCTATATGAATAAATTCTCAATGCTTGTTAGTGAAACTATTGATAAGGGAATAGGTATCTGGTTAATGGTGAGAGACATGTTTCTTGCAACCCTTCGTTATAGATTGAATTTCCCTTTTCCTTTTATTAGCATTTTGAATGTTTTGGTTGATTATATTAAAGTTACATGCTATGTCTAGACATGGTTATATATTTTTGTAGTTACATATATTGTGTAGGACCCTGATAAGTTTCCATGGATTCCTGGGATTATTATCAAAGTAAAAGATTTAGATACAACATTCCCGATGTTTTCTTGTCCTTACAAGATGCAGTATTATTGTTGATTGAACAAGATCACCACTTTTTGGCATCGTTGTCAGGGAGGCATTTCAAACCACAAGGAATCTGACAATATTAATTAGTTTGTTTCTTTTGCATGAATGTGAAGTAGGTTACATTTGGAGGAGAGTAATCGAACAAGAATCGTACATGTTTCCAAGTAAGGTCTTTTTGTAACATCATATCTTTCATGATTTACTTTCTTTTATTTCTACAGATTTCATAACTCCTTTCAAACCTTTGAGACTCAAATACCTACCCAAAAAAAAAAAAATTAAAATAAGAGGACAAATAGAGGAGATTCCTAAAAAATAGAAAAAATATCCCTTGCCTTAGTATGAATTCCTAGAGCCAGAGACAAGTTTGGTTTATTTGTATTAAACAAAAACAATAGAAGTGAGAGGAAGGAAATCCTAAAAATGTTGAAACAACCTCACCTTACTGGTATATGAAAAGAAGAAGACTAGGTCTCTTTGGATTTACTACAGACAATATGACCAAGGGTGGTAAAGAGATGGCAGATGAGGATCAATCAATGGATGATGGGGGAAAACCTGAGCAACCCACAATCTATAATTTTCCCATTAGAGGAGGTCATGAAATTGAGGCCAAGACGAATAATATTAACCCTGATTCCCTACCCAATTTCCATGGACTAGTCTTTGAGGATCTTGACACCTTCTTATTTGAATTTGAGGTGGTCTGTAGAACCTACGATTATACTATGGATGCAAAGAAATTAAAACTATTTCCCTCAACCCTGAAGGACTCTGCTCTAAGGTGGTTCATTAGCTTAGAACCAAACAACATTTTCACTTGGGACCAAATGAAATATACCTTTATCGAGAAATAAATGGACTACTATAAAGCAACTAAAAACGGGGATTAGATCTTTGGAATGGTATAAGACCAAACGAGTCATTAGAAGACCATGAGGAACGATTTCAACTTAGTTTTAAATGAGCTCACACCTGCACTTTAGATTATGAATCTCTCAATATTGTACTACTTAGGGGGTTAAGAGAGGAATTACTTGAAACCTTAAACCTCTTATCCAATGAAGATATCTACCAAAAATATTATGATGAGATTAAACAAATATTTAGAAATCACTCTTGGTCCATGGGGAAGAAACCTAAGGGAAGAGACCTCTCTTTTAAATCATCTAAACCCTCTAGTTCCACCATTACCAAATCATATTTGGGAAATATGTTAATGACATGAAATTGGATATTTTACACTCTTTGGCATTTCAAATGGATACCTTTTAAGAAAGAATGAAGAATGAAGAATATGATAAATCCTTGGGTTTTTCTATCCTGACTATAGGAAAAAACGCAAAAAGAATGAGTGCCCCTTATGACTGATGCAAGTCACTGCTAAGAATATTGTTGATTGTTGTGGAATATTCTCAAACAAGCACCCTACTGATGATTGTCCATATTTGAAATATCTTAATACTAACCTATACGGACCACAAGGAACAACATAACCTCTCTACTATATAAACTCTAGGAGACTAAGACTACAAAAATCATTCTATCAAGCTTATATTCAACCACAATGCCAAAACTTTCAAAGACAACAACCTTACATGGCGTATGGACAAGCTATCTATCAACATCCTTACAATCAACAACCATTTCAACCAACTTATGGACCTCAACCTTTGTTAAATACATATAAGAAACATCCTTATCCGACATATGAGTGGGACTCTGTTGGACAAAACCAATGAAAAACCCTTATCCAACTAAAAAACAACCTACCCTTATGCCCCCACCAGTAAAATATCAACAACAACCTCAAAATCCTACCTCATTAGCTCCTAGGAAACCACTACCAACTTAGCCAACTCCAAATCCTAACAATAGACAAATTCAACTTGCATATTCCAATGAGGTAGCCAACTACCCATCATACTCCTTGGATACCATAGAAATAAATCAATTAAACCTATGTTCTAGAAAGTACTAACATGCCAAACAAACAAACAAGTAGAACAACCAAATACACCATTTCCTCCACTTTCTCCTATAGCAGTTCACACCCTTGAGAAGCATCCTGTAGAGGAAGAAGGGGATATAGGGTACCCATAATCTCTTATTCCACAATTCCCCCAAAGGTTGCAATCTAAGGAAATCCAAAAACCTAAAAATCATCTCATAGAAGAACTGATGCTTCAAGATACCACTCTTGTAAGTTATAAAAAAATCCCCTATATACAACCACTACATCAAGGACACATGCATAAAGAAAACAAGTGGAAAGAGGAAGGACCTCACCACCATCAATGTGGTAGGACAACTATCAGACCTAATGCTAGGAAATATTATTAACCCAAATTATGTAGACTCAAGTAGCCCAATTGTGGATGTACACATAAGAGGAAGTTTGATTCCAAACACTAGTATTGACTTAGGAGCAACAATAAACATGATGACTCAAGACACCATGATAAAAATCAATATTCAAAATATCCTACGGCATACCACTACATCTATACAACTTGTAGACACCTCCATAGTTTGTTGAGATGACATATGAGAGGATATAATGGATACCATATATTCATGGTAGTATCCTACTGATTTCATTGTACTCCATACTAAAGCTAAACTTAGTGGATACCCCCTTATACTTGGGATCCTTGTCTTGCAACTACTAATGGACATATTAATTATAGGAAAGGGGATATGAACATTGCAAATGGGATAAAAACAAATACATTAAACGTGTATGCTCATGTCGAACCTCCTCTGGATATTAGGGAACCTATTTGGAAATCTAAGAAAGATGATTTTCATCATCCTTTTCAACCTATTTTAACCATAGATACCACCCTAGCACTAAGGCAACCACAAGAGGATACCATCATGGGCCAATTTCATATAGAATGTTTATGAAAGTCCTATTTATTTTGGGGAGCATTGTACATTTGATGAGTTGGAAATCATAGGATTAGAAGAACCATTGTGGCAAAGTATTTTCCTCATGGAAGAAACACATATGTCGACCAAAAAAATAGAAGTTTCCCTTGACAGAACATTGAAAATCAATAACCACTTACTCCCATAACAAGAGGAAAAATTAGTCCATATCTTTACTAAATACCAAACATCCTTTGCATGGAATTATTATGACATGAAATGAGTATCCCCATAAATATTTCAACATCATATATACATTAAAGAAGGTGAAACTCGTCTAATACAACCCCAAAGGAGAATGAACCTAGTCTTAAAATACATCGTTTAAATGGAATTACAAAAATTATTGATGTTGGCTTCATATACCTTATTTCAGACAGTGAGTGGGTATCACATTGTTCCAAAGAAACGGGAGAAATGGAGAGTTTGCATAGACTACAAAGAACTTAATAAAGAAACCAAGAAGGTGTTAAGAACTTGTGTCAACCCCCCTCTTTATTTTGTCGATATATTTTGTCGAACGCATATGCTTTGTAAGTCGTCCCATTAGTATGATGTATTATCCCACATTCATGGGGAGTAAGTAATAGTTGTTAAGTCATCTAGTTAATAGGTTGCATTATCCCACATTCATGTGGAGTAATATTTGTTTAGATTAGACTTAGTATATAAGTATGTGTTGAGGCTAATGAAGGCATCGAAGAGTTATTTTGTATTGAGCTTGCTCAAAGGAGGTTGCCCCCTCGAAGTGTCCTGTGATTAATAAAATCTCTTCTGTGATCCATAATTTCTGTTATATCTTGCATTCTTATTGTTTATTGCAGGAGGTTCTCCACATCTGGTATTAGAGCACTTTCTTGGGCTCGTTGGGTTGCATTTTGGGGAAAAAAAATTATGCCGTGCTTCCTGGATCTGTGCGCCTTACAGTTGTTCTTCTTCTTCCAGCAATATTATTCATCCGGATCAGGGATTAAACCCTATCCACTTAACTGTGGGAAGTACTTGGGCATAGCCCTAAAACTCATTGTGAGGAGTATCACAGGAACCCCAAAGTAGCTGGCCATTGAGAGGACTTGCCAAGCGAAAAGGGCACCGATCCCCACCAGATTGACTAGATTCTCATCCATAAGGAAAAACCAAAGAGCTGTCATTTTTGGCCAAGCAGTTAAAAGTTTTACCTGTGTCGTGAAGTGAGGGGTACTTCCCCAATACTCAAGCCTGAGACAGCCTTGGTGGCCGAGTGACTACCTTTAAACCAATAGGAAGCTGAATATACCTGGGTTTATCAGAATTTCAGAATTGTCACAGATCATTTACTCCATTTCCTGTTGATAAAACGCAGCTTCTAGCACCACCACAAATCAGTTCTTCAGGAAAAAAAAGAAGTATAAATTTCTGTTTTCCAGCCATATCTTCCTTGATTTAGCTCTATTTTCCTTGAAATTTCACTGTCACCCCCATGATACCATTCTACATATTCATTCATTAAGGCCCTTATCCCCAATTTCACTTCCTCCAGGCTGAAATTCCACATTTGTCAATTTTTATAATTTGTCATAACTTCTCTGATTCTCACCCAATCACATTCAAATTTTTCCACGGTGTTCATTTTCAATTTCTGCTTCATTGTCCCTCTCTACCAAATTTTCCAATTCCTTCATCCCACCTCTGAAATTCCCATTTTCTGCTTCTTGTCCCTAAAAAAGTGTCCAAAACCCCGCAAACCCCTAATTACCCCCCTAAATTTTTCCCAAATCAAAAATCACCTTTTCCAAAACCCTCTCCATTTTTTTTTTTAGACTCATTGCCTGAGAAAAAAAAAACTGCCTATGGTTGTCATCTGTGCCGGAGCAAATAAACAAATGGAAGAAGAAATTGTCACCATCAAGTCCAAACTTGAGGATCTGGATCAAAAAATTCTCGGCCTCCAAGTTCAACATTCACCCATGAAAAACCGTCGCCAGCCTGAGTCTTCTGCAAACATTGGGTTCTCATCGTTTAGCAACTTCCGCGAGCCGAAGCTAGATTTTCCTCGCTTCAATGGTGATGATCCGACGGGATGGATTTATAGGGCAGAACAATATTTCAGTTTGCATAACACTTTTGATGTCAATAAAGTCCCCCTTGCATCCTTTCATTTGGAACATGAAGCACTTCAATGGTTCCATTGGTACATCAAGGCTCATGACAAGCCAAACTGGACAGATTTTTCCCAACTCCTCTTGCAACGATTTGGTCCTAGTGCTTTTGATGACTTCACAAGAGCACTCACCAAACTTCGCGAAACTGGCACTGTGCGGGAGTACCAGACATAATTTGAGAAACTCGCCAATCACACAGAGGGATTGCTTGATGCATTCTACCTTAGTTGTTTTATCAGTGGTCTGAAGGATGCAATATGCTCTGAGGTTAAAATGTTCTTCCCCAACACAACGATGGAAGCCCTCTGGTTGGCTAAGCTAGCAGAGGACAAGATCTGGGCTCAACAATGCTCCAAATCCACTCTTGTTCCGTTTAGACCTATGGTTCCTCAAAGTACCCAAAATCTGCCAGCCCCTAGAACCACTCCTATCAAGCATTTGTCTGAAGTAGAGATGCAGGAACGTCGGGAAAAAAGGCTTTGTTATAATTGTGACGAGAAATTCACCCGGGGACATAGATGTGTTGAGCAAAAGCTCTATCTCTTGGATGTGGATTCTCCACCCGCACCTGAAATTTTTATGATGCTCAAGATCCCACAAATGATGATGGTGACATTCAACAAATTCCTGCCCCAGAGGACCAACCAGAGATATCTCTCCATGCCTTAGCCGGAGTCACCACCCCACAAACCATGTGGGTCAGAGGGTTCTTCAAAAAACTCCCTTTTACAATACTCATTGATTCTAGTAGCACTCACAACTTCATTGACCCGAGGATCACCAAACAAGCTGATTGTTTCATCCATCCTTGCTCCAACTTTGAAGTCATGATTGCCAATGGGGGCACCTTACCTTGCAAAGGGAAGTGTCGTAATGTGCGCATCTCTATGGGGGATTATAACTTGCGCTCTGAGATGTTTTCCTTGCCCTCAGGCAGATGTGATGTGGTTTTGGGCGCTCATTGGTTACGCACACTTGGACCCATTTTATGGGATTTTGTTGAACTTTGGATGTAGTTTTCAATCAATGGTACCAAACACACATTGCGGGGCTTACAACCAGGGTCTCTCAGCCTCATCAGTTCGCATCGCATGGAAAATATTCTTAAGAAAAGTTCACATGGTTTCATCGCTAAGCTCCATTTCATTCAGATGCAACCTGCAACAGTCTCAACTACTCCATTGGATCTCCAACGAATTTTGGATCGATATGCATGTGTGTTTGCTGAGCCAGTGGGATTGCCACCTTCCTGACCTGAGGACCATCGTATTCCGCTCCTTACTGGAAGTGTCCCTCCCAACATCAGGCCCTATCGGTACCCATTTCACTACAAGGCAGAAATTGAGATGCTTGTTCACGACTTACTCAAGCAAGGTGTTATTCGCCCTAGCACTAGTTCCTTCTCTTCACCTATCCTTCTAGTCCGGAAAAAATATGGGTCATGGCGCCTTTGCATCAACTTTCGAGCACTTAATCACATCACAATCAAGGATAAGTTTCCAATTCCTGTTGTTGATGAGCTTTTGGATGAGCTCCATGGTGCTCATTTTTTCTCCAAGTTGGATTTTCGTTCTGGGTATCACCAAATTCGGGTCGATGCAGATGATATCTCTAAAACAGCTTTCCTCACACATGATGGCCATTATGAATTTTTGGTCATGCCATTTGGCCTCACAAATGCTCCTTCCACATTCTAGGCATTGATGAATAAAATATTTCGGCCCTACTTGCGAAACTTCATTTTGGTCTTCTTTGATGATATCCTCATCTATAGTAAAACCTGGGCTGAGCATCTCCAACATCTGGATCTTGTACTGCAACTTTTCTGTGATCATAATATCTGTTCCAAACAATCTAAATGTGTTTTTGGGTAGAAGGAAGTAGAGTATCTCGGGCATATTGTTTCAGCACAAGGGGTTCATGTCGATCCTGCCAAAATTGATGCCATGAAAAATTGGCCACCTCCTCAAACCTTGAAGAGCCTTCGTGGGTTTTTGGGACTTACTGGCTGCTACCGCAAGTTTGTCAAGTATTATGGGAAGATTGTAGATCCATTGACAGCTCTACTGAGAAAGGATGCTTTTGCATGGACACCTATTGCTGCATGTGCATTTGAGAAACTGAAACAAGCTATGTGTTCCACACCTGTTCTAGCCATGCCTGATTTTTCCAAGCCCTTCACTATTGAGAGTGATGGTTGCGACAATGTACTTGGTGCTATCCTCCTCCAAGACGAACATCCCATTGCATTCACCAGCAAATCCCTATCTGGTAAGAATTTATCCGCCTCTACATATAAGAAGGAAATGATGGCTATTTTGCATGCCATATAAAAGTGGCGTCCATACCTCTTAGGGAATCATTTCTGCATCAAGACTAATCACCAGAGTCTAAAATATTTCCTGGAACAACGAGTCTCATCCCCAACACAACAAAAATGGGTTAGCAAACTCATGGGTTATGACTACGAGATCACTTACAAGAAGGGTAAGGACAATCTTGTGGTGGATGCTCTTTCCCGCACATTTGATGACCATGCTTCTCTTTCAGCTATTTCTATGCCTATTCCAAATTGGTTACAATCTGTTTAGCAAGGCTATGTCAATGACTCTTCCTTATCTCAAATCATCCAACAGTTTTCCAATAATCCTTCTCTTGTACCGTGTTACTCTTGGGATGGTTCTTCTCTACAATACAAGGGTCGCTTGGTGCTTCCCCAGAGCACAGATCTTCACTAGGCTGTCTTCTATGAACTCCACGCTTCTCCAGCAGCAGGGCACTCTGGGTTCCTCAAAACGTATGAGCGGGCACGACGTAACTTCTTTTGGAAAGGAATGAAACGGGAAATTCAACAGATGGTTGTTGAATGTGATACCTGCCAACACCACAAGGGTGAAACTACACTCCTCCCCAGCTTGCTCAAACCCTTGCCCATCCCTACAAGGATTTGGACAGATAGTTTGATGGATTTCATCAACGGGCTCCCTAAATCTGTAGGGAAGACCGTAATCTTGGTTGTGGTTGATCGACTCTCCAAATATAGTCATTTTTGTGCTCTCGGCCATCCATATACTGCCTCCTCAGTCGCACAAATTTTCATGGACCAGATATTCGGTCTTCATGGCATCCCTTCTTCCATTGTCGTTTATTGCAGGAGGTTCTCCACAAAAGGACATCTTTCCATTACCATTCATTGACGAGGTACTAAACACATTAGGAGGAAATAAATTGGTCTCTTTCTTAGATGGCTTCAGTGGGTAGAACCTAATACAAATCCACCTAGAAGACCAAGGCAAGACCACATTTACCTACCCTTGGGTTAATTTCTTCCTGCATATTCCTCTCATTTGGACTTCGTAATTTCGCTTCCATATTCCAACGAGCAATACTAACAATCTTTTTTGATTTTTCCATGACAGAATAGAGATAGGTATGAGTGATTTCACCTCATATTGAAATGACTTTGAAGAATCCCTAAAAAACCTATAAAATGTACTTAAGAAATGCTTTGAGATGAACCTTTGTCTTAGCAATAAAAAATGCCAAATGTTGATGGATGAAGGAGTAGTTTTAGGCCACTATGTTTTTGCATGAGGAATTACATTAGATCCTTCAAAAGTTCAAGTTATAGTTAACTTACCTCCTCCAAAGAAACCAAAAGATGTTAAGATATTTATAGGACAGATTATGTACTACCGAATATTTATACAATATTACAGTAAAATAGTTACCCCAATGTTTTCATCACTGGCCAAAGATGCAGAATTCTAGTGAACTGATAGTTGCCAGAAACAATTTGAGCGCATCAAGAAAAATATTATGGAAGCACCTATTTTAGAAGGACCAAGTTGCAAAATTCCTTTCACATACATTCTGATGCTTCAAATAAAGAAATTGATGCAATCCTAGGGCAAGAAGAAAACAATATTCCATATGTTATTTACTATATCAGTAAGAACCTTGCAGGACCAGATCTCAACTACATTATCACAGAAAAAGAGTTTATTGCAGTTGTCTACTTCGTCAACAAGTTCAGGCACTACATCACTAGGTACCAGGTACTTGGCCACACTGACCACTACAATTAGATATTTAATGAAAAAATCGAATGCGAATTGTAGGCTAATAAGATAGCTTTTAATTTTACAAAAATTTGACATAAGCTCTTTGGATAAATCAGGAAAGCACAATGTTTTAGTATATTTTTTGTCCAAATTAACACATCTTACAGATGCAGAATTGGTAGATGATGTATTCCTTGACGAACGCCTTTTTTCCATTTTTGCACAAACTCCATGGTTTGTCGGCATAACAAATTTCTTGGCTATTGAGAGGTTCCCTCGACATTTCACCTACAAAGAGATATGCACCATAATAAGAAAGAGTTCCATTTTCATGATCCATGGATACCTTTTCAAGAAAGGACCATAGCACATCTTGAGGAGATGCATTTGAGAAGAAGACACCGATGATGGTCTTCATGCATTCCATGATGAACCATGTGGTAAACATTATGAAGCCAAGAGAACAAGATAAAAGGTGTTACAAGCAGGATACTACTAGCCAACATTGCCTAAGGATGCAACAACTTATGTTTTCAAATATGAATATTTCCAAAGAATGGGTAATCCAACCCAAAGAGATGAAATGCTTCTCCATGTTGGAGACATTTACCACCATAGCTTCTCCATGTTGGAGACATTTACCACCATACACACTCTTTTGGTCAAATTGGCCTAGTTAAACCACTATCCTAAGTATAATTGACATTAATTGACATCAGTGGAGCATTAATTGACATCATCCAGTCACACCCACACCTACGTTCAGTCAAGGAGGCTAACTTAGCCTTCTCATACATTCGAGGAAGCTAATTGGAGCACTCCGGGGGTGATCTGAGTGATATTAATGCACCTAATTGCTAACTGGTGGTTACAATCAGTTAAACAAGTCAGTTAAGGTGCCTCCTCTCATTAAATATATTATTTAATGATTATTTAATGAACTGGAGTCAGCAGGGGCGCCTCCACCAACTTCTGATGTGCAGTTCAACTTCAGTTAACCTCATCAGGATTCATTGGAGTCAGTGTAGCGCTACCTCTTGATGGTTGGTGAGCTATGACATGTGTCTGATCTCTTTCTGTTGAGACTCAGTCATTTATTGCACTCCGACTTCAGTTAGGATTAGTTGAGTCAATTAGGGTTTTGGTTAGTGGTTAACTGAGTGTGAACCATGGCTTACAGTCAGTTAAGCTAGACTCACTCATTCAATTCGAATGACCTCCTAAGGAATTCTAATTGTCTCTTCATTCATGCTTGTAGCATGACATTGTAATTGTAATCATTCATTCTTTATGTGAATACAAAACGGCTACTATTCCTGTAGACTGATTACACCATTTCATGAGTTATTTGTTGATTAATATTTGATGAGATTGATTCTTTGATCCTAGATCAATAGACAATATTAATATGGTATCAGAGCTTACGGCGGGACGAAGCTCTATCTCTCAAAAACAAGCTTTTTGACAAATTTCTGCATGAAATTTGAGCCATAGCTCAAAAATCCAGCACTGCACCAGAAACCAAGGCTTACCACTTAATACCCCAAGTAAAGAACCTGTTGATCAAGCTTGCTTGATTGACAATGCTGGGTTTGATGAAAGCCTAAAATTTACAAGCTGTCCAACCTTACATTTCCCTTTCTGTTTTGATTTTCAGGTTTCTACAGGTGAAGCATTCACTCCAGCACATCCAGATGGCCTCCTTAGTAGATCTCTTGACTCCATAAAATTTCCACTCATGGAAAGGTGATATGGAGATTCAACTGCGCTCCAGAGGACTTTTTAGAGTCACCATGGACACTAAAGTTGAGCCTGGATCCGGCACAGAAAAATAAATATTCTTGAACAAGAAGGATGAAGCCTTTGGTTTCTTGTGCCTCTCTATTTCCCGAGACCTTCTCATCCATCTTACGGGATTGAAGACTTCGAAAGAAATATGGGACAAATTGAAGACTCTATACGAAAAGCATGATGACTTAAGGGTTTACCAGCTCGAAAATGAACTCATGTCTCTCCAACCCTCCAACTTCGAGACTCTGAATGATTTCTTCACAAAGTTCAAGCATACTGTTTTACTCTTGAAGCAATGCAAAGTGGAGAAGGAGGATGATCAGCTCATCCTTGCCATACTCTCCAAAATTGGGGCTGATTATTCAATTTTTGTTTCTACATTCCGTGTGGGGAAGTCGACAACCCATGGATGGAAGATGCCTACACTCAATGCCTTCATTGAGTCCCTAACATGTGAACATGACAAGCTTGTCCAGATGGGGATCATCAGATCTTCCCATGATCAATCCCTTCATGTCTCGGGGCCCAAATATCTGAAGGGTAAAGGAAAGCAGCAGAAAAATCCAAAAACTAAATTTGATGCTCCTAAACCTAGAGTTGAAAATCAGCAACATGATGAGTCTTCCGGCTCAAGGAAGAACAAAGGAAAAGGGCACCATGGCAAGGAAAAGGTCAAGTGTTCTTATTGCGGGAAGGGCTTCCACCCTGAACATGCCTGCATGAAGAAGAAGCTTGATGAAGCTACCTCTTTCCTTGAGAGGAATCACATCGATCTTCCGAAAAGCTTTCGAAGGAGAGATCAGCATGATCGGGAACCACAGCAAGAAAAAGTTCATGCCCTCATGGAAAGCACTTCAAAGTCCAAAGCACTCTTGATTGATTCAGGAGCTTCGAACCACATGATGGCTGAAAAAGACTCCTTTTCATCCTTGGATACTAGCAAATCCATCCCCATCCACATGGGAGATGACTCCACCATCATTTCAAAAGGACAAGGTACGGTTGATCTTGAAAATGGTTTCTTTTCAAATGTATTGTATGTACCGTCTCTGGAATCAAATCTCCTTAGTGTCTATCAGATGACACATACTGGAGTGCCTACGAGAGTTTATTTTAGCCCAAATTATGTTGATATAACATAAATTGCATCCGGGAAACTCATTGCTAAAGGCCTTGCAAATCATCATGCAAAAGCCTATGAGTTCTCTCACTTTTTTGTAGATGCAAAGCCCACCGCTCTGCTAACTCATGGGAATGAGGTTAGTAGGATGTGCCATGAGAGGTTTGGCCATCTTAATTTCAAATGTTTGCAGCAATTACAGAAAAATTGCATGGTTGAAGGCCTCCCAATCATCAAGGCAACCACGGGAATTTGCAAGGGCTGTGTGATTGGAAAACACCCTGAGCACAAGTTCAATCGGGGGAAGGCAAACCAAGCTACATGCATATTGGGGCTGATACATTTTGATATCAGTGGTATGATGTCTATCACATCCATGAATGGATCAAGGTATCTTCTTACTTTTATTGATGATTTTTCAAGGTATACATGGGTTTTCTTTCTCAAAAAGAAATCAGAAGTATGTGAAAAAATTTCTGAATTGAAGGCCTTGATCGAAAATGCCTCTGGGCTTAAGATCAATATATTGAGATCTGATAATGGAGGGGAGTATGTCACTAATGAGTTGCTGTACATATGCTCCCAAACTGGTATTCTGTCCAACATTCAATTCCCTACACTCCACAGCATAACGGAGTAGCGAAAAGGAAGAATCGGTCTCTCAAGGAGATGACCACCTGTATGTTGAAATTCAAGAAGCTTGCTGCAAATTTGTGGTCTGAGGCCATGCATGCTGCAGCATACATTCAGAATAGGGTGCCACACTCATCCATGAAAGGGAAGACCCCTTTTGAACCATACTTCGGACACAAGCCGGATGTGTCGAACCTACGGGTGTTTGGGTCCACTGCATGGGCCCGGATTCCGCTTGATAAAGGAAGGGATTTGCAACAGCAAAGCATAGAATGTATGTTTATTGGGTATCCTAAAGAATATAAAGGGTTCAAGCTGCTGGATATCAAGACCAAACAGATCATCATCAAGAGAAGTGTCAAGTTTGATGAGCCTCTTCAGGAGGTGGAACTAGTGAAGGAGAAAACTGTTGAATTTCCTTCCTATTCTATTGAATATTTGGATGATGACCCTAATTTGGATCCTCTGATTTCTGATATCATTGTGCAGTAATCATCAGATACTGAATCAGAACCTGAAGTGCAAAATCATCTTCCTACATGGGCCCGACAGACACTCTCCTCCGCAGGAGACAACATTGGAAATCCAGATGATCCAAGGAGAACCCGGTCTGATTTCCAAAGAGCAGGTATTGCACTCTCTTGTCCTAATAATTTGCTGTCCAAAACTTGCTATTTGATGATTAGTTCAGATCCAAAATCCTACTATCATGCTTGGAAGGATCCGAGATGCCAAGTTGCCATGGATGAAGAGATGAATTCTCTTTAGAAAAACACTACTTGGGAGCTAGTTTCTCTACCTCCAGGAAGGAAATTGGTTCAATGCAAGTGGGTATTTCCGAACAAGGTTGCTGCTGATGGAAGCACCTACAAATATAAGGCAAGGCTGGTATCAAAAGGTTTCTCTCAGGTCCAAGGAGTGGACTACCATGAGACTTTTGCACTGGTTGCAAAAATGGACTCCATCCGCCTTGTTTTGGCAATTTCAGCATCCAAGCACTGGGAAGTGCATCACATGGATGTTAATTCAGCATTTCTGCATGGAGATATTCATGAGGAGATATACATGAAACAGCCTGAGGGCTACATCACTGATCCATCTTTGGTTTGCAATCTAAAGAAGTCACTATACGGGTTAAACACGGGGACTTCACTTGTTGACCAATATCCTATCATGTTAGTTCATATTGTGGGTTTTAAAATTATCAAAAATCGAACCAATGTATTGCAGGTAATGGGGAGGTGAGGGGTTTAAAGGGGGGGTGGGTAGGGTGGTTTATAAGGATTGAGGTATAAAAAGGGGTGGCCAAGAGGTTTTAAGTATTGGCAGGGGTTTTCAACAAAAAGAGTTTGGGTCAATATCTCTCGAAATTAAGGGTATTCTTTAATATCCCATGATCGCATGTGCTATGTGAGAGGTTCACTAAGTGAAGTCCCCGTGGGGTTAAAACAGGCCCCAAGAGAGTGGTATTCCAAGATGGATGCCTTCCTTCTCTCGCAAAACTTTCAGAGATGTAGATCAGATCCAAATGTGTATTTACAGTAGTATGATTGTCATCTAATTGTCATTGTTTTATATGTTGATGAATTACTGATCACAAGTAGCACAGTTGCCTCCATTTCAGCCATCAAAACTGCTCTCCACAATGCCTTTGAAATTAGTGATTTGGGGCTTCTAAAACAATTTTTGGGGCTCGAAATTGAGCAAAATTCTGATGGGATTATGGTTACTCAGTACAAATACATTTTAGACCTATTATTCAAGTTTAACATGGATGATTGTAGGCCTACACCATTCCCTTTCCTTTCAGGGATCAGCCTTGAAGAAGGAAAAAGCACACCTCCCATGGACTGCACTATCTATCGACAACTGATTGGTAGATTGTTATACTTGACACATTATAGACCTGATATTTGTTATTCCATGAATGCTGTATCAAGATACATGAAACAGTCTCTTGATATTCATTGGAAGGAAGCCAAGAGGATCCTCCAGTATATTCAGGGAACCAGGACCTACGACATTCACTATGCTGCAGACTCCAAGCTAGAGTTGGTTGGATACACAGATTCTGATTGGGTGGGTGATTCTATTGATCGAAAGTCTACTTCTAGATATGTATTCATGTTTGGTGGTGGCCCCATTTTCTAGTCAAGCAAAAAGCAGGCTGCCATAGCACTATCTTCAGCAGAGGCTGAGTATCGAGGAGCAGTGAATGCTTGCATCCAAGCAGTTTGGTTGCAAGGCATTCTTTCAGAGTTTGATCTTGGTAGTACTTTGTCTGCTGTCCTATTTTGTGACAATCAAAGTGTTATTAAGATATCCATGGATCATGTTATCAGGCAGAGGACCAAGCATGTAGAGATCCACATGCACTATATCAGTGAGCTAGTGCATGACAGGACCATCATTCTGCAATACTGCCCGACTGATGAGCAGATTGCCGACATCTTCACCAAGAGCTTTTCAGAAAAGAAGTTCACTTACCTCCATTCACTATTGGGGGTGAGTTCATCAGGGTGATTCAGACTACTTTCAGTGTTCAGCTTAAGGGGGGGGTTTTCCCACTGGGTTTTCCCTCTTTTCCTCACTTAGTTTGTTTTGAGCATTGTTTCAGTTTCAACATTGTACAGGGTGACCTATGGCCTTAGTTGCCAGGGCCCTAGCATTTTTATGCATCTATGTTTTCTAACTCTTCCTGAGTATAGCTTAAGGGGGGGTGTTGGAGACATTTACCACCATACACACTCTTTTGGTCAAATTGGCCTGTTAAACCACTATCCTAAGTATAATTGACATTATCCAGTCACACCCACGCCTACCTTCAGTCAAGGAGGCTAGCTTAGCCTTCTCCTACATTCGGGGAGGCTAACTAGAGCACTTCGGGGGTGATCTGAGTGATATTAATGCACCTAATTGCTAACTGGGGGTTACAATCAGTTAAACAAGTCAGTTAAGGTGCCTCCTCTCATTAAATATATTATTTAATGATCATTTAATGAACTGGAGTCAACAGGGGTGCCTCCACCAACTTCTGATGTGCAATTCAACTTCAGTTAACCTCATCAGGGTTCATTGGAGTCAGTGTAGCTCTACCTCTTGATGGTTGGTGAGTTGTGACATGTGTTTGATCTCTTTCAGTTGAGACTTAGTCATTTATTGCACTCCGACTTCAGTTAGGGTTAGTTGAGTCAATTAGGGTTTTGGTCAGTGGTTAACTAAGTGTGAACCATGGCTTACAGTCAGTTAAGCTAGACTCACTCATTCAATTCGAATGACCTCCTAAGGAATTCGAATTGTCTCTTCATTCATGCTTGTAGCATGACATTGTAATTGTAATCATTCATTCTTTATGTGAATACAGAGCGGCTACTATTGCTGTAGACCGATTACACCATTTCATGAGTTATTTGTTGATTAATCTTTGATGAGATTGATTCTTTGTTCCTAGATCAATATACAAGATTAATACTCCACCCCCAGGTAACAATAAAAGATTTTGAGAAATGAGGGATGCAATTCATTGAACATATTGATCTCCCATCCAAGATGAAACATTACATATTAGTTTGCACTAACTATCTTACAAAATAAGTGGAATTGAAAGCATTGATATTTACCAATGAATACTCAGTGGAAAAATTCCTAACAAAAGAAATATTCACAAGATTTGGAGCACCTAGAGAACTTGTTACTAATATAGGAATCCAGTTTACATCAATTATGATAGAGGAGATTCAAAATATCGATTAGCTCAAGCACATACAATCAACATCCTATCATCCAAAGGCAAATGGCCAAGTGGAAGTTACGAGCAGAGAAATAGAAAAGATATTGACAAAAACAATGCAAATCCATAGGAGATATTGGGAAAATAGACTTCATGAAGCGGCATGGGCATACAAAACTACCCAGAAAACCACCACATGACTTACACCCTAGAAATAGTATATGAAAAAAGAATAATGTTTCCCATCGAATTAGAACTTAAGAATTTAAGGATGATAGTTGAAGTTGATATGGATCGATCTACAACACATAATGAAATATTACTTCAACTTAATCAGTTAGAGAAACTTAGATAGTAGGATAGCAAAGAAAAAGACGGCATGACAAGTTTATGAAGACTAAGGTTTTCAAAGAAGGATATTTGTCCCTATTATACGACTCAAGATTTAAATATTTCAAAGTTAAATTTAGAACTAGATTGTTGGGACCCTACAAAATTGACACTATTTACAACAATGGATTTGTTCAGATATCCATTGTCGATGATGACCAAGTACTAATGTTAGTCAATGTCCATAGACTGAAGCTATACAAGAAACCTCTCACCTGGATAGAGTTTACTAAACATTAAATACATGAGAATTATTTTTTATATTAGGGAATAAATGCCCTCCCCTAACTTATCCATTCTGACAGTATTAAATAAAGAAAGAAGAAGAAGAAGAAGAAATAAAATATGCTCGTATGAAAGCTTCATATGAAATGTCTAGGACAAGTTAACAAATTGAAAACCTCACTTGAAGTGAACTACCAGCCTGTAAAAGCAATAAAATATCAGCAAAAAACCTCCTTTGAGGCTTCAGAGACGGATTGAACGTTGAAAACCCTTAACTAGGAAATTTTCAATGAAGAAAAATAAATCAATTATACAATTTTATTTCTATCAATAATCATCTGTTACACGACCATTCATCCAACGTCATCACACAATTATTCCATACATGAGAAACTCCAGATAGAAAAGAAGCCATGCACAAGATCAATCAAACTCTCTACAAAATGTAGACTCTCTACAATCTGCAAATAATCACTACAACATACAACAAACACCATCACAAAAGCAGTAAGTAAGTAAATATTGGGTGAGGCTACTCATCCAAATAGATAATTGAAAATTCTAATATATATTTTCCTAATATACATACTTAATCATCAACTTCATGAGGACATAAAGTGAACTAAAGTTAAGGGGGGAGATGAATTATAAGTAAAAACAATCTTGGTGGTGAATGCAAGCAAGGTTGTGAACTACAATGAATGCAAGGTTGTAAATTACAAAGTATAAAGAAATAATCAAACATAGCATTTCAACAGTCGAAATGATTGAAGTTTTTTCAAGGTAAATAAGATCAGAATGAAGGAACATTGAACTTTGGGTAAGGTAAGGAATTTTTTTTATCTCCCACTTACTTACCTAATTGTGAGCATACCCATCGTGCATGCCAATAGTCAAATAAACCAAATGAAGTGCCAATCCTGACAACTGATTAAGGTTACCACTCAAATTACAAAGTATCATTATGCGTAGAGGGGCGACAAAAAAAGAAATTATGATTAGATTACGCATGATTATCCACACAAGTGTGCAATAATAGGGGGTAAGGAGGATACCGGACCCATGGAGAAATTTTAAAATAAATTAAAGAAATGGGTATGATAAACCTTTCAATTATCACGATTCATTCACAAGGAAAGAAGTAGCCTCAACATTTCAACATTGTTGCATAACATGTCTACAATTGGAAGTGTGAATTACACTGATCTTGCACAGGTAATTCTTGGCTGAAAACTATAGAATTATCGTTTAAAATCCTATCTATTACTCCTCAAGAATATTATAGGTTTTAAATTGTTTGCTTTGAAATATCCTTTAGTTATCCTTCAGTAATCCCAATTCTCTAGAATACTTTCAAAGAGCTGGGTGGGCAGATTATTTTCATAAATTGAGTGTATTTCATGAAGGAATAACATAAGATTTTTCCAAGAGTATGAAAATATAGATAATGAAACTTGTTGGAAGTCGGTAAGTGGTATAACCATAGAATTGACCGAGTATGTCCTTAGCAGGGTGACTAGACTTCCCAAGGACATAATATGTTATAACGATGACAAAGAGTTAGCCCTGAAATGATAAGAAGCGGTTTTTCAGGTTTATAGAGAGATATGAAGAGGTAAAGGGTAGTGTCAAGAGAGATTCAATTGAAGATCCCTAGGAAGAAGTAGGATGTAAAATAATGAGATACCTTACTTATGAGGATAGGTATGCATTATTACAGTCATACCATTTCCAATTTTTAAACTTCCTCAGGAATCTGCAGTGGAAAAAATCAGGAAAGAACATTAGCCTCCCCTAGTTTCTATTCAAAATACTTTCATCCATGAGTATCAAGTACCAAATAGGGAAACTAAACTCACTCTCTTACCATGGGATTACTAAATTGATTGTTTGTGACACCTTGGAAACGGGATATTTCCCTCTCTCATGGGGAACCTTCCTAAATATTAGTTATGATGAAATTCAAGTATTCCACAGAAAGGAAGGGCCCTCTAAGGAGCAGAACAAAACACACTGGTATCCAAGAACAAAAACTAGCCAGCCTCAGTTTCTAGTCAAAAGAAGAAGGTCAGCAAGGCCTCCATGAGGGCTAGAGTTTCTATGAAGATATCGATAGAAAAAAGGGAGAATGACAAGCACAAAAAGAAAGAAAAAGAGAAGGAAGCTGCAAACACCCTTCTCCACATGAATGAGCAGGAACAAAATCCTTCCAAGAAAAGGGCCATGGTTTAAGGAGTCAACAAAATACTAACAATAATAAGGCATTGGACAAGTAAGATTTGAATAACCCAGTGACTTACTCCATCTTAGGCTCATATACATCTGAAGGGAAACAAGTTGAGGCTTCAAATAATTATGAGAAGCAGCAGGGTTCAGACTTACAACCTCCTAAAGACCAAAATAAAGAAGAAACAGAGGACCAGGGGGACATCCCCGATATCACCATGCTTAATACATCCATGATGAATGACACACTAAATCACAATGTTTATATTGATAAAGCTATGGACTATGCCAAGGACCTTAGTCTCTAGGAGCTACTTTAGGAAAAGGATAATGAGATCACCAGACAAGGACAAGAACTCTTGAGATGGAAAAGGATTGCACACACTAAGGAAGAATTAGAAGCTAGAGATGCTCATAGATATGAGTAACATTAGTTGCATCCTCTAGAAGAAAAAATACAAGTACTTAATATGCAACATTTTAAAGACCAACATAAAATAGTAGAAGAGAATCTCATTATTAAGTAAGAGTTACAATATTGTGAGGTTTAGTTAAAAGATGAGATTAATGAAACAACTAAGGTAGAGGAGAGACTACATAAGGTTTCAAGATCATTCAATAGATTGTTCAATGTAGGACACCATCAAGGTTGTACTTAATATTTTTTAAGGAAAGGTGGAAATGGTTTCAACTCAAAAAATCAAAGAAAAAGAGTCAAAATGCCTGGACTCCCCAAAGGATTTCATGGACACCTGTTAAGGAATGGGGGAAATGGAAAAAAACTAGATAAGTGATTTTTATCTACATAAATTTGTTCTACCACATCCTTATAGATGGCCACCCAAATAGGATATATAAAACTCAAATCCCTCCGCTCATGGATCATCAATAAGGAGAGAAGAGATACAGAGATGAGGAAATATTATGAATCAGAAAAAGATTGAAAATTACGGGTCAGGGCAGAATCCTCTACCCCTGATCTAGTTATCACATCCCATCAGTTGCTTATCTAGGACACAAAAATGAGACCAGTCTTCAAGGATAGGAAGGAAACATCCATTTCCCATTACAAGGAAGAAGTGTTAAGAGAAAATGTGGAGATATTCAAAAAGTTGGTTGCTACCCGATGGAGGGATATTACTCCTAGGATTCAGAAGTTAGAAATACACTCCCCTTACAAACTTGAAAGGAAATTCTTCAAGGATACACTATATGTTGAAAATTTGGAAAAACTTGGGTTACAATGGATCAATATTAAATTTATCCCTCCACTCATCCTTCCTAATACCAATCAAAATTGGAGTAAGGATAAAGAGGACAAGTTGGAGAAAATCAAAGAGGACAAAGGATTCTACAATAAGGGAGAAATGACAAGTTGTTTTTCTTACAACCTTAACCCAGTAAGGGAGATGGAACCTACAAATGAATCAGGACACATAGTCTAATTGCACCAATACGTACAATATGGTAGTTGGTGGGAGATGATGGCCCCTAGTTTTGGTTTAAAAAATCACCTACTTCTCCCATGCTTGAAGGAATTGAGAGGTTAATCACTGAGAAAAATAGGACAAGTTGATGATTATTTATGTTTCTTAGTTAGATTTATAAAAGGTTACAATTGTTTGTTTAAGATGATGACACCATTCTTTTATTATGTTTATTACATGCAAATTGTTAATGAAGTGACCATATATAGTATGATTTGGCACTACAGGACTAACTCACAACTTCTTCCAAGAAAAAGCATGGTGATCGATTTCTGTTTCAAAGACTCAATCAAAGAATAAACTCATAAGAAGCACCAGTTTTGACTTCTAATTCAGTGTAAGTTCCAGTTACATATGGTAGAGACAGATGATAAAGAAGCACTACCATTTTTTATGAGATACTACCAATTTTGAATGCAACGCCATTTAAAGATGAAAGCACCAATTACAAGCAATAGTCCTTTGATAAATAGTGGATTTTATTTTACTTAGAGATCGACCAGTTGGAGGACTAGTCCCCGAATCCACAAACTAAGTGGTAACTACCCAAGATGGTGCACTCTCACTATTTTGATCCTTCATGATCCTATCTACCTGCACTAGTGCATCCAGCGCAATTTAAATAGATACTTTTTCAAATAGACTAGAAAAGGTAATAAATTAGATTAGAATATACATTTTATATTTAAGGTCAAAGGGGGAGAAGCTAGTCAAGCTAGCACCCATATATTATGATTTACGTATCTGTTGTAATTATTACAGTTTAAAGAATGAGTTTTTAATGATAACCAGTTTTATAGTTTAATGAAGACTGTTATTCTTGCATTTTACTGAGTATATTTTATATCCCTATGATACCTTGGATCAGGGACCATCCATAGGTGGCTATAAAGACTTGTGTAGTTAGAGTAGATTTATTACTTGACGTTCATTTTTAGTAAAACAAAGCATATAGTGTAGAATTACTACATTTTGTAGAAGATTTCTATCATTTATGATAGAATGTTGTTCATGAGTTATTTTTGTACTTAATATCATTGTAGATTCGTTTTATTGTTTATAAATTAGATTTAAGATTGAATTGTCATTTTTATTATGCATGGGATCTTATTATAGAAACCTGGTGTAGAATTAATTCTCTATTTATTTTCACTACTTACATTGAATGTTATGTAACTGAATGCATGTACTCTGTGAGTTTATGGTAGGGTAATTGGGAAGTTTTCCAAAAGGTTTGCCTAAAGCTAGACGAAGAAATTCTTAATGCTTGTCATTGAAACTACTGATAAGGGAATATGTGCCTGGTTAAATGATGAGATCCGTGTTTCTTGCAACCCTTAGTTATGTATTGAATTTCCCTTTTCTTTTTATTAGCAATTTGAATGTTTTGGTTGATTAGAGTAAAGTTGCATGCTACTAGACATAATGAACTCTTTTTATAGTTGCATATATTGTGCAGGACCCTCATAAGTTTGTACGTATCCCTCGGTTGATGATTAAAGTAAAAGGTTTAGATACATCATTCTCATTGTTTTCTTGTAATAACAAGATGTAGTACTATTATTTATTCAACAATCCCATCACATAGGGTGCTATTAATGAACTCATTTCCCCATTTCTTGCAACTTAAAATCTAACACTAAACCTTAATATATAACATGAACCCTAACCTTGTGCTTCTAAGCGTTCATCTAGTACTACTACTGCAATTGTAAATGACCTTGAGGAGTCCAAGCTTGAGCCAGATGATGATGCCATTGCTAGTCTTGATTCTAGTTCTAGTTCTAGTTCTAGCAATGGTGATGAGTTTGATGATTGATCATGTTGATCAATGACATGTATGATGTATTCTCATTGATGTATGATGTATGATGTATGATGTAGGGGAATCATAACATGTTTGTTTTTGGACTCTGGATGCCAATTAGGCCTCATTGATTATGTATTGTGTTCCATATATGTATTGAAGAGTACAATTCGTGCCATTTTGATATATTCACCCTTATATGGTATATTAGAAATGGTGATGAGTTTGATGACTTTTCATGTTGATCAATGACATGTCAGATGTATGATGTAGTGGCATCACAACATGTTGTTTTCCAAACTCTATAGGCCAATTAGGCCTCATTGATTATGTATTTTGTTCCAGATATGTATTGCAAGGTACACTTCATGCCATTTTGATATATTCACCTTTATATGGTATATACATGAGCAAACTTGGATATTTTTTCTCTAATTCTTCGGAATCATGGATTAGAATATTTAAAATATTGTTTTTTCATTAAAATCTAAATATTTCATGTATGTTTAAGTAAACCAATTCATTAAATTCAAATCAGCTAATTCATTACTAATTCTGAGTTGAACCTCGATCAATTATGAGTCAGAGTATGAGTTTTAAAACATTTGTAGAGATAGCTTTGTATTTCCATCCCTTGTCTGGTGTAATTCAATCTCAAGTTCCTATTCATCTGGTCATTTATTCTCAACTAGCTTGGATGGACCCATTTTTGAATGGGACCTTGGTTCATACAATAAAAGGTAAAATTCTTTGATACACATCAATTGTTTTATATTATTTGTTAAATGTTTATTAGGCAAGTTGTGGGAATATTAAGTTGTTTAGGCTAATGTATTATGGTTGTAAGTTTGAACTAATGTTTCCTTTTACATCATTGATCCTTTTGGTTGATGTGTAATGAATGTCTTTTACAATTGTTACATGGACTAGTTTATTATTAACCTTTTTATGACTTTCCATTTATTTCTTTATGGTTAGTCTTGGAAGAAACAACATGGATTCTATATTGGTCCTCGCACAATATTTCCCTTGAATTCCAGGTTTAGCATTGATTTTGATTATTAGAAATATTGTTAAAATATTGAAGACATTAATCTTTGAATTTTTAATCCAAAAGGAAAAATCATCACATTTTCTTCCATAGAAAGAAATAATTTGGGATACAATCAATACTATCCCAACGCTTGGAATCCAATTGTTCAAGAACTAGACAACCAGTATACATCATCAAAATCAAGGATAATCTTGTCATTTTCCCATTTTGATCATTAATATTTCCTCAACAAAAAAGAAAAGCATCCATACTCTTACGCTGAAAAAGACTTTAATTACAAATTCCCCATCTTGGGAATGGTCATAAAGAAGAACGAAAATGAGAAAGAAACCTGAATTGGAGGAGGTTTGAGGTCACTTTTCCAACTATATTCTCAATGATATTCAATTCTCCAACCTATGAGTCTCTTGGTGCTTTACCTAAACTATCTGCTTTTGTATTTTTCTTCTTTTGGACACCCAGGAATTGAATGGCCAATCATTGAGATATTTCCTTGCAATGGATTCCAATTTGCCTTGAGATATTCTCTAAAACACAAAATTGTATTTGTCTCCTAACTTTGTGGGCCTCCTCTTTTATCTTCATTTTCTTTCTCATTAATGAGCCCCTTGCCTCACTAATGGCCATAACATAATCAAATTTTATCCTCCTTGTCCATTTGAACATTGTCCTCCACCTCTTTGATTGTTGTTGTTCTCCTTATCTTGCATCAACTTCCCACATATTTTGCAGCCCCAACTATGGTCCCTCACTATTTTTTGATCTCACCTCCCTCGGAGTTTTCTTGCTTATTCCCCTTCTCCTCCCTTGATTTCTTAATGTCCTCCTCAAATCCTACTTCGAGTCCCTCACTCTTTGCATGCATTCCTCCCTTTATGTTGATCAATGTGGTTCCCTTTGTGGGTTGTCTTCCCCCTCCTCATCGTCTATTGGATCATCCTCCCCACTAACAACCTACTATCCCACTACCAACACATGGTTTGTTGATTGTTTCTCCTTATCCATCACAAACCCCTCTTTAGAAAAGTTTGGTGACAAAAACAACAAATAAAATATTAAAAAATGGTGGTGAATTCCTAGAAATAGGAATTAATGACCTTTATTACGCAATAGATAGCGACAACATTAGTGAAAAAATATGAATTTTCATGGACAATATTAGAGATAAGAATCCCATAGCATTAAACAAATGGAACATGGTAATGTTGAATTTCAAATTGCAAGTATTGGAAATGAATTCCAAGAACTTAATTTTGGAATGATATGTTAGCGATACCAAAACATAGGAAATTCTTTATCCCTTAGGGGATTCCCTCCATTCAAAATTTTGGATCTTGAGAACAAGCTAGATCAAATCAGCTTTTGGTTTTTAAATCATTTTTCATGTCCTCTTCTTTTAAATAATTACTTGTTTCTTTATATGCTTTCGATAGTGTATTTATAGGAGCTGAGAAAGTCAGTAAGCATTTAATTGGATTGGAAAATTTCCCTCCGTGCTGAAAATTATCAAGTGCAAGTTTGAGTGTTGGAATTGGTAGCTAGAATTACAATGATGAAATCTGGGTGTTAATATTTCTCCTCTCCCCAATTCTTAAAGGGTGCTCGCTCAATGGAAGAACATATATCTTATAGGAAGGAGGTTGGTGGTTTTTTCCCTCCATGACATCCCATATATTTATAAATGATATTGCAATGTATTTACAAGAAAATATTTTTTATGTTCAATTATATTAATAGCAAGCCATTTTTTTATACAAGGGGGTCTCAAACTTTCTTTGTATGTTGCTATGATGGGGGTTCCACATTGCCTCCATAAGTTATTATGGTGGGGGTTTATAATTTCCCATGTAGGAGTCTATGAGGGGGGTTTTAAAATTCCCCCGAGGAGTCTATGAGGGCGGGTTTAAACCTCCCTCATAGGTCGATATGGCAGGGGGTTTNATAATTTCCCATGTAGGAGTCTATGAGGGGGGTTTTAAAATTCCCCCGAGGAGTCTATGAGGGCGGGTTTAAACCTCCCTCATAGGTCGATATGGCAGGGGTTTTTAACCACCTTTATAGGTTTCTATGAAGGGGTTTCACAATTTATTCTAGAGGATTCTATGAGGGTGGTTCATAATTGCCTCTAGAGGATTCTATGAGGAGGGTTCTAAACTTCCTCTGTAGGTTTCTATGAGGGGAGCTCTAAACTATCTTTGTCTATTACTACAAGGGGGGTTCTAAAACACCCTTGTAAGTTGCTACGAGGGGGGTTCTAAACTTCATGTCTATGTTTCTACATAGGGGGTTCAAAACTACCATTGTATGTTTCTACGAGGGGGGTTCCAAACCACCCTCATAGGTTTTTAAGAGGGGGGTCCCAATTTCCCCTTGTGTGTTTGTAAAAAATGTCAATTTCTTTAAACCACTGCATAGGTAAATATTTCAAATCTCATATGTTTCACTATTAGAATAAATTAACTGATATTTTTTAGCAAAAGAAAAAATCAATAAAACAAATATGATAACATAGTGATTTTTATGCTCATCAATTCAACATTAAAATAATATCATAATTTACAAGAGCTCCCACAATTGGGAAAATGGATCTGAGGACAAATACAATCACTCAACAAACCAACAATTTTTCTGGTCTTGAAAATATACCTGGAATACACCATCAACTGAGTCGTATGGCCTGTGCGACCTTTGTTGTACAACTAATTGTTGTATGATCGAACCCGTTACGCTCTCCTTGTGGCCTGTTGCTCACACATGTGGTTGTCTCACTAAATCCATACATTGTACAAACTTCTATATGGCATGCTCAATATTCAATGGTTGTCCCCTCTTGTTTCTTGTTGTTGTGTCTTCTTCTTCCTCACCAATGGCTGAAAATCAAATTGTCTTCTTTGATGTTCTCTTACAAAACTCATGAATAAAAATGTGTTTTTGTATTAGCCCTTGTTGGATTTGTATAATTTTGAGTTCGGCCAAATCACTAATCTCAACAGTATATATTAAATCTAATCTTGACTTAAGATCAATGGACCACATTAATTTAAATCACTAATTCCTTGACTTAGGGACTTTATTAAATTAACATAAACTCACTTTATAAAAAAGCATTTCACTTAATTAATAAATTAATAAAGTGAAACCTTGAATAACTATGAAACATTTAATGACGATTTCTATGTGTTAGACTCACCCCAAGGAAATAACTGTTTGATCTATAAGCATCAACACTCCCTCTTAGTGAGGAAGGTATTCTTCACAACTCCAAGATTGTCTCGAAAGAAGACAAACTTCCCTTTCGCCAAAGGTTTGGTGAGTATATATGCAATCTACTCATATGTAGGAATGTACTAGAGCTTGACTACTCCCTTTAGGACCCTATCTGTGATGAAATGGTATTTGATCTCAACGTGTTTTGACCGAACATGAAATACTGGATTATCTAAGAGCTATATGCATATTTGATTGTCACAATGAATCACTATAGGCTCTAGATCCTAACCAAATAACCTTGTAAGCAGTTTGCGAAGACAAATTTCTTCATAACTTGCTAAGTTGGATACCATGTACTTGACTTATCTTGATCTAAGTACTGTTGAAGTTTGCTTCCTTTGAACCAGGAAATTGTCGATGACCCCAAAATGAAACAAAATCCTGAAGTGCTATTCCAATCTATATCACTTCCTGCCCAGTATGAATTTGAGTATCCCTACAACCTTACTCCATGTCTACCAAGGTACCTCAAGACATACTCTACCATGGCCTTCAAGTATATGAGCACATGTTTTGTTGTGATCTAGTCCACTTACCTCAACTACACCATGTATTTCTTCAAGGTGTTCACAACAAAACAAATGTATGGCCAAGTATTAACCAGATACATCAAGGACCCAATGAGAGTCTTGTACATTATGAAATCTTCCACCTATGACTCTAAAGAATCAACCTTCTTTAGGTTGGTCATCGTCGGTGAGGCCATTGATCTATAGTCCTCCATTTTGAATATCTTCATAATATCCACTTTGTACTTCCCCTTTCCAAAAAAGATCTCTCATGATCTATGTCATACATGTATACCTAGAAAGTAATACATTATTTTGTTTCCCTCCATATCAAATTTTGTATCCAAGTATAGCTTGCATCCTACAATCAACTTATCTACCCCTATGAATATCAATTCATCAACATATAACACCAATATAAGTGGCTCAGATACAACAAGTACGAAGTATAGGTTGTAATATTTCTCACTCTTGGTGAAGCCCATGCTTTGCAAATAGATGTCAACCCTAGAGTACTACGCACTGAGTACTTGTTTGAGTTTGTACAAGGATTTCTTAAGCCTTCAAACATGTGACTCTCTATCATGTAGCTCAAATCCCTATGGATTCTCTCTATATAGCTATTCCACAATGAGCTTGTTGAAGAAGATTGCCTTTACATCCTTCTGGTGAATCCTCCACCCCATATCTAAATCAATATATATCACAGCTCAGATACAAGCATATATATAAATATGAGTAGTGGTCTCCTCATAGTCAACTCCCTCTCTGTAAGAGAATCCTCTAGCCACAAATCTCTCCTTGAACTTCTCCACACAGCCATCTGCCGCATGTTTGGTTTTGAACAACCACCTAGAAGTCGCCGCTAACATATCTACTCTTCTCAGTACAATATCCCATACATTATTCTCCGTGATGGAGTCATACTCCTTCACCATGGGATCTCTCCATACCTACTAGCTTCCTGCTTCCTCAAATATGGAAGGTTATGAGTCTATGATGCTGGTCATCCACACCATATAAGTTGAAAATTGTCTTAGCATACTACTCTCTCTGAAGATACTCCTAGGTGCCTCGACATGCTCCTGAGCATACCTTAGGGTTTAATTAAACCACCTGGGTCACATGGTTTATATGGAAGGGTATAACTCATCCTCTCCCCCAGAAGGGTGGCTCTCTATATTGGGATTCTGTGAGCTCTACTCACCCTTCGAATCCAACTAATATATGCCCTTTATAGCCGTGGGAAAATCATGAGAATTCTTGGAGGCTAATTTCTCCTCAAACTTGACATCCCAACTCATTATTTTCTTTCGTTGTCTTGGCATGAAAACTCTACAGGATTTAAAATTCTTGTTGAATCCCGCAAGTATTCCCTTCTTAATTGAAGGTGCCAACTTTGTCCTCTTCTTCACTAGCACATGTGTGTAGACTAGACAACCTAAAATACTGAGATTCCCTATCTCGGGTCTCACCCCTATGATTGCCTCCTCTAGGGTCTTGTTGTTATAACAGCATACCACCTAGTACCATACTTACATTCGTTTTCACTTATGTTGCATAGTCCAAACATTGGATATGTTGGCCTCCTAAAGTAATTGGGGTTTTGGACCATTAATTACACCCAACTCCCACATTTTTTTATCATTCAAGAGCACAAGCACCTTCATTAATGACATTTTTGTCCCTTGGGGTGCTCCCACTCCTTAAATCATGGATCTGGTTTGACTAGAGGCACCCATGCATTGTACTTGAGTGTTTTTGGCTATTTTGGACCATTAAATGTTGGCTAGAGCCACTCCCACTCACCCATTCACTCCAGAATGTGCACCCCACCTTTTTTATGACCAATCATGCTTCCTCGACTTTCAAATGGCCATTAATCACCATTTGAGGTGGTTTGGTTTGGGAGCTTATTGGTCCACCTAGGGGGTTTTGAAGTCCAATCTAAGCCTGCCACATGTATGCCACCAATTCTCCTCCAAAGGATAAATTTTTTATCCTATTGTAATATAATCATGTTCCATACATGTTTACATGTTGGACTGTATTAGAAATTAGTGTTATTTGCACCATTTTTGTGTGTTGTTTTGCCTCTTTCAGCATTGTTTCAACATGTATTGTAAAATTATTTTGTTGTGAGGATTCTCTTAGATTCTAGATCCTACTATGAATATCATAATTTCACATGGTATCAGAGATTCTTTGGATCTATAAATCGAGTTCAGAGAGTTCATAGGGTTTGAATTGCAATCTAGGGTCTCCTATAGTAAATTTGAGAGTTTGCATTGCAAGTTGTTCAATAGATCCATGTCACTCAGTACGCAGCAAAAAATGGAGTAGTCTCATGTCACTTTGCTGACTCCATTCAATTACATTTAGTGGAAATCCAAAATGGTGATTTAGTTGAGATCTAGAGGACTCTACAGAGTAACCATGGGGACAGAAAATGAGCCGAACTCAGCCGTTGAGAGGTCTAAGTATTTCAACAGATTGGATAAAGAGTTTGGGATGCTTTGTCTCAATATTTCAAGGGATATTTTGTTTCATGTAGACAGTCTTACAACACCCAATGAAGTGTAGCTCAATATCGAGTCACTATTTGGGAATACTAACAAGCTAAGATGTCGCCAACTTAAAAATGAGTTGATCACTTTGAATCCAACTCACTTTCAGACTATCCATGAATTCTTCACCAAGTTTAAATCCTTGATTCATCAATTAAAGAAATGCAACATTAAAAAGAAGGAAGAGCAACTGATTTTTTCCATACTTTCAAAGCTAAGGCCTGAATATTTATTGTTTGTTTCGACATTTCACTTAGGAAAGCTGACAGTTTGAAATTGGAGAATGCCATATTTGGAAGACTTCATGGAGTCTTTGACTCAAGAACAAGATAAGTTGGTTCAAATGGGTACCATCAAATCCACCAAGGATAAATCCCTTGCTGCAGGGGTTTTGAATCAAGCCAAGGGAAATAAAAATCCCAAGGATTCGAAGAAACAAGAGAAGAAGAAGCAAGAGAAGCCTAAGTCTTATGATGGGGGTTCAAATCCTAGCAATGACAAAGTAAAGAAGCAAGAGAAGAGAAAGAGAGTGCATGCATGAATAAAACCATTGACATGATGACACAAATCCTTGAGAAGAACAACATTCCCTTTCCAGATGGCACAAGGAAGAAGGATGGAGGTTCAAATTCTGAAAACAAGGAGCTATGCCATGCACTTGTTATTGGATCTTCATCCTCTTCCTCCTTCATAATAGATTTAAGTGCCTCAAGGCACATGTATTCTATATAAAACTCCTTCTCGGACCTACATCCATATAGTGGTCCATCCATCCTCATGGGTGATGACTCTGAGATCCCAGCCAAAGAGATTAGCATGATCAATCTTGACAATGGGTACTTCAACAATGTGTTCTATGTTCTTGATCTTGCAAGAAAAATACTATTTGTCTATCAAATGAAACATACAGATTCAACCAAGAGAGTGACATTCACTCAAGAAGATGTGGAAATATTATAAATTTCTACAGGCAAAGTTGTTGCAGTGGGTATTGCAGATCATGAGTCAAGAATGTACAAGTTTTCACACTTTCTTATTTACTCCTCAAGGAATGCGCTCTTGTCACATGCCAATGAGATCAACAATATATGGCATGAGAGGTTTGGAAAACTCAACTATATATATCTTCAATATTTGAGCAAAGAAAACATGGTTGAAGGACTTCCAAGCATCAAGTTTTCCAAAGGCCCATGCAAATGATGCATTGCTGGGAAGCATGCAGAGCACAAGTATGAGAAGGGGAAGGAAAGAAGGGATTTCCAAGTGCTTGAATTGGTCCATTCATATCTAATAGGACCTATTCCCACACTTTCCTATGAAAACTCAAGGTATGTATTAACATTCATAGATGAGTTTTCAAGGTTTTGTTGGGTGTATTTCCTCAAGCAAAAATCTGAAGTGTATGAGATATTCAAAGCTTTCAAAGCTTATGGTGAAAACTTCAGTGGGAAGAATATAAATGTATTCAGGATTTAGAATGGAAAGGAACATGTCAATAATAACCTACAACATCTATGCAAATAGAATGGAATTCAAATGAAACATTTAGTGCCGTACACACCACAACAAAATGGTGTGGCAAAGCGCAAGAATAGAGCATTGAAGGAGTTGGCCACATGCATGTTGGAGGCTAAGTATTTGTCTCCTAATATATGGGATGAATCCATCAATTGTACTGCATATTTTCAGAACAAAATTACACACAAATCATTGGAAGAGAAAACTCCATTTGAGGCTTGGAGTGGTCACAAGATCAATGTTTCTCATTTCAAGGTTTTTTGCTCAAAGGCTTGGGCTAGAATTCCTCCCGATAAAAGAAAATCCTTGAAACATCAAAGAAAGAAGTCCATAATGGTTGACTATTCTTAATATGAAAATGGACACAAACTATTTTATCTCTCATTTCATAAAAATTTCATTGATAAAATTGTATAGTTCGAAGAAGAGCCCATGTAAGAGGTCGAACTAGTAGAAGGGGATTGTTCACACCTTCCACTCAATGATGATGTAAGTGATGTTTTTCTTTATTCTTTTTATGAGCCTGGTATGGAATAAGAATATTATGGCATACATGCATATCATGACTCAACCACAAGTCCAAAATGGGTTTATAAAACCATACAAGCAGCTGGTGATCTTGTAGGAGATCGACTAGACTCTAAGAAGACTAGATCTCAGTTTCACAATGCTTTCTCCACTTGTGATTAGAATATTCCAGAGAGGTGTTTTATGATGGATGGATATGATCCATGGTCATATGAAGAAGCATCACATGGCCCAATATGGAAAACAACCATGCAAGAAGAGTTCAAGTCTTTGCAAGACAATGAAACTTGGGAGTCGGTTCCTCTACCTTCTAAGAGGAAACTAGTGAAATGTAAGTGGGTTTATAGGACCAAGATGGATGCTGATGGTTCTGATATCAAGTATAAGGCCATATTGGTTTCCAAAGTCTTCTATCAATTCCATGGAGTGGACTATACAAAGACATTTGTACCGGTGGAAAAGATGGACTCAATCAGGCTATTTTTGGCCATTGTTGCATCTGAGCAATGGGAGGTGCGCCATATGGATGTGAAGAGTGTTTTTCTTCATGGTGACCTTCATTAGGAGATTTATATGAATTATACTGAAGGTTTCATTCATTATCATTCACTTGTTTTCAATTTGAAGAAGTCTCTCTATGGCCTCAAGATAGCCCTTAGGGCTTGGTATGCCAAGATGGACAACTTTCTTCTCTCACCAGGCTTTGAAAGATGAAAATATGATTCTAATGTGTATTTTAAGCATGTATATTACTCTATTTATATCATAGTACTGTATGTTGATTATCTTTATATCACTGCAAGTTTCGTTGTTGGTATAGGTTCAATTAATTCTTCATTGCATAATGCATTTTCTATGACTAACCTAGAATTGTTGAAACAATTTCTTGGCTTGGAGATTGAGCAATATGATGCAGGTACTAAGGTCAGCCAATAAAAGTATGCTTCAAAATTTTTATTGAATTTCAAAATGGATGAATGTAAATCATCCAATTTTCCCTTCCTTTCAAGAGTGAAACTAGGTGATTTTAGTTCATCTCTATTGGTGGACAACTCGTTGTATATGAAACTAGTTGGGAGCTTGTTGTATCTCACACACTCTCGAACTAATTTGGATTATGCAGTAGGTGTTGTTTCAAGGTATATGCAGGAGCCTCATGATATCCATCTGACAAAAACAACAATTGGTGTGGTTGTACACAACATCATCGGAAGGAGGGAGGAGGCATCATCAATATCATCTTTTGGAAAATTGTCTGGTACATATATAGATCATTGGAAGTTTTGAACAACATCATCATCTACAACATGGAGCTAGAGTATCATCAACATCTGGTGGAACATCATATGCAGCATGGAGCTTGAGTATCATCATCTGCATCATGGAACTAGATCATCAACTGCAACATGGAGTTGGAGAATCATCATCATCTACTGGAACATCATATATAGTATGGAGCTGGAGCATTGAACTAAATCATCAGTTGCAGCATGTATCTTGAGCATTATCATCATCTGTATCAACATAGAATTGCTAGAACATCATCATAATTATCTTCAGTACAGAGATTAAGTATCAACATCTTATGTATAAAAACATATACATCACTAACAACAACAACATGAGGTTGGATCATCAACATAAAGCTGGAATAACAAAAACAAAGACAACACAAGGCTGAATCATCAACAAAAAGTTGGAATAACAACAACAAAAACATGTGACATATATAACAACATCATCATCAAGAGCTCAAGGCTGGAGTAACATCATCTATGATAACAGAATGAGGCAGGGGTATCAACAACCAACACGCTCCTTCCTTTCAGAATTATAGAATCATGGACAACATGGTTGATCCTTTCCTTTTGGAATTATGGGATCATGGACAACTTGGGTGATCCTTTACTTTCGAAATTACAGGATCATGGATAACACGGGTGATCCTTTCCTTTCAGAATTACAAGATCATGGTAAATACTGGTGATCCTTTCCTTTTGGAATTACGGGATGATGGGAAACACTGGTGATCCTTTCCTTTTGAAATTATGGGATCATGGGAAACACTGGTGATCCTTTCCTTTCAAAATTACGTGATCATGGACAACACATATGTGGTACTTAGAATATCCTTCCTTTTGGGATTACGAGATCAAGTCTTTATGGAGCTACCAATACTGATCGCAATTAACACATACGTACACAGGGATATCCTTCCTTTTGGAAATACAGGATCAAGTTCAACATGGGTGATCCTTCCTTTTAGAATTGCAGGATATACAACCAACATTTTATACGATCCTTCCTTTCAGAGTTACAGGATCAAGTCCAACATGGGTGATCCTTCCTTTCAAAATTGTGGGATATCCAACAAACATTTTACACGATCCTTCCTTTCGGAATTATGGGATCAAGTCCACCAATCAACATCCTAGACGATCCTTCCTTTCGAAACTACGGGACCAATTCTATCAACCAAAATCTAAGATGATCCTTCCTTTCGGAACTACGGGATCAAGTCTTTAGATCAAAATTTAAGATAATCCTTCCTTTTGGAATTACGGGATCTCCAACCAACATTTAAGATGATCCTTCCTTTCGGAATTACGGGATCAAGTCCACCAATAAACATCCTAGACGATCCTTCTTTTTGGAACTGCAGGATCAATTCTGTCAACCAACATATAAGACTATCCTTCATGTCGAAACTATGGGATCAAGTCTATATATCAACATTTAAGACAATCCTTCTGTTTGGAATTACGGGATCAAGTCTAACAAGATCAACATTTAAGACGATCCTTCCTTTTGGAATTACAGGATCAAGTCTAAGGATGATCAATCCCAAATGATCTACCTGTTGTGATCAGGATACCGTAGTATCGTTAATACTACTTCCCATTTCGAGGGAATTCCTTACAAACAACACCTAGCTTGTCTCGAAAGTGTTCAAACTTCACACGAGACAACGAATTATTCAACACATCTACAACCTGCTCATTTTTGCTCACATATTGGAGCTTTATAGTTCCCTTCTACACCATTTCACAAATATAGAAGTACCATATTTCTATGTTCTTCATCTTATCATGGAATGTGAGGTTCTATGTTATCTTCATTCATTTTGGTTATCACATAGAAATACAGTGGAATCCATCTCTAGATCAAATAGATATGATAACAACTTCTGAAGCCACATGGATTCACAACTGGAGGAACAAGATGCAATAAATTCCACTTCTGCAGTGCTGAGAGAAACACTGGACTGCTTCCTGCTTAGCCACGATATCATAGCTGACCCTAGACTAAAACATCCTCTTGAAGTGCTCTTTCTATATGAGACACTTCCTGCCTAATTCAAATCTGTATAACCATACAGTCTGAAGCCATGATATCTAGTATAATTGAGACAATAGTCTCTCGTACCTTTCAAGTAACTTATCACATGTTTTGTAGATACTAGGTGAATATGTTTGGGCTCAACCAGATACTAACTCAAGGTGTTCATAACAAAGCATATATCTGGCTAGGTATTCGTCAGATACACCAATGAACCAATAATCTGTCTGTATAGTGTCACATCCACTAATTCTGATACACCAAAGCACCAATAATCTGTCTGTATAGTGTCACATCCACTAATTCTGATGAAGCACCAGCCATCAATTTCAAGTGTGTATACATGGGTGAGGCCATGGGTTTACATTCCAACATATCAAACATTTTCAATATTTCTATTGCATACTTCTCTTGGTTAAGGAATATTCCTTCTGGGGTCTTCCATACTTCAAGACCTAAAAAATGATGCATCAAGCCAAGGTATTTCATCTCAAATTCTGCAACGATATTATTCTTACATTCTAAGATTTGCTTCTCATTACCTATCAGGAATAAATCATCCACATACAACAATAATATGACAAGTTCACCATCCATAACCTTGAAGTAAAGGTTAAGATCAGCCTTACTTTTGGTAAAGCCCAAGCTCATCTGAAAACTATCGATTCTTCCATACCAAGCTCTTGGATTTAGCTTCAATCCATACAAATCCTTCATCATCTTATAGACATGTGTCCTTCTGTCTTTGACTTCAAAACCTTGTGGTTGTTCTATGTACACTTCTTCTTCAATGACACCATTTAGGAAGGTTGTTTTCACATCCATCTGGTGTAGCTTCCATCTCATCTTGGTTGTAAGTGCCATGATGGTTCCGATAGAAGTGTACCTTGCTACATGAGAAATTTTTTCTTCATAATTGATTCCTTCCTTTTGAGAGAATCCACTAGCCACAAATATGGCTTTGTATTTCTCAATACTTCCATCAACTGTATGTTTTATCTTGTAGATCCATTTGGAAGATACCACACTTTTACCTTCTGGTTTGGGAACTACTTCCCAGACATAATTCTTTATTATGGATTGGTATTCTTCTGTCATGGATCCTACCCATTCTCTCTTTTGAATAGATGCTTGAAAACAAGTAGGTTATTTGTCTACAAGATCACACATCAAAGCCACATAACTAGTAAATGGCTTTGGCTTCTTGCTCTGCCTTGAGGAGCCTTCTGGAGCACCATACCTTTTTGCTTCTTGAATAATCTCACCATCCCAGGATATCTTTCTCTTGTGGGAGATATTCATGTGGGGAGGTTCTTCTTCTTCTTCTTCGGTTAAATGATCGTGATGTATCTTGCTATTCTTCCTCTTAAACTCTTCTTATCTTGTTGGACAATTTCTGGAAATGTGTCCTATCTTATCACAATTGTAACATTGATAAGAGCAGAAATCCTTCTGCTTGTAATCTCCCCTTTTTTTCTTTTGAAACTTCTTAGGAGGATGAGACCCATTTTAGAGTTTCCTTCTTGAAGTAATGTTTTCCCTTTCTTCTTCTAGTACGAGTAGCTAGAGCATGGTCATCATCTCTAAGTAGTGCTTCTCGGTTTGCCACTCTAACTTCCTCTTGAACACATTCTTCCCATGGGATATCAAATTGTGTGCTTTCCTTCCTTGGAAAAATTGTATGGACGTAGGAATCCCATGGTCTAGTAATACCATTGAGAGCGATCATTACTAGCTCATATTCATGAATCTTATATTCAATTTCTTAGTGCTTGGAGGCATCTTGTCCCAAAGAACATAAAATGACAAAAAATGAAATTTCTCAGAAATGAAAATTGTACTTACCAAAAGATGCGCTTGATTGAGGTGAGTATGCTGGTATAGTCAGTTTATGAAGAATCCAAATTATAACCCTTGAAATTGGATTGGACTGCAGTTTCTGGTTCTAGTTCTAGATTTCTTGTTTTCTAGTTCCAAGCCAAACTAGGGCTTGACTTTTCGAAGGTTCTTCCCACTGAAAAACTTCGATCTTGGTGCCAAAATATGCACCTAGGAGGGGTGCACTTCTCTATGTCACTTGCACTCAAAAATTCCTCTTTAGTAGAAAACCCTAATTTTCTTGTCAGGAGAAGGAGAGAGAGATTTACCTAGTGAAATATACCCTTTTCAGGATAGCTATGATACCATGTTAAGTTTTATACAATTCTATAGCTTAATTGTTTACTTGATAAGCATTTAATAAATTTTCACAATAACAACATAAAGAGGATCACTGAAAGAAACACAATCACAAGGTACACAGCAATTTACCCTGGGAAACCCAAAAGGGAAAAACCCAACAAAACTTCCTCAATATAGATTACCAAAATGCAATGACCAAAGAACAAGGTCTCATAAGAGAGACAGAGACCAAACCAAGCATAAGATCCAAAACACCAAAGACACTTGTCCTCCTCCTTCTTTGTCCTTCCTTCTTTCTCTCTCTTGCACAATACATGAGTGAGTGAGTGTGTATAAATGTGGGAGGGCGCCTCCCTATTTATACTAATTTATCAACTGACATTTTACCCTAACTAGGCCGATCTATCAAACTAACAGGGCCAACCTACCTAGGTAAACTCACAATAATAATTATATTATTCTTTTATGGGTACTATTGACACGACTTACAACAGAGGGTTTACCTCATGACTTTTAGATGATCTTTTACATTAGTGATGTCTCACGAAGGAGGAATAATAATAATGTAAAATACAAGTAGAATATATTCGAAGTTACATTATTTTAACATTTTAGAGGTTCTATAATGCATTTAGAGCCTCCCCCAATTCATGGTTTCCTCAAGGAGACCTTAAATCAACTAGAAAATCATGCCAATCCACCTCAATTGAGATCCAAAGTTGTGTACCATGAATTGGTAACATTCTCTGCCAATTTCTCCTCAAATTTGCAGTTTTTTATTCAAGGAATCTTATCCTCCGTTGTGCAATTAAATTTGTTAGGAACAAGATCCATTGAAATTCTCATCATTCACTTTAGTTTCCTTGAGTCATAAGTGAGAGAATTGATCATGTATTAAGTGATTTGATTTCCTAAACCCTTGGCCTTTTAAACATATTAGTCTATGCAAATCACAAAAATAGTTAAAATCACTTTGAGATCAATCATATATCACATTCAACTTGGAATTAAGTAAATTATAATGAATCAGATAACAAAAAGTCATAAGATCTACATTTGGTCATTGAAAGGGATAATGTTTGTTAGGAAGCTCTTGTACTAGGAGTAAACAAGTGCCAAATTTAGGTGAAATATTAGCCATGAAATGCACAAATTGGAGGCCTGTCAGTGGTGTTAGGTTAGGACAATAATCTTGGGTTGAGACAGTGGACACTACATGTTTCTTAGTAAATCAATCACCCACATCAGCATTGGTTGACAAAAATTTGCATGAGGTATGGATTGGTAAATAATCCTCTCTTAAACATCTAATTTTTTTTGGGTGTGTTGCTTATGTACATGTTCCAAAAAAAGGATTATGTTGGATAATAAAGCTAAAAAATGTATTTTTATTAGTTACAAAGACGATGTGAAAGATTTTAAACTTTGGAACATAGTAAATATGAAGATTGTTTACAATCGATATGTTGTTTTTAGAGAGGTTAAAGATCTTCCTAGACAGGAAGTCACTTCACTAGAAAAATAACTAGAGAAAATAGAGTTTGGGTTGGAGGATGAAGAGTTTGACTCGGTAGAAGAAGAAGAACCTCATGCCCCAATTTTGAGGAGCTCATCTTAGGAAAGAAGGAAACCATAAAGTTATTCCCTTCATCTTTTTTGGTCTTGTTTTGCTTTATCTATTACTAACAATGATCCTAGAAATGTGAAGGATCTAGTTGATTCAGAGGATAGTGAACTATGGAAGAAGGCCATGGTTAAATAAATGGATGCCTTGGATAAAAATGAAGTTTGTTATCTAATTGAGTTACATGTTGGAAGACAAATCATTGGTACAAAAGGTTGCTTAAGAAGAATTTGAATGCAAAAGGTAAAGAGGAGAAGTGCAAATCCCACTTTAGGAGCAAAGGGATATTCCCAGGTAGAGGGAATTGATTTTGGTGAATTTTTTTCTCCTTTTTCTAAATCAACTTATATAAGATTCTTTCTTTCTAATATTGCTACTTTTGATATTGAAGTAGAGCAAATGGATGGGAAGACAACATTCCTACATGGTGACCTTGAAGAAGAAATCTACATGAAACAATTAGAAGGTTTTATAGTAAAGGGAAGGAAAGAGATGGTATGCAAGCTAAAGAAGCCCCTTTATGGTCTAAAGAAATCTCCAAGAACGTGGTACTAAAATTTCAGCATATAAATCCTTGGATTGGGGTTTGTGAGAAGCAAGGTTGATCATTGTGCATATTCCGATTAGGTTGGTGAATTGTGGGTTATGTCACTTGACAATCCCTCTATATCTAGTGTTATATTGTATGCATCGAGTGCATGTGCTAAGCATGCTCAGATGAGGGGGTGTCCCCCCCGACTCTGTATATTGGATTTCATGGAAGGACCATGAAATTTCTTTAGCTATTTTTTGGAAAATATGTAATTAATACTAGTTACGAGATTGGGGTATCAATATAATCTAAGTTAAAAAATTAGGGTTTTCTATGTTGCAGAATACCTAAATATTATATTGTGAATGGCTAAAAATTCACAATGAGAAAGATGGAGGTGTAGCTCTAAGTTTTGTTGGTTTTCTCGATTAAGGGTTTCTAAGGTAAATCCCTATGTATTGTGTGTGTGCCATTGTTTAATCTTTGTTTTGATTCTAAATTTGTATGCATTGTTTCACTTCACAGTTTTAAAACTTACATAAATATGTACCCGATTGTGTAAACTTGCGCATCTTCTTGATATATTCAATGATATTGACCATTATCCTCATATATATAATACACACAAACCATGGGATATGGAGTAATCCCTTACCCAACATTTTCTAACTCGTCATTTAAGATTAGTTATTTCTCACATCGTTATGTTAGCCATAGTTTTTTTCCATATGAATATTTGCAAATTTTACATTGTATCTGTTACTAGATGAACTAGAAGGGCTGGTCACTGATAAGCATGTGAAGAAGAGAGTGACCATTTTCACCTTAGCCACTTCTCCAAACTTATTTGGAAGTCAAAACCTCCAAGGGGAGAGCCCTTCTGCAAGACACTAGTACAACAAAGCTATATCTTCTATACAAGAGTGTTAGTTACCCGTCCCTTTATTGAGTCAATTTAAGAATGAAGAAGACATACTAATAAAAAAGTGTGAATCTTGTAAGTGTTATTAATATATCAACTTCAGCAATGCATTTGTCTTTGATAAGTACATAACCAAATTCATCTTAGATCAAGCGTATATCATGCAACAAGTGTGACATGTCATTCATTACAAGTGTAACCAAGAGAAAGGGGTAGAAGCATTTACAAGTACTCATACATCATCAAAATGTAAATGCTTACAACAGCAGTGCTTGTACCAGTTGTGAGGACAACTGTAATTATCCATTATTCAAGCATTATTATAGTCATGTATTGATTCCAAACACTTTAAGTATACTAACAATATTCATATATGCAATAGTAGGACAACCAAGAAATAAAGTGCTAATGCATTCAATATATGAAAGGATAAATTACCATGTTTAATGACCAACATTCACTGCTAAGTAAAAAAAAGGTATAGGTGACAACAATATAAGTTATATCAGTATAAGTGTTGAACCCTTTTTTATAGTGCATTCATAGGAAAGTGTATGTTTGCAAAGAATATCATGAGCAATATCTATATTTATTAGTATTAATTTAACCTTGGACTAACTATTTTCTTATTGTATGCAGGTAGATGTCAAAACTGTTTGTGGGTGAAAAGAGAGGGTTGCAATAAAATGCAGACCCTAAAAAATGTTTTAAAGGGAAGTCAAAGGGTTGGGACAACCACTAAAAGGGATGTACCTTAGCTGTTACAACCTTGGATAGGCCCTAAAGGGGTGAGATAATCCTAAATGAGAATGGCCAAGGTTAGAAGGAAGGCCTGAAGGGCTGGTTTGGCAAGTTTGAGGGGAGAAAGGGAAGAGAAGGAGGGTAGCCAAGGGTATTAGCATCCTTTGGTAAAAGGGCCAAGGTGTAAATAAGGTAAGAGGAGTGATGTTCAAGCCTTAAAGGGAGTAGATTGAGGATAAAAGGGGCTACTAATGAAGGCTGAGGGCTGGTGGGAGGAGGTTTAGAGCTGAGTTAAGGTAGTGGAGGATATATAAAGGTAGGTTGATCCCTAAAGGAGCAGAACGTGGGTGAAAAGTGAAGAGCCAAAGAGTAGGTCGGAGGGTTGGAAAGGGGAGAAAATGGTAGGTTGTGAGGGAGAAAGAAAATGGTGAGGGTTTGGGAGTGTTGTCAAGAATTTCACACCTTCTACGGATAGAAGTTGTTCCTCTAGTCTGAATGGTTCAAATCCAGAACAAATAATTCACAACAAGGTTGGAAGACTTCTCCTAGAAACTATAGACACCTGGAATACGATCTTTGATGAAATGACGTGGCTCTTCACCTATGGCGAAAGCTCTCCAAGAAATACCTGCATAAACATATCAAACACAAAAGATCAAAAATACCAAAACATCATCTATAGATCTATATCGGTGACTAAGGAATCCGATAATAAACATGCAATATTACACATAACATGTATATGGGAAAAGAACCAACTTTGCATTGATAAATGATGAAAGAGTTTACAACCTGTGCCTTAGTGTTGATGCACTCCTCCACAAAACCGATGTCTTATCCCCAATAGCTCCAACTTGCTCCTCTATGCTCACTCTAATGGATCAGGCCAGAATGTCAAATTGGCAGCATGACTTTGCTCTCTCCTCAACCATGGGGTGTGAGCCTGTCTTTATAGGCCTCAAATAGATAGAGATGGTTGAGATTTTGGTGGGTGAGGTGGATAGGAGATCCCCAAAGAATGGATCTCGAGCTCAACTGACCAGGTGAATAGGGATAAAGCCTGGCACAAAGCTTTTGATCTAGAAGCTTCGTGAAGTCTTTCTTTTTCACTTTTTACCAAGGGCATCTCTCCTGCTCCTTGATGACAAAGTGGTGCTAGGGCAGAACCACTCTTTAAACAAAGAATAAAGGTGGTGCCACCGCCTGTATTCAACACAACTCAGGCAGTGCTGGAGAAGGTACCACTCCTAGGCTTAAGGGTAGAAGTAGTGTTACGTTTTTATATGCAAGCTTGACATCTGGATCAAGAATTTCACTTCAAGATTTGGGAATGAGGGAAAATATGGATGTTTAGGATCTTATCACATGTTGATGACGAGATTTGGGTGTAACAGGGAGCCAAAGGAAAGTGAAGGCGAGGAGAAGAGAGAAGAAAGTAGGAGGCCATCAAGCTTAGAAAGGGTCTGTTTGGATTTTTAGGGTTTTATTAACAAAATGCAGACCTATTCTAACATCCAAAATGAAACCTATCTAACCCTAGATGCTAGGTTTTGAATAGAAGAAAGTTTTTGAGACAAACGGTGAATACTTTACCCTAACCTGAAGCATCCAAGGAGGCGAGTGACCTTCCCTTGAGAAGCTGATCCTAGGCTTTCACAACAAACCCTAAAGACCTAAGTTTCTAACCCTAGAAGGACTCTTATAAGGACACACTTCTACAACTAAGGTGACTAAAAGTTGACAAAATACTTGGCCAAGATAAAATGCATCCCTAATGGATACCAGTCAATCCAAAACATGCATCATTCATCAACATTTAGCAAAAAAAGGTCAAGAAAGAACCATAGATACCTCCTTGTGCACATGTTTAGCCAACAAATCATAGCATAACCTTTAGCAAGAACATAGAACCAAAGAAACTTCAAGATTGCCATCAAAACCCAGAAAACATTTTCCTCAAGAGGGGCACCTCTCTTCCAAAGATCCCTAGTAGGGTAAAATAAGTGCATAGTGTTTTATCTCACTTATCTTATGTTCAAATGAAGTGAGGAGAGGTTTATTTATAGCCTCTCACACTCACTTTACAAAAATATCCAAGCCGGCATGCCTTAAAATGTCAATTTAGAATTATAAAATGTCAACTTAAAATTATAACATAAAATAATATAAAATAATTCAAAAATAACCTAAAGTAGGCAACCTGGGGAATATTTTTCCCCAGGTGCCTAAAACTGCTAAAAATAAGCAAATCGCTCTGAACGAAAGGCTGGAGTGATCTGGAGGGAGGACGCCATGCCCCATCTAACCCCGAAAATGTTTTAAATCCCTCAATTCCCCCCCTTAAAGCAACAATACGACCTGGGAGGAAGGATAATGTTCTCCGGGGAAGGAGACCAAGGAGAGAGAGTGCCAGTCAGCAGAAGGGACATGAGGGTGTCTAAGGTGGCTATGAATAGAGACCAAGGTCTTGTAGCCAAAGAAAATTCCACCAGTGCAAGGAAACAAGGTGTGGGGTCATGTGACCCGGTGATCAACCCCTAGGAGCTCCAGAAACTAACCCAAAGGTTAAAAACCCCAGCAAAGGGCAGTCAAGAATGCCATTAAGCCATATTACTCCTAAAGGAAGGACCGAAGGGCCCAACCATGACCACCACTATTGAATAACACCCCTCCTAGTAAAAAAAATGGCTCTCTTTCTCTAGTGCACATTTGAAGGTGCGCTGGGTAAAGGTGTAGCGTAACAATATCTATATCGGTAAAACATTTATTTATACACTCCCATTTCCGAGAGTGTATAGTACAATAATAATGATTCACAATGTTCCCAAAAGTTATAAACTAAAATTTATAATAGTTTTGGGCATATGAGCTACATCATTCCTTCAATTTCAAGGGATCATGATGCTAAGTTTGCTCTATAACACTAGTTGTTCTTACTTTAAGATACACCCGTCTTCTAAAATATGACATATTTACAATGAGTTAAAAAGATGCAATGCATAGAAAATATATAATAAAACCATAATAAGGGAGAACTACAATAAGATATAATAAAACCATGAAAAGAAAGAAAATTACAAATTTTATCATGATACCTAAAACATTAAATGTAAAATAGATTGTTCTACTAAAATTTCACATATTAATAATAGATTAAAATACAATTATAATTGGATAAATGGAACTCAACTTTGCAGAATTCTTAGACTTGACAACATTCTACGATCAGCTAGGGAGGTACTAAACACTTTTGATGCCTACTCTTGCCGCCACATTTATAGGAAAAACAATAGAGAAGCAGACAAAGCCTCGAAGGAAGGCTTGCAGCTGGCCATGGGACAATGGAAGATCATTGAACACAAGGAGGGACAACATCTGGGAATATTATCACAGACCATTCATAGAATGGTCTGCATTTTTCCTTTAAGCCACAACGTTTTGTTGCCACTGATATTATATGATAGTTTGCTATGTTATGATCCATGTGTTATGTGCACTAGTAAGCTGTGTTCACAGCGTGAAGATACATGAACCAAATGTTTTTTTGGATTCTCGGATTCTGTCATGTTATTTGACAAGCATTTTCTCTTATGTTAGAGATTTCTGAACTTTATATTTCATGGTGAAAACTGTGACAGTACTTCTATGTTTTAAAAAACTGAAGCTATCAGCTTATGACTTGAAATACACTTTAGCAAGTGTATCTACAAATGTAATTTTGTTTGAAGATTAAAGTTAAACTTTTTTTCCAAGGAAAAAAAAGATTAAAATACAATTAATAAAAAATATACAATAAAAGCCTAATAATAATGAGACCTACTATATAATAGCAAGAACAAGTATAACAATAAGTGATGTAATAATTCATCCTCACTCCTTAACTTAAAAGTACTTCATAATCCGGTTGAACATCTCCTCATCACATGAATGTGTTATTCCATCAATGTATGGAAAGAGGGATGTATTTAAAAAATATAATTAAATAATTTTTAACAAAAGATTGAAATCTATACCTCAAAATTTAACTTCATTTTGTTAAATAAATCTTACAATTTTTATTAACATCACATAAACCTGTTCTACCCCACCTCCAACCAAGTTTAGTCCCATTTCAAAATTGAATTTAAATTCTTTACATAGGGAAAGCATAAAATCATATAGGAGATGATAGGGGTGAGTCATGATCCACATCTTGTAACTGCCCAAATTACTTTGTATTGAGGAGCTCATCCAAAACAGAGGGCTACCGAGAAGTGTACTTAAATATGCACCCCATTGCATGATCCTCTAAAACTTAATGAGACAACTCATTGTTCGACTGTGTCCAATCTAGGACCTTAATCATGGTAATCTCTTTCCCTCCATTGTTATGGTTTGGGATATTTCCTATATCAAATTTTACATATCCTCTACTTTCTAATTACAATATTTCTCTGTATGTATAACAGGAAAACAGAGAGGGGGAGATACCAAAGTCAAGAGAAGATGGAGGCAATAACGAATCATAAGGGTCTCACCACATTTGTTCACCACATTTGTAAGTCTTTTTGTTTGATTTTAAATCAGTTGGGTTTAACCTAAGCACCCACATGCACATGCACATGCACATTTGAACAACAGATAGATGATCTCCTCATATCTGTAAAACAAATCATGGAAATTACAGAATTTGGTATCTCTTTCTGAATTGATGTTGTTTTTTCAATCGGTGATGTTTATTTTGTTGTTCAAGCATGGCCAACTGCACTGTTGACCATGTAGCAATGATATACTGCATTGATTTGAGCACACTGGCATTATTTTCAGCGTGGGTCTTTCTTTCTCTTGCGTTCAACATATCAAACTGCATTGTCAAGAATGCAATGAGCCTGGTCTACATTGTTTGCTCATTACACTGCTTTTTCGTCATGTGGAGGCATTTTATCCATTTTTTTGGTGCCGACGGTAATGTCAATCATGTAATTTGTGGTTTACTGCATTGTTTGGCCTAAAATATAATGAAGCATGCACTATGCCATTGATACATTTTACTAAAGTTGGATGTCTGCACAAGGATGGGATCTTCGACATGGATTACAATTTCATAGCCTTCAAATTGCGTGTCTGATGTCAGAAATATGACTTTTTGGCTAGCTAGGGCTATGCCAGAAATACTAAGATCATGTTTGCAGTGGCTGCACAAACACGCTGTGAAGGGTTTTGCCAAGAATGATTGGTTGACGGAGTATTGAATTACATGATTCTTGAAGCATTTCAAAGTCTAGTTTAGGAATCTTGATCTAGCATACAATATTCAAAGATTTTTTTTTTACCCACATTAAAAATAAGATAGGGAATTTGGCTCCATTTCCTAGTAAGGCTATATTGATTTGTTGAGGCCAAATAGAAGTGCACTGCAAATAAACAATGGTTATGAAATTTAAACTCAACATGGTAAGACTAATGACAAGGCTGGATAGTTGAAAATTTGTTTTAAGTATAAGAATTTAGAATCATAAGATAAAATATTTAGGAAGGAACTCAATATGGTAGTGGACATTCAATTATGGGAACCTTCAAAGAAATAATGGATCGATGCAACTCCAACCCATACTTTGTCTAGTCGAAAACCTTATATTTACTTGGCATTATATCTCAATAGGGTAGTGGACGTTCAATTATAGGAAGTCTCAATGAAATGTTGGAGTAGTGCAACTTCAGCTCTGATGAATATGGTTGTCTATGATTGTCATTGATGACAACATTAATGACAAAGGTCAAATTGATAATGGCAAGAGATGACAAAGCACAAGGACTGTGGATGTGGGCATTAGGACACCTAATGAGTCAAATGACTCATTCTGTGGTCATTTGTTGAAGGCATTGTGCCTTGATGCCTTTGTTGATGATGGCATGCTTCTTGGAACCTTTTAATGATGCCCTTGGTTGTGGAGCCAATTGCACTTGAAGAAACATTTGTTGAAGCATATTTTGATGGAGTCCATGACACTTATGATGAATTTGAAGCCCTCTTGCATAGTCCATGAAACCCCTACATGTGGTGGTGACCTTCCAACGTGGCACTCTTGAATAAACAAACTTGTGGTATGGTCTTAGTACCCTTATGCTTGGGGTTTGTGATTCCCTTGGTTTTAGTCTTCTTGTGTGACCGAGTTGGTGAGGTTGCTCAATGAATGGTGGCTTAAAGCCCATTGCACTTGGTGGTTATCTTTCATTGGAAGCCTTGATCTTGGAACCCACACATATGTGACAGTGAAGTCCTCGACGTTGATGTCCTTGAAGATCTTACATATACGGCTGTATATGATCAAATGATCCATAATGTGATCATTTGTTATGTGAAAAACAAGGTTGCAAATATAATACAAATTGTTTCTAGCATCCTACAAAGTTGGCCCAACAATTTAATTATTAATTTAAAATAAATAAAAATTCAAATGACATGTTGGCTCAGTAATTTTTTTTATGAAAAACGAGTATAAATAACCCAGGCAACGACTTCATTGAGTGTGAGTGGAATTCGGTGGTTATAGCTCTGAGATTTTCGGGTGTACCCTGAGGCAGCAGCAGCAAGTTGAAAACTTCGGTGGTGTGGAGTTTAGCTCTGATTTTTGGGTCAGTTTACTGTGGCAGCCACAGTCAAGAAAGTTGAAGTCTGATTTTTGCAGCAGCAGTAATCTTCATCCTGTTTTGTTTCTCTGTGGTGACGGTTTGTAGCAGCAGCCCTCTTAAGCAGCTGAAGGTTCAGTGGTAAGCAGCAGTGGAGGATCCGAGGTTTTGTCCCTTGTTTTAAAGCAGTCCAATGTTGGGACATCTTCCTGAAGAAGCTCGCAGCTGAGAATAGTGACTGTAATATGTCTCAGTGAAAGTAGTAAAGGGCCCTAATTTTACAGTAGCCCTAGCATGGAGTTTACAATCCAGTTCTAGCATTGACTGCTGCCTTGGTGATGAATGGTTAGATGGTGATGAGGTCTGCACAAACCTGAATTTGATCTACAGTTTGCACATGTCACGAGTTCTTATATTATGCACAGATGACATCTGAAGGTTGCAGCAGCAGCATGTTAAAGATAATTTTTTATCTTTGATATACGAGTTTGATTGGGGCTACATATGATGGACAGAATGCTGAAAGATGATCTAGGGCAGCATGATAGGCATGGACAAAGAATGAGAAAATGCTACACTGAATAATGTGCTGGCAGTGATTGATTTGACAGTGACTGATTGATGAGCAGATATTGTGGGCATTAGCCGACATTGACTTGACAGAGTGACAGATAAGTGATTGACATATGTGATAAAAATGTGTATAAATACAAGTTGGATCTTGTAACTATTTTCTTAGTAGGATCTAAGAAAAAACCAAGCAGAGTCTTGGATAGAAGTAGGTGCTTCTGATTCAGTAGGTGCTGATTTATCTCACGGTCATAGCCATTTGAAATACAAAAATATTACAAATAGTATATCTGTGTCTCTTGTGCAATGAGTTGATGATTATGTGTTTTATTTGATGAATGAGTTGATTATTGAAGCATAGACTATAGATGAATATGATGTTGAATTGAATGTGAAATGATGACTTAAGTTTTAGAGTTTGAAAAAGTTAAAATAGAAGTAAGTTCAAGCTCACCGATTCACCCCCCGCTCTCGGTGAGCCATTGTGTCTAACAAGCTCATACTCTGTCAAGCCCTAAACCTTGGATTTAGTTCGCATTGTAGCATTGGTTATATCACAAATAGACTTGTTCAAGCCCCCTATAGCCATAGAAATTTTTCGCTTTCTTTCTTTCAAAAACAATATAAGGTTAAATAGTATTGGGTCCCATAATTGACTGTAGTCTGTAATACAAGAGCTAATAAATTCTATCCCCCAAAAAGGAAAATAAGTAGTGATAGTATAATAATATTTACATTGCTTTGTAAAATTAACACTCTCAGTTGTAGTCCTCGCTTCAAACTTCAAGAGTGCTATAGCTATGGCAAAAGGTACATATAATCAAAATAAAATTCTTCTTGCCTAGTCAATAGGAAGTATTTATAGTTTGTGGTCTAAGTCACAAGACACAATGACACGGGACATGGAAATTAGAGTATCCAACATGGGAGACAACAACCCTAGAAATAGGAGACGGGGGGCATGCTATATATATATATGTGTATTTATATATATATGTTCTCAGTTGTAGTCCTCGCTTCAAACTTCAAGAGTGCTATAGCTATGGCAAAAGGTACATATAATCAAAATAAAATTCTTCTTGCCTAGTCAATAGGAAGTATTTATAGTTTGTGGTCTAAGTCACAAGACACAATGACACGGGACATGGAAATTAGAGTATCCAACATGGGAGACAACAACCCTAGAAATAGGAGATGGGGGGCATGCTATATATATATATGTGAAAGGCATCGTCGATATATCGCGATGTCCCAAGGAAAACGACATATTGCAGGGTAAAAATTGCAATATTTTCTGGATTTTTTGGTAAACATCGTGAGCCGACACGAAAAATCGCCGAGCCCGCGAACAGTCCGAGATATAAGCCGGTTTTTTACTTTTCGCTGGTCATTTCACTTGCTTATTGAGGGGTTTCGAGAGAAAAGGAGCTTTCTATCATTTTGGTTGGAGCCAAGAAGTAGATTCATTGTGTTTCCATCAACCATCACCGAGTTATTGTGGATTGGGGATTGATTCCCATTAGTGGTTTCTCAATTTGCAGGTATGTATATCATTTGTGTAACCATTTGCTCATCTTTGTTTGTTTTTTTTGGTAAATTTTTTATAGGTTTAGGATTCTTATCAATGTTCCCTCTTCTTGCCAAATTTTAAAGAGAGATCTACTACCATTTATGCCAAATCTATGAATGTTTTGTTATTTGCAGCCATTTTTTGGGGGCGAGGGGGATTTCAATGAATCTTACTATCTATTATCTTCATTGTTCAAGCTTGAATTTGAACTTCATTTTTCTTTTTTTTTGCCCCATGTTGAATCATTGTTGTGTGAAAAAACAAAATGCCTAAAACTTTGGATTTTGTGTGGGTATATTGTGAGCCCTTAGAGGGTTTTAAAAGGAAAAAATTGACTTGCAAATTGTGTGGAAAGGATATGATAGGGGAGTTCAGTCGATTGAAATATCACCTTGCACAAATTCTAGGGCATGAAGTGGGAATTTGTGAACAAGCAACCCCAAAAATTGTTCAAATTGCCAATAAATCACTTCATGACATGAATATGAAGAGAGATGTAAGGGCATCAGTGAGACTGAGATGGGAAGAAGTAAAACTAGAAGTGAGAGCTTTACCTCAGCTGCATCTTCAGGTTCCACAATGCCCTTAGTGACCTCAACTTTCTTTGTTCCAAGAACCACTGTTGCTTCACAACCTTCTATTAGGTCAATGGTTAAATAAAGGAGAAGGAAAAAATAGACAAGCTTGTGGGTAGGTGTTTTTTATGGAGTGACATTCCTTTCAGCATTGCCAAAACCAAACCTTCTACCAACCTATGTTTGATGTTGTTGTTGTTGTTGGCCTGATGTATAAGGTCCCCACCTTTGGTGACTTGAGAGGTCCTATCCTTCAAGCTAAAAAGGTTGATTGCACTCAGACACTGGAGGAGTTTAAGGAGTCAAGGGGACTCACAGGATGCACGGTTATGTCAGATGGTTAGATTGATCAAAAGGGTAGGAGCCTTCTTAATTTATTGGTCAGTTGCCCTAGGGGGATCATGTTTATTGGATCTGTTGATGCATCTGCACATATCAAAGATGCAACACTATTATGTGAGTTGTTGGATGGGTTCATCCAAGAGATAGGTCTGCAAAATGTTGTCCAAGCCATAACGGATAACACTGCTAATTATGCGGTTGCTGGTAGGTTGCTTATGATGAGGCATCCGACCTTGTTTTGGACCCCTTGTGTTGCACATTGCATCGATTTGATGCTAGAGGATGTTATCACATATTCATTTGCAGCTGGGTTACCATGATGCAGCATGCAAATATATCTCTTATTTTATTCCGAGCTATTTTTCATATGGGGTTTTAGCATGGATCATTACAGCCTCAGCCATTTCAGAGCCTTGTTCAACGGATTTTCCTTTCCAGGACTGAGATTCATTGGTCCATTGAGATGATTTTAGTGTTGACCTTATTTCATTTCAGCAGAGTAGCAGATTAGATGTAGTTGCAGAGGGGCCTTATCAGTTTGAGACAGGTATACATGGTGAGATTAGGTATATGTTTCTTTGGTTTGATTTTTCTCTATTATGTATGTCAAACACCTATGCTTGTCATGTTAGGATTATTATGGTGACCTATGCTTATATGTACTAAATGCTTGAACGTGTGTTATGATTAATCAAGGGACTTGATGTGAAGATTGTTGCTCATGCCATGCTTGTACAAATAATAAACCTTAGTGCTAGGTTGGTTCCATGTGTAATTTGTCCCCATCCATCCAGTTCATTCGTTGTTAAATTTATTCCATGACTTAGACTGTTTGAGACTTGTGAGATTGAAGATCTTTTCCCCATCTTGACCCTTGTGCATGATAGACTCCATGTTATTATGTGTCTTTGGCTATGAAGTATGTGACTTGGCCAGTGTGGCTGGGTTCACTGGGAAGTTCTCTTTTAGTCCTCAAAACAAGTGTCCCACCAAGCAGTGTTTCTAAACACTAAAGCATCGAAACGCATAAAAGATATATCTAAAGGATGCAAAAGTATAAATGTTTTAAAAGTAGTCAGTGGCCAAGTGGTTGAGCACTCATTCTTTGTATAGTGTAAGACTCATCTGTCCTCCACAGGGGAAGCAAGGAGAGGAAAACCCGTTGGGGCTATGGATTGCTTGTTGGCAGCGGGTCTAGGCCTTAGTCATTTACTGGAGCCAAGAAGGCTTTCTAGGGCACCTTCTCTTATAGGCTGGCTACTATCTTATGTCAAATATGAAATGTATTGAAAAGGTTAATGGTCAAAGGATGAGCACTCACTCTTTGTATAGTGTTCGACTCATTTCCCCCCACAGGGCAACAAGGTGAGATTAGCCTGCAAAGGTTGTGTCTTTGTTAGTACTGGAGCCCTTAAGGCTTCTAGGGTACCTGCCTTTGAAGGTTGACCTATGTTGCAAGTTAGTGCAAAGGAAAACTTGCTATAGTTCGAAGGAAACAAGCCCAAGTACTTTATCCATTTGTGAGACACCTCCATTCCCTACTGTTGTCTGTCATGTATATGTCACTTTGGTTGAGTCTACTAATTATCATTCGGAGAGATCACTTAGTCAAAGTCAGTCAAAAGTCATTCCCTTTAGCTTTAGCCTTGTTCTCTATCCTCACCCAACAGTAGCACATTGTTTACACTTTGTAAGTATGGCATGAACAAGCAGACTTCCAAAAAGTTCTGAGATTCTTCAGAAGCACAGGGATATTTTATCACTATTATTATTAGTGTCACCATGATTATGAATAACATTGATTTAAGCTTGGTTTTGATATACTTCATTGGAGCATTTCTTACCCTAGATGCTTACAGGATCATATTGATGCAATGTCTCACCTTCAGTTTGGGTACTTTGACTTGGTCAACCCAGTTGACCAAGTCAAGCACAGTTCCCAAGGGAGTGACTCAAAAAACAACATGGTCTATATTTGTTCCAGACATGCCCAGGACCAATACTGCGGTTTCATTTTTGAGATTTTGGCCCCGATTCTCTTGATAAGTGATTATTATCACTTTATTATTGGTCAAATGATCAAAATTTTATTACAGATGGCAGTATTTTGGTTCTCCTATAGCAGTGCAGTGTTCCATGGGGTATACCGTATGAGTAGTCACTTACACCATTCTTCTGTGTTTCCAGATCATCCAGAGCAGTCAGTTTTCCCCAATTCTCATTGTGGACAGAGTTATGGTGGTTTTATCATTTTACAGAGGATGTACCAGCAAAAATGAACTAGGAATTTCACTGAAAAAATCGATTTGGCCAATTGGGTCAAGGAAATGGATTGGAATTTTGGCAATTGATGTGTGTCAGCATCTTGGTCAGTCCTTCAACAATTTTTAGTCAGCATTTGTCCTGATTATTTTATTTTGGCTCATTCAGTGAGGAAAGCCCCCCAAGGCCCAAAGGGCGCTCCCTCAACTTGACTAATTGATGTATTACATTGTTATATCATATGTTATGAGGTTGTAATTGGTCCTAGGGTGAATTAAGACCCTAGTGATCCCCTTTTGATATATTATCATGATCACATCTTATGTTATATTTTATTTTGACTTAGACAAGGTGTCATTGGGCAAAAAGTATGCCCCCCTTGATCTAGCCAAGTTGATACATGTAAAATTGATCTCCATCGTTGATGATGTTATAATATCAACCATCAGATGTAAAAGTAAGTTAGGGTTTGCGTCTCTCAAAACCTATATAAAGACGAGACCCCCCCATTGTATCCCATCGGGAAATTTGACACCATTGGCTCTTGAAGAATAATAGAGAAAATCTTTATGGGATTTCTTGTCTTTTGTGGATGATTGAAGAATGTTCTTTGTGATTGACTGACATTAATTCTTGCTTGCATTGGAGATCATTGATAAATCTGTAGCATATTTTTTTGGATCCATTTGTTTGACAGGGAAGGCGATTTGGAGAGGGGCGCACCTGTGGGAGGCACCCACCTTGCTCTTCTTTTTGGATTGAGGGATACAGGGAGTTTTTCTATCTTATGATTTCTCACTCTCTTATTTGTTTACTTCTCGTCAACATTTGTCATTTTTTTTGTTGTTCTCATTGTTATTTACTTGACTTGGCAGGAGAGAGGGTACATTTGGCTTCCTTGGGCGTTTTCAACAAAGATGGATTTTCAAAATTTCTTCACTTGATATATGCGGAAATAATCTTCATCACTTCGACATTCATCCTCTGAAACATTAGGTACGTTTTTCCCAAGTAAGATCTATCCTTTTTCTCAGTATTTGATTGGGGTTGTGTTTTCCTTTCATCAAACCCTTTTTTAAAACCCTCATTTTGTAGATCTGTAGGTTCTAGTTTGCGACGAGCTTCAAAACTTAAAACCCATTTTGGAATAAACATAAAACCCCTAAGTCTTAATTTTCATCTTCATTGAACTCCATTTTCCCATCTTAAGCACTGGTCTGCTTCTTAGGGGAAGACACCCTCCTTAGGAGGAGTGGGTATTTCAGAAACCGCAAACTGGGTATTGCTGGTTTTGCTTTCATTTGCTTAATCTTACATCCAACAATCAATTTGAGTATCCAATTTCGTTTAATTTCACCGTTTTTCCCTAGATCTCATTTTTCTGCTTAAAACCCTAGGGTAAAATTGGGGCTTTTTACCTAGATGCTCGAAATCTCTTAGTAATTGTTTTAAACTCTAATTAACTATCCCACTAAGAGATTCCACCAAGTTTCCCTGGGTCATCTACTCATTTTCCTTTTTTTAGGGCTATCTTGGTCATAGGGACGCCCCGTGGGCTTAGTATTTTCACTGAGTCCAAAATGTCGATATCCTTGACTGGCGTGACATCTGAGTTCTTTTAGAGGTCTTGGATATCTAGTTCGCGACTTTAGTTGCCTTTCCTCTGTCGTCCTGAATATGATCACCTTACGGGGAAACTACAAGATTCGTGATAACAGAGGATATGGAAAAAATTCCTTTCATTTGAGATATTGTTGATTCATCCAGGAGCATCACAAAATTTATATATAATCATACATTCGTGCTCGGCTTGATGAGACAATTCACAAATAACAGGGAGTTGGTGTGTCCTACAATCACATGTTTTGCCACAAGCTTCACTTCACTTCGATCTCTTGACTTGTATGTGGTAGATTAAGAGAATGTTCCTTTCAGATGAGTGGCATGCATTGTCATTTAGCACAAAAATGGAGGGGCAAGCCATATATAGGCTAGTGTCACTCTAGGTGAGCTTTTGGGCGAGAGTGGAGGAGGTGTGTGCCATTGGTGAACCTTTGGTAAAGGTTCTTCTGTTGGTTGATGGAGCCAAGCCCGCAATGGGCTACTTGTATGAGGCCATGGATAGGGCCAAAGAATCCATCCATGCAAGGACAAGGGGGATGAGGGGTATGAGAAAAGATTATTGATATGGAAGGTCATTGATGAGCGATGGAACAATACACTCCATCGCCCCATTCATGCTGCAGGGATCTACCTCAACCCCACATTCTCTTACTATTTTGGTTTTAGATTTGATGCTGAGGTTATGGATGGATTCCTCATATCTGTTTAGAGGATGGTGCCAGATCCGCAAGAACGTGCTGAGATTTCTAAAGAAATGGAGATATATAGGATGGTTGGTGGGACATTTGGCTTTGACATGGCTGTTAATGATAGGAAGATCAAAATGTCAAGTAAGCTTCAAGTTCATTTTATTGTAAATTTCAATGTCTCTTCTCCATTTGTTTCAAACTTTAAAATTTCAATGTTATTTCTTATGTTCCTAACTTTCTACTTTTTCTTATTTGCTCTAGATGCTTGTGGACAAGCTATGGCCGAAGAGTACGCCATTTACAAAAGCTTTCCATTCGGGTGCTAAGCCAAACATGTAGCTCGTTAGGATGCGAGCGCAATTGGAGTGTGTTTGAGAAAATACAAACCAAGAAGCGCAACAAGTTAAAAAAATTCAAATAAATTTTTGAAGTTATTTTAAATTATAAATTTATAATTTTATGCACATTGCCATGTCAACCTTTAAGGTTTAAATTATATATTATAAAATTTGAATTATAATTTATTATTTATGACCCTCATACAGGTTGGAAACTTCCCGCCTCAATGACACGGTCTACGTCTACTACAACCTTCTATTATGGGTGAGGCATCTTCAAAAAACACCAGATGTGGATGCCATTTCATTGGATGGGATTGACACCACTGTCGCGAGGTACCTGTCATGGAACAAGACGTTGATTGGTTACATGAGGATTTGAAGGGGGGGGGGGGGGGGGCCAGGTTGCAGGGGAGGAAATAGAGGAGGTGGAGGATGATATAGAGTAGACACCTTTACAGGAGGTGGCTATTGACCCTCAGAGTGCACCACCACTTTCACAGACACAGACAAAGACAATGATGACAGAGCGAGCTAGACTTGGAAATAGCAGTGGCACTACTAGTAGTAGAGGACGCCAGACTCTAGCTTCTTCCTCACCTAGAGGATGTCAAAGTGTAGCTTCTCCTTTTGTTACAACACATCAGAAACTTTTACCACCTATAGGGCCTTCTTCAGCTAGAGGAAGAGCCATTACCAGAGGCATCACCTTTTCTCGTAAACAGGGCAGAGGGAATCACTAGTTTGTTTTATTTGATTTCATTGTACTATGTAGTATGTAGATCTTAGTTGACAGTTGACTCATGATGATGAGATACATTTATTACATTTTTTGATGATACTTTGAGGCTATAGAGTCAGTACACTCATTACTACTTAGGACATGATTTAGTATTGATGTATGATATATCATTAGACATCTTATACATCATATATATTTTTTTTCTTTTCATATTTATGTGGCAATGTGTTTATTTGATGTTCTTGTTGCTTTAAATGTTTAAAATTTGAAGAAAATTGAATAATTTTCTATTTTTTTGAAGTTTGCCGATATTTGCCGATATTTTCCTCGATGTTGCTGATAAGTTGTGTTCCGGACCCTCAGCGATATTTTTGCCGACACGATGTCTTCCACACTGATACATATATATATTGATTATTTGAAACAAATTACAATGATAAATTGTGCATCAGAAGATTAGAATTAGAATTTAGAACCATATATTCCATATTTCTCATTAAGTTCAAAATCAAAATGTATTACATAAATATCGAGAGAATGCCACTGGCAAATACAAAATAGAGTAGATACTAGATACAAAATAGGGAAGAATATCATAGCTGGTCAGTGGTACTGGCCACTATCAATAGTCTTCCTCCATGGAAAAATCAACACCACTATCAATGCTCTCTCCTCCATCCTCCTCCTCCTCCTCCTCTGTATCTAATTCAGGATTTGCTGCTGCATTTGCTGGTGTGGAGGATGATCCCTCAAGAGGCTCATCATCAAAAGTGACCGGCTCCAGCATTGGGTCATTAAGATCCATGTTGGCTAATGCCAACTCCACATTGCCATCTAAACCTATATCATCAAGAAACACATGCCATATCTTTGTCTTTCCCTTCAACCACTCTTGCCTCTGCCTATAAAGAAGACGAAGGTTGGTGTGCACATACACCATTGTCTCTGCCCTAGACAACTCAATCCTACAAATTGTACAAGTTCCCATATGTACTCCAATTCCTCTCACAACAAGAGGATGAAGTAACCTGAGAGAGGACCCTAATGGCTAACTGCTGTAGAATAGGGCATGTTTCCCCATGAGTTTCCCACCAACCATAGGGCTTCTTGACACCCCTGTCTCCAAGCACATCATACCCTCCAAACCTCCCTGTGCCAATGGAGAACTCTATGAAAGCCTCCTTCACCTCCTCAAGAAATGTTCTATCATGTTACATCCTTCTAAATGCTACCTTCCTTCCGTGTGAAATATCTCCATCCATTCGAGGAGGGAATCTATGAGAGGGCCCACCATTGAGTCACTCATCACTATAGAGCCTAGGATTCAATGAGTGGACCAAGCAATGCAAAGGTGTGCAATTCTCATCCCACTTGGCAATAAGAATATCCTGTATGGTAGACTATAAGTTCTTTGTTGATGTCTCATACTTAGGACACTCATTCTCCATAACAATGGTCTTCACAGACTCAATCATGGAATCCCACCCCTCATAAACATCTCCTAAGATGGGCTGGTTTGTATTTGCAAACCGCAACAAAGAAATGATAGGGTCCATGATCTTAATGGAAAGATCTACCCTCTCCCAGCAAATATCATCTAACAATATGTCCTAAACCTTATTTGAAGCAGCTTGATGTGTCTTTCTCCAAAAAGACCAAAACTATGAAATAACCATGACCCCAAGAGCGGCCTTGACTTCCCTCAACTTCTTAAGCATGATGAATGAGGAAGCAAACCGAGTATCTCCAACCTTCAACAATGATAGATGTGTGCACTCTTTATATATTGTTAGGGCATTGGAATGGTTTTGTACAAAATTGCAGATATGGAGTGCATCATCAATGAGATTGCCAATCCATGTCACACATGAAGCAATAGCTTAAGTGCCAAATTCAAAGAGTGAACAATGCAAGGTATCCAAAATATTTGTGGATATTTAGTTTCGACAATCATGCCAACAACTTTGCAAATAGGTGCATTATCCGTGATGATTTGCACACAAGAATCAACACTTGCATCTTCAATAACTTTAATGAACAACTCACCCATATATCGTGCATATTTGTATTTTCCAAGAGCATCCACTGCTTTCAAGAAGAGCAATCCATTTTGGGAAGACACCATGAAATTGATGAGTGGATGGCGTGTTGCATCCGTCCATCCATCGAAAACAATAGTAACACTAGAAGTGGGACATGATTATTTGATTGGATTTAGGATTTTTCCACCCCCTTCTTTGCCTTAGCTAACAATGTGATCCTAAGCCTCTCTGAACTTGGAGGCACATACCTGGTTGGAGCCTTTTAAACTAGATTTCGATACATATCAATGAAAAAAGGTGAGCATGCAACATTAAAAAAAATGAAGTTGAGATAGAAAAAGAATGCAACAGTAAGATCAATCTCCTCCCTCTTCTCTTCGTGATAAATCTTTTCCATTGGACAATAAGTTGGGGCTGCCCTCCTTTTTTGTGGCTGAATTTCAGCCCCACTACCAAGTTTGGTTGATGCATTTCTTAAGAATGGAAGAGGACCATCAGGTTTTTGAAATTTCTTGCTTGTTGCTGCCACATTCCCCAAGCCAACTGTATCCTCTTTTTCCAACTCATACCTTTGGGTAGCATTGACCACTTTGCATGCTACATGTCCACAAGGAAGGCCCAACAAATGGCCTTCAACTCGGTAGTATGTGCTCTTGAATTCACCCTTGCAAAAATTACAAGACCAAACAATATTCCCTTCCCCAACAAGCTTCGAACCGAGCCCTTGTTTCCTTGTCACATACTTCCATAGGGGGTATTTTTTTCCTTGTGCTTGTTGTTTTTCTACAGCAGGGTTCTTTTAGGGTATGGAAGCACCGACAGCTTCACTTGGAGCATTGCCACCAATAGCCATTGTAAAACTAGGAGGAGAGGGACCACCAACAGGGACATTCCTCCCTTTCTTTTGACCTGTGCCAGCTACCCTTGAAGATTGAGCCATCACTTCCTTGAATGCTTGAGCTAAATGAAAAATATGTGCTGCTGTGTAAAAAAATCAGTCCACTAGCTGTCAAATCTGAGGTAAATCCACCTTCAATGCTTTCCTTGCACTCCCAAACCCTTCACCTAAAAATAAGAGACACTTCTCTCAGCTCTCAACGTCAAATATGATGGACAGAATGCAGGGGGATGGGCTGCTTGTTTTAACCCCGCGTGCGCTTTTTTGGAGGACACATGTTCGACACATGTCAATCCGTGTCACGTGCCCGACATGTGGGACATGGACACGGAGGCCTAAAAGGTCGTGTCCTATTTCATAGTTTGTGGTCTGTTTCAAGTATTAAGTCAAAAATAAGTTTAACTTTCAAGGCCTACCTTTGCCTTGGTGGAGGTAGACATGGATAAAATAGGAAGGTGAGCTCTTCTCAGTTCTGAGTGTTTGTTTTTCCTTTCTACTGTTTTCCTAGGAAACTATGCACTGAAACTTAATCTGATGTCTCTGCTATCATTGATTTCTTTTTTAACAACACTGTATCTGCAACTATCCTTATGAGGCTGGTTTCTCTGTTCAACTATTCCTTGCGTATTTTATTTGCCGTTTATTTCTGTCTTTATGCTGTCAGTCTCTCTATATGTTGCTTCCTCGAGCATTATAGAAAATATGGCCTTGAGAGTGTTGATTAAGACCATTCATCAATTTAATTTAATATTTGAGAACCCAAAATAACTTGTTAATGTTTATATGCTAATATGCCTACATATTGTCAAATCCGGCTCACACAATTTGTTTCGAAGAGCCTCGTTCTGCATGGCGACTCGAGTTCAAATCCTGCAAGGTAGCTGGGAGGAGACTCTTAAAATCCATCCATGCTAAGGGTTGGTGTGGCCTAGGCCGGATGGAACCCCTCAGTGATTTTGACAGCTTAGATGCCCTTGGGTCTGGGTTTCTTAGACCACTGGCTAGTCCTGCAAGTCACGATCAAACTAGCAAAAAAATAAAATATGCCTACATATTATGTGGATGGTATAGTTTATGCCCCATATCTGCAGCAGTAATACTAAAAATTCACCCTACATTAACAATCATCACGTTGAATCAATTGTAGCCTAGATATAGTGTTTTCCATGAATTGTGTTATGGGTGCATTTCAAAATTCCATTGTTGCATATCAGTTAGAATCCAACCTATATCATTTACAAGCCTGTCTTAATTGCAAAATCTTTCTATATCGGGATTTATTAAATTTCTTGTATGGATGTGTTGGATTCTTGGAATAGACAAGCCTGCAATTGCATACATTAATTTGTTTCAAAGGATGATTCATCCTAAAGAACAAAAATGGTCTTGAAGTTTGAACGATATTCCTATGTAAGATTTGACCACCTCGATAGCACTCTACAGGTTTTCTTAGTAGTATCAAGTAATTGAAGGCAGTTTTAGAGATGCTTGTCTTATGTTATTAACTTACTACATTTTTCTCCTAAATGCTTAATTCCAATTCTGATAGAGTTTGTCATCTTGATTGATTTAATCCGATGGAAGAATTTAAATTTCAGATTGCTTCATTTTGAGCACTGCAGAATGCACTTGCACCTAGTAACTGTAGAGGTTTTTTTGACAAAAAACAGATTCATCAATTCAAAGAGGCTCTTAAAAGAAGTTCCTGAAGGTTTATATTCTTCTTCTTCCTTGTGATTTGCTCCAAGATTGTTCTAATCGAAGCTTGGTTTGGCTTGTTTGGAATGATTGATCATTGATGATGTGTATTTCTCATTCAAAATCAATGAGTGACTTATGAAGTTATGGCCCAAACATTAAAGAATTATCAAGCATCAAGTGACATGATGGGAGTTATATAATCCTCTTGGAATGATACATGGTAAGCTAAAGATGGAGAAAATATTCTTGGAAGGATTACATTCCATCAATCAGAGCCTAGGTCATTTTGAATTAAGCAATTCCTATTAATGGGTAAAGATACATAGTAAGCTAAAGATGGAGATTCTCCTTGGAAGGATTCCTCTCCACCAATCAATGCCTATATCATCTTGAATTAAGCAATTCCTGTCACTGGGAATAGCTTGTTTTCATTATTTCATGCTTTGGCTATTTGATTCAACAGTTGATGTCCTTTTAAGTTTTTCCTTGTAGTTATTCTAATCTAAATGATAGCTCATATTTAGGGCTTGCGGCCATTGAAATTCCTTGAAGGTTATAAGTTATAACTCTACCATAGAGCTTTTCTTTGTATGGTATTTTGTCTTCAACTGTAATTACAAAATCTCTTCAAGGCTATGAGTATGAATGGGTTCAATAACATAAAGGGACCCTCCTTGATTATTTACACGCAATGGTATAAGTAGATTTCACTTCATCTTTCTTGTAAAAGCCTGAAACTAACCTGCAGAGAGGATTGCATTTTGAGAAAGATTATCTTGTCATAGAGATATGACAATGAGGGATGGTTGTGTAGTCTCAACACTAACTGGAGAGAACATTGTAACTACTCATTAGAGAATGGAAATATATAGTGAGTACATTTAGAATCTATATATTGAGTAATTTTAGAATCTAGATCACTAACGTGACCTCTAGAAAATAGTGTTTTAAAAATTGGTTGACTCAGACTTGGACATAATTGAGATGACCAAATCAAACATCAACTGATTTGACTCAGCCTTCAAATTGGTTCGACAGCTGGTTTGGTATGAAATTGGCCGAGTCAGCGTGTGTATAACTCGGCCAGTTTGGTACCAAACTAGTCCAACTTGGGCAAGTTTTCAACCTAGTTGGCTGAGTCATACTAAGTTTTGTACCCACCACCCCCTTTTATAGGAGTTTGTTTCAGTTACATATATCATTAATGAGATATAACAAAGGATGGGTCTTGATCAACACTTGCCAACTCACTTGTTCAATGAGATGTAAAGATACAATACAGTTATTAATGTAATTTTTTTTCTCTCTATCTTCATTGTATGTCATTTCCGTACATAAGCAATTGCAGAAAGGGTGTTAAAAAAAATTTGGCATATTTTGTCTCTAAAGGTTTGGAATATTTAAAATATATGTTTTATTAAAATTCTATAATATTATTTGTTTTTAAGTAAACCGAGTCATAAAATAAAACCAGTCTGAGTAAGAGATGAGTCCAAGTCCTCGACCAATCTTGAGTCTGACTTGAACCTCAACCAATTCCAAGCCCGAGTATGAGTATGAGTTTTAAAAAATTGCTAGAAAAGAGATAGTTCATATATACAGTGACATGCAAATATGTTCAAGACCAATGATAACAACCATAGTTGCAACTTGCAATGTACTTTTGCGATAGTTCATATATATATAGTGACATGCAAATATGTTCAAGATCAATGATAACAACCATAGTTGTAATGTACTTTTGTGGAATGCGAATGCTGACCACAAGGAATGGAAAAAAAATTCTTGGAAGGCTACAAACAAAACTCCCCAAGAAATGGCGATTTTTGAAATAATATGGTAAGAAATGATGAACAGATGATACAATAAATAAATGAGACTGAAATTTTTGGTGCAAAACCTAATTCGAGACCAAATGAAAGGGCAAATCTCGTGTTCCCCATTTTGGAAGAAATCAAGGAGATAATCAAGATCAAATAATAACTCAATCATGCTTGTTGTTTTTGTTAAAATAAAGAAAATGGTGAAACGAACATAGAAACTTGAGGAAGTAACCTAAAATGCAAGGGGATAATGTGTATTCCAAAAATTCATTATAAATCAATATGTTTTAGCAAATGGTCAGCCCAAACCCAACTTATCACCTAAAGGTTACATTCCAAGCATATGGTACTCCCATTTATAGGAAAGGTTGGATGGGAGGAGTTTGGCTTGTTTAAAGCTAGGCACTCTTGATTGTATTAAGTTCCACTTTCGGTTCTGATGTTAGCCACATCTGGAAAGTGGAGAGGGTTTCAAAGATCGAAATTGGGTTTATTAATATTTCATATCATGGATTCCAAACAATTGAACCCCATCCTAAAGCCCTGATTAAGGTGATTATTGTGAGCGTCATGAAAACGCTACGTTATTGTTATTGTTATAATAGATGGATGTTGATTCTGTAGAATGTTTTCAGCCACTTTTTTAAAATGCTTATGGATAGATCACAGACCTAAATAGAGACAATTCCATGGAGAAACATGGGTATTGAATGGATGAGAGTATTTATCATGGAAATTATTTCAAAGAAACAACCCATTTTAGGATTATATGAGGGACTGTTGTTCAGTTAGGATAATTAATATGATGATAGTTTTTGACAAGAAATGCCATAGTTGCACAAAGACCTGAAATATGTACAACGCGATGTATTTCAGACCATCTCAATGAAAAAAATTGAAATATCCCATGCAATGGATTGTTCTATGGAGATATCGATATTTGCATATTGAAGAAAAGATTTATTTGGTTCTATGTTAAAAAATGTTATGAGATCTCCTCTTACAAAGAATTCTTCCTCCACTGGTTTCTCTGGCTTCTCAATATGTGGGATTTCCCCTATGCCTGTGGCTGTCTTGGCTATAATATGCATCCATAAACTAAGAACAATAGTTATTATAATGCAACATTAACGAATCTTGGGTTCTTACCCCTTCTTTATTGGAAACGTTTCTAGTATGGAAATTGGTTTGGATCCTCCAAGACTTAGCTTATCAATCTGAACGGTAAATGATTTTACATTATCTAAGACTAACCAATTAATACTCTTATAAAAGTCAATGGGGTGTTTCAGCTTTCAACCTCCACCAAGGTTCAAATCCCCTAAGACATATTTTTTCCCTTGTGAATTGGAAGTCCTGGGTGAAGTTGGCAGAATAGATACTCCCTCCCTCAACTTTTAAGCCCAAAGGGTTCTTTCTAGATTTTTGTAAGGTTTAAGCTAGCTATACTCCACTGTAGTACTTGCAGATTGGGGAAGAGCACATTGGTAATAGCTTGGAAGTTTGTTGCACCGTGATAACATGATAGAGGAGACATCTTGTAAAAAAAAGGGAACTGTTATATAATACATCTTGCACTTTTCTTTCAATGCAATTCTCGCGAAATAAGGCCAAAAACCATAGTGTGTCCCTGTTCCAGTCTATTTGAAGGTTTCATATCTTTTTCGTGAAAATATGAACTCAAACAACTAAACCTACAATTGTTCATCGATTTGAAAGCCATGTACGTGAATGTTTTATGTCTTTTAAGAGTTCACACAAAACTAAACCCACATTTGTAAATGGATTTTGAAAGCTCATGCCTGTGAAATATACAACATAAGCATAAGAAACATGCAGAAAAACAATATAGGAAATGGTTTGCTAATGTGTTTAAAGATTTCCTTTTGTTGTTTTGCTTGCATAAAACTCGGAAAAAACTTGCAATGCATAAAACTCGAAATTTTTTTAGCTTTGCAAATGCATTATTCTTGTACCTTCCAACATGTGTTTTGTTCTTCCGTATTTGTCTTTTCTTGACTGATTTTCACTCGATGAGATGGGATCTTGTATTGATGATCTCGAAAGAGTATTGAAGATCTTTCCATCGAAACAGCAGGGGAAGTTTCACCTTCTAATTGTTTATCTCCTTCAGATCAGGGTGGCACAAACTGAAATGGTACTTGGAAGCGGAGACATTTCAAACTTCGAAAGACAATAATTTCAATTTCTTTAGTATATAGTAATTTTGTTTCAACTTTCAAGAGATGGTTTACAAAGGGGACTGAGCTATGGTCTCCTTTTTGGATGGATTGAGCAGGCCCTTTCAGTGATGTGGCACTGTTTTTATATTTTCCTTTTGGTAGGCTACATGTTGTTTACTTGTGAAGCCGTAAGAGGCATTGTATGGCATATCTTAGAATTGATAGCCCCTGAAAATTGAATATGGATTGTGTTTGACTTACAGGGTTTTATTACATATTTATCTGTCTTGGTGGTATTTATGTTTAGAAGCATGTCAAGTTTGTGAAAAGGATTAATTTATTGTATAACATCAGGGATACATTTTTAGTGCAATTGTAATAAATTGTTTATGAATGTTTAAATTGGCTTTAAGTAGGCACAGTTACTATCACTATTTGGTGGTAATAATGTTTAAAGTGGGAGGTAACTAATGTATGTATAGTAATCATTATTATTGGATGATTAAAATTGGGTGTAGTCTAAATATTTTAAGTTTTCAATATTTTATAAGTATATTTTTCGTCAAAAATCTAAAACATATTACTTCGGTAAGAAAAGAAAAAAACATATAGAAAAAAATAAAAGCATTAGTAAAATACACTATTTAAAAACAGAACTAATTATGTAAACAAAAATATATTTTATAATATTATATAAAAATTCTATTAATAAATAGATAAATTATTTTGATATAAATTTTGTATATAAGATGAAGAGTTCTATTCAACCATCAATTTAGAAATACGTCTAATATCATTTATAAAATAAATGATATTATTATTATTATTATTTTATAAATAAGAAACATAAATATAATAAAAAGTTATACATTTAATAAAGAATTATGACCCTTTTGGGTGTTGGTTTTCAGCATAAAGCCCTGGATAAGAATGCTTTGCAAATAGAATTTGGGCTTGTAAACTTCCATCCCTCTGATGTTTGACTCAGAGCCTAGAAGCAATGAATCAGGTTGGACCTTCCCCATGACCCAGTTCTCACATTATATGTTACAGCCGTCCCTTTGAGCAAGTTTTCAAAACATACAATATCATCACTATCACCACGACGGGGACTACATGCGCTATGTATTACCATTTCAGTGTGTTGAAGCTCCTGAAATATTCCTTCAGATGATCTAGAAATCTCCTGCCACTCCCCTTGCTCGTTATGAGACTGGTTAAGGGAGTTCCCCATGATTAGCTTCCAAATGACTAGCACTCTGGGCTGGCGCTGTGCTTCCGCCATCAACACGTGATCTCTAAACGCGACCAATCCCAACGGACAACCAGGTGGTGAATTTCTCACTTTGATGATTTCCCATCTCTCGTTTTCTACCCGAAAAACGATCAAGCTCTGAGCGCCCTCCAGTAACCAATACATGGTGCCCCTGCTATAGACTCCATGACTATCAACTACTTTGATATTCTGAAGGTGATATTGAGAACGATTTGTAAGGTCTCTCCATGAATCTATTACAGAATCATATACCATTGTTTTCACAAAACTAATTTGCTCCCTGTCACCAATGTTATGTTGCCTATCGGTCGGCATTGCAACCAAAACCTTAAATTGATCTCGGTTGATAAAGTAATCTGGGTGATGTATTGGTCTGATCAAATGATCTTTGTCATATGTTGCGATGCATTTCAGTTTGGAGGTCCATGATCCATCTATGAAAGGAAGCTTTTTATAATCACCTGTTAAAGGATTCTTAATGTATAACAAACTCGCCATGCATGAGCAGCAGGAAGCCGACCTGTGTTGCAAAGTGATATATAATCAGAAATTCACGATGAAGAATCGATTATGTAATAAATTCACAGTAAAAGTACAACAAATAAACAAATAATCAGTAAAAGTACAGCAACTTAATTTTTCCAACTAATCAAAAATTCATGATGAAGATTTGAAATAATGTTGCCGCTCCAAAGCCCAAAATTAGGCACATAGGTCTGATCGCAACTTAGAAGAGAGCAGTTATTGTCACCACACTTCTCTCTTTCTGGCTTCAGGTTGACTCTTCTCCAACTCAAGGAGCATCCCTAATGTTAACATTATTAAGGCAGGAAACAATGGCGGATAAGGTGAAAAGAAGAGGCTGCCTTAGAGAGATGGTTGTAGCATAAGGTATATCCGCATTGGTCCATTAGTGAGATCTGATCTTTCCCTCCTTCCATCAACCATTCAGAAGCAACAAAAAATAAGTAACTAGTACATCCACATAGTTTGTGGCTGGATCAAGTTGATAAAGGTTAAATGGTTGAGATATAGTTTGCACTGACATTTTCCCTGTTATCTATTTATTTTTTATATTATTTATTTTATCTCACATTCTTCTAGTTATTTATCATAAACTGTTGGTTATCCATTTATCAGTTATAAGTTATTCATTCATCAACTACCACTATCATAGAATCAATATCCACTCTCATCCTTGTCTATAGATGAAAAAGTATAGGCCTTAGTCCACCCCAAATCTCAAATAAAGAAGTCTATAAACTTAAAGGTAAAACAACTTAATTTTTCTAACTAAATCTTTAATACCCTTGAAATAAAATTAATTATACAATTATACAATAACTCAAAACTACAATTTCAATCATTCCTCTCAACTTTAATTGAATTATACAACTCAACTACAATTTCAATCATTCCACTCAACTTTAATCGAAAAACTTACTCAAACTACAATTTCAATCATTCCTCTCAACCTTAATCGAAAAACTTATCAAATATTCAGTAAAGTAGCTAATACTGTACCATACTAGAACTAAGCACATTTATATTTTTGAAAACCCTAGCCATACTTCACCTTGCACGCGAACACACACTGCAGAGCTTGTGTGTTTTGGTACGTAGACTGAATCTGGTATCGTTCTCGAATTCGGGTGCTCTGTTCAGCAATAAAGTACGCACTACGCCACCGTCGAGCCATATGTGCCATCTCCCGCATTCAATCCATGGGCAAAACATTCCGTTATGGCATGGAATCGGCGTCGGAGTTTCTGTTTCATCGTCTTCTGGTAACATGCTTTCTCTGATATTGTAGCATCGATAGTAGCAGGAGCCGAGGTTGCTTCCCAATTTCCAGGATATCCGACCAGTAATTCTGTTCCTGTAACGTGCTAGACGATTCTCCCAGTTTAACTTAACAGGAATTATGATTTCTCCGCGCTTCTCAACAAGCTCGCGAATGAACAAGCTCTTGTTCATAAGTTCATTCAGTTCCCTGCATGTAGTCCGGATTTGAGGATAAGAGTGGAATGGGACTCTGGCAATTATGTTTTCCAAAATATTATGATCCATGTCCAATATGAAAAAACGAGGAGGTGAAGATGCTGGAGTGTTCACTACAGACGTTGCATTACTCGGATCATCTGTTTCCTGCGAAGAACAAAGAGGTGGTAATGGAGCATCACTAATGGAAGTCGATGCGTTGCATTGCTCCATGTTTTATCCAGTCCCACCTTGTTAGATTCGGACCAATCTACCAATCCATCGATCGTTCTTATTGGTGGTTTTATATGATGATGGCCGAGGAAGAGGAATCGAAAGCAGGTTTTATAGGATGACCCAAGAAGAGGAATCGAAACAGAGAAAAGATTTTTTCTTATGATTAGTATTGAACTCTGGAGTTACTTATTAAATGGATAAATTTACAAAATTTATAAGTAAATTCTGATTCACGGGTGCATGTCCTGTTAAAAGTATATCTGCAGTTATAAACATGTCTCTTACTTCACAGGAAGTATCTGTACCTCTCTTATTATTAACAAAGTGTTTAACTCTCTTAGTGTTTAACTTAAAGCATGCATGTGTATCCATCCTATTTTAAGCGTATATTGTCAAAAGCCGTGGTTTCAACTGAAGTGTCGAGTCTTCTTCCTCTTTTCATCGAGTAAAATTCTCAGTTCTGCACTCGTGAGTATAAGTTTTATGTTAATTATAAGCATTGTGTGGTGAATGTGGGAGAACCCAATTCAGAATTTTGAATTTAGACGGTTGGATCTATGAAGGAATTTGTTGGGATAAGATGCAATATCATAAATTGATTACATTAGAGAGCTTTGTGAATATCAAATTTTTTATTATTTTATTATTTTATTTATAGGTGTTTATATTTTAGAACTTGGAGTGGACTAATATCTATGTTTTCTGGATAGTGGATCTGAGTAGATAATCTAGAGTTTATGGCACTTCATGGCACACAACTCATTTAACTAGAAGAAAGAGAATGATAACATGTAGTTGTTGTTCATCACACTTAACTTGTGGATTATTGGTTCATTGACCACAAGTTAAGTGGTTGTGCTAGACGTTTTATTTGAGATTTGAGGTGGATTATGGCCTATGCTTTTTCATTTACGGATGAGGATGAGACAAGTGTACTGCCGAGATTGATTCTATGGTAGTAGTTCAAAATTCGATATATATATATATATATATAGCACACCCACATAGTCTGTGGTTGGATCAAATCTATAGGGATCAAATGGTTGAGAGATAGCTATGGAATGGAAGACACTTTGGAAATATTTTTTTTATTCCTCATAATCTTCTAGTTAAATGGGTTCAAGTGTGAGTTATCCATGTCTAGCTACATGTTATCTTATCCATTTATCAACTTTAAGTTATTTTTTATATTCTTTTTATTTTTATCTCATATTCTTCTAGTTATCAATTCTTCAACTATGATTTATCTATGCATTGCTACCAGTTATCCATTCATCAACTAGCTACAAGTTATTTTTTATATTCATTTTTTTATAATTGTTTATTTTGAATTTTGAACAACTGCCATAAAATCAATCTTGATAGTACACTTGTCTCATCCTCATCCGTAGATGAAAAAGCATAGGCCGTAGTCCACCCCAAATCTCAAATAAAAACGTCTATCGACGTAATAATAATAATAATGATAATAACTTGTGGTAGATAAATAAATAACTGGTAGGTGATGAATGAATAACTAACAGTTCATGGAAGATAACTAGAAGAATGTGAGATAATACATACATACATACATACATACATATATATATATTAATAACTGGTAGCAGATTAATGAATAACTGGTAGCGATGAATAGATAACTAACAGTTCATGGAAGATAACTAAAATAATTTGAGATAATATATATATATATATATGTGGAACAGGAAGAATGTTGGTGATAACATGTAGCTAGGAATGGATAACTAAGAGTTGAACCTGTTTAACTATAAGAATATGAGGAATAAAAAAAATCCAAATTGTCTTCCATTCGATCACTATCTCTCAACTATTTGATCGCTATCGACGGGATCCAACCACAAACTATGTGGTTCTGCTAGTAATTAGGGGCGTTAATATCTTAAGAATTTTGGGGTGGAATAACATCTATGCTTTTCTTAGATCGTAGGAGATTGGAACAAGTGTATTGTCCAGATTGATTATATGGTGGTCATTCAAAATTCATAATAAACAATTATAAAAAATTTGAAAATATCTCATGTGATAAGTGCAGTTTGTGGTAGTTGGAAAAAAAATATAAAATGGCTCATGCGATAATTGAACTTAATGGCATGGTAATGTGTAGCCAGTGTGATTTGAATTCCATCTAGTTGTTGGGAGTCGAGCTAATGTGCACAAGGTATAGTCGAACTCCTAATAAGCTCCTTTGAACTCGTGATAACTGCACTTAGTAGCAGGGTAATGTGCATTCCATGTAACATTTGAACTCCATCTGGCAGCTGGGAGTCAAGCTAATGTGCATAAGGTTTAGTCAAACTCCATTTGGCAGCTGAGAGTCGAGACATACTAACTATTAATAAAATCCTTCAAACTCCTAATAACATCCTCCAAACTCCTAATAAACTCCTCCATCTGGCAATTGGACGTCCAGTTAATGTGCAATTCACATGACATGCTGAGTAAATTCTCAATTTGACAGTGTATGGGTGAGTGCTAGCTAATGAGGGTAACTTTTGGCACGTTAGATGCAATAAAAAACTGAAAAATCAAGCATCCCTCCACTTAATTGGATTTTTCGAGATACTTACACAAAATTACTTGCTTTGACTAAAAAATATGAAATGTAGAAAATTGAATCATGTTTCTGAATATATAAGTTTTATTTATTGAATTTTTTTATGTCAACACGCGTTTTCATTTGAGATTTGGGGTGGAATACAACTTATTCTTTTTCATCTACGGACGAGGATGAGCCAAATGTACTTTCTAGATTGATTCTATGGCAGTCGTTCAAAATTCGAAATAAACAATTATAAAAAAAAGAATATAAAAAATAATTGGTAGTTGATGAATGGATAATTGGTAGCGATGCATGGATAACTCATAGTTGATGAATAGATAACCAAGAGTTCATGGCATATAACTAGAAGAATGTGAGATAAAATAAAAGAATACAAAAAATAATTGATAGTTGATAGATGGATAATGTTAGATTTTTATCATTTAATCAATATGATCTAGGATTTTATCTGATAGAATAACATGCACAGCAATAATCACAAGAGACAAGAGACACAAAGAGTTTTCCTCGGGGAAACCATAAAAGAGAAAACCTCGCAACTTTGTCAAAGATAGAATGAGCGCCAATGGCAAAAGTAAAACCCAAAAACACAAAGATGATCTTCGACAACTGTTCTCTCTCTCACTTGTGCAAGCTCCTCTTCTCTCACTCATGCGCTATAGTTGAGTGAGTGTGTGTTTCAAATAGAGAGTCTCACTCTCTATTTATACTAGTTTTCCACTTGACAATTACTTACCAGGGCCGACCTCACTAGGAGAGTCTAATAACCCTAGTACCCTTCAACTGTGGGGACTATTGCCCCGACTTACAACGGAGGGTTAACCTCTATGAATTTACATGACTTTATTATATTAATGATTCTCCCGATAGGAAAATCGAGGTACAATGAAATACAACATAAGTTATACAAGTGAATACATTCTGAAGTTACAAATACATCAACACTCCCTCTTAACTAGGAAGGTATTCTCTTGACACGGTTCATCAACACAAGTCTTTATCATAGGATCATCATCATCACTGCTCCTGCTATCTCTCAATTCTACTCATCATAGGAAGTTCTATAGAGCCACCCCTTTTTCATGTTGGTTGTAGGCCTAATATCCATGCAGGTCTTCTTCTTCAACGCTTATATTATCGGCATGGTAGGACACACCTACTACCATCCTAGAAAGGCTCCAGCACTTACATCCACTGCCATGGTAGGACACACCTACTACCATTTAGGAAAGGCTCCAACACTTACATCCATCGGCATGGTAGGACACACTTAATACCATCCAGGGAAAGGCCCCAACACTTACATCCAATGGCATGGTAGGACACACCTACTACCATCCAGGGAAAGTCTCTGCACTTACATCCACTGGCATGGTAGGACACACCTACTACCATCCAGCGAAAGGCTCAACACTTACATCTGATCATGGGAGGAACCAATCCTACCACCATGTCAGAAAGGCACAACACTTACATCTGACCATGGGAGGAACCAATCCTACCACCATGTCAGAAAGGCACACAGACTCATTAGTTCCCCTTGGAAGGAACCTTGATCCGAGAGAACACCAAGCTTCTCCGTGGAGTACTCAAACTTCACTCTAGTTAATGGCTTGGTCAACACATCAGCTATATGTTCGTCCGTCGCAACATACTAAAGCTTCACTGCTCCTCTCTACACCATATCCTTGATATAGTGATATTTGATATCGATATGCTTCGACTTGTCATGGAACACCGAGTTCTCCGACAACTTCACACAACTTTGGTTGTCGCAATATATATATAAGTAGCATCCAACTGGAGATCAAACAAATCAGATAACAGCTTCCTCAGCCACACTGCCTCACAACTTGCCGAACAAGCTGTGACATACTCTGCTTCGGCTGTACTAAGTGCCACGCAGGACTGCTTCCTGCTAAACCAAGAGATCACACCTGATCCCATACTGAAACAACACCATGAAGTGCTCTTCCTATCAATGGAACTTCCTGCCCAATCTGAATCCACATAACCTTCTAGGGCAATCTTCAGATTCGCCTCATACTTGAGCCCATAATCAACTGTACCCTTCATGTATCTCAGAATATGCTTTGCAGCAATCAGGTGAACATGTCTCAGATTCGTCAAAAATTGGATCAATGTGTTCACAACAAAGAAAATGTCTGGTCTCGTATTCGTCAAGTACATCAATGACCCAATCATCTGACGATACATCGTAGCATCAACAACTGTGATCAAGCATCACTCAATAACTTCAGGTTCGATGCCATAGGTGTGGTCATGGCCTTGCAGTCCATCATCCCGAACCTCTTCAGGATCTCTACTACATACTTCCCTTGTCCCAGGGATATTCCATCCACATTCTGCCACACCTCCATGTCCAGAAAGTAATGCATCATACCCAAGTATTTCATCTCGAATTTGGCAGCAAGCTTCCTCTTCGTGTCAGCAATCAACCCATCCTTACCTACTGCAAACAAGTCATCTACATACAGTAGGAGTATCACTGGGTTCCCTTCCTTAACCTTGTAGTAAAGGTTGGAATCTTCTTTACTCTTGGTAAATCCCAAGCTAGTCAGGAAGTTGTCAATCCTATCGTACCATGTCCTGGGTTCCTGTTTCAAACCGTACAGGGCCTTCTTCAATTTGCACACATGAGTCTTCCTATCATGTGTCTTGGATCCGAGTGGTTGCTCCACATACACTTCCTCTTCCACTACACCATTCAAGAATGCAGTCTTGACATCCATCTAGTGTATCTTCTATTTCATCACTGTAGCTAGAGCAAGTACTGATCTGATGGAAGTGTATTTGGCTACAGGTCCAAAAGTTTCTTTATAATCTATCCCTTCCTTCTGGGAGAAGCCATGTGCCATGAATCTTGCTTTATATTTCTCTATGTTGCCATCTGCAACATACTTGATCTTGTAGATCCACTTGGAAGTCACAATAGACTTCCCCTCTGGTCTTGGAACCACATCCCATACATCATTCTTCATTATCAACTGGTACACCTTGATCATAGCATCCTTCCATTCTTTCTCTTTTGCTGCTTCTTCATAGCCGAAAGGTTCTTTATCAATGATGTCATACAGTAGGGCTACATAACTGGAATATGACCTAGTTCTCTTCCTTTCTCTGTGCACTTCTTTTGGAGCCCCATATCTCTCTGCACCTTGGATAGCCTCTCCTACCCATGTAGGCTTCCTTTTATAAGGATTCTTCTCTTGGGGTGGATTTACAGGTTCTTGAGGTTATTTCATTTCTCGATCTTCTTCTGGAGTCTCTTTGTTCATATTTGTATCTTGGATCCTAGGTATTTTTGTTTCTACAAGTTCTGTAATAGGTCTTTTTTTATGGATTTGTTGTAAGCTGAATCTTCGTCAAATTGCACATCCCTACTGATGTCGATCTTCTTGAATCCTGGGAAGTATATTTTGTAACCTTCGAGCTTTTACTATATCCCAAAAATATACCCTTCTTTGCTGAAGGATCTAACTTTGTCCTCTTTTCTTTCGGAATGTGTATATACATTGGACAACCAATATTATGAGATGACTGACTTCTGGCTTCTTGTCGGATAAGACTTCTTCAGGTTTACTGTTCTCAAGTACTCTATGTGGAGTATGGTTTTGTACATACACAGCTGTCCTTGAAGCTTCTGCCCATATATGCATGGGAAGATCTTGATCATGAAGCATTGCCCTTGCTGCTTCCATAATCGTTCTATTCTTCCTTTCTGCAACCCCATTCTATTGTGGATTATATGGAGTGGTCAGCTTTTTCTTAATCCCTGAATCTTTGCATAATTCATTGAATTCATATGATGTGAATTCTTCGCCAATGTCTGATCGAAAGGTCTTGATTTTATTCTCTGTGTGGTTCTCGATCAAGGCTTTGAATTCCTTGAATTTACTAAATATTTCATCCTTGCTTTTCAAGAAATGTATCCATGTCTTCCTAGAAAAATCATCAATGAAAGAAACATATTATACATACCCACTTAATGAACTGGATGACATCGGACTGCATACATCGGAGTGGATGATTTCCAAGATTCCTTTTGCTTTGCTCTCGTTGCTTGGAAATGTCTTCTTTGTGTTCTTTCCTTTCGCACATCCTTTGCAAATACCTTCATGTTTTTCCTGTATTTCTGGAAGACCTTCAACAGCTTTGCTTGCAAGTGGTAGTGCCCTGTAGTGCACATGTGCAAGCCTTTTGTGCCAAAGTTCACTTGGTTCTACCGAGTCATGGACCAAGGCTTGCTCTAGTTGGCCCTTTAATTTGTATAATCCTCCCTCTTGCTCTCCAATCACTACTGCATCATCTATAGTCTTTCCCTTTGGCCACATAAGGACTTGGCCATCTACAAATGCAACCCTCATGCCTTTTGCATCTAATGCAGAGATGGAGAGAAGGTTCTTCTTTATTCCTAGTACAAACAAGATGTAATGTCCCCGGTTTTGACCCCGTTTGCATGATGTATATATTGTAATTAATCGTGGTGAGGAGCTCAAAGCAAAAGCCCCACCATCGATTTGGTTGTGTGTATGTTTTGGCAATGGGGATAGTTGTCGATGGTTTATCTTGCCATTTGGCACATTATAATTCGGCATCATGTAAATGCACACATCAATTAAAACTAAAACCACAACCAGCTACGGCAGTGCAACGTTGAATGAAAAGGGCATGGTTTCGAAGGATAAGGGGTGGGGGATGTCAAACCTTGGTCTATGGGGGAAAAACCCATGTGTTGCCACCTTGGTGATTTGTCACCTTCTTTGTCTCATCCAACCTCTTCCAACCTCTTTATTGTTTTGTTGAGTTAGTTGGGGGCAGTGATTGCTGAAGTGGTGGTGGTTGTGGAGGACTGTCAGTCCCTTGCCCATGCACCCACTCCACCCATGACTGCACTCACTCTTCTCTCCCACGTTTTCAACCTTCACGATGATGGTCTGTTGGTCCCCCGATCGCCTGTTAATCCTCACGCAGGACTTGGTCTGTTTATGTCTCACGCAGAGACGAGTTTGGTTTCCTCTTGTGCACCGTTGGTCTGTCCATCCGCGCGCTTAGACCATTGTCTGTCCGCCTCACGCAGAGGGACGTGCTGTTCATCCTCGCGCAGGCTAGGATTCTTGTTCTGTGCTCCTCACGCACGAGTCACGGATCTTTCTATTGTGCACGCAGCGAGCAGGTGAAACGACCTCTAGGGAACGATTTCCATTGGTATGTGTCGTAGCCGTGGCTTTAATCCATGTTTTCTGCTTGCTGTTAGTTTCACCCGTGATTCGGGTATGCTGAGGTTTCATCCACGATTTGGGTTGTTGTGATTCTCCCCACGATTTCAGAGTGCTGTTGTGAGCCGTGTTCACTGAATTCATTTTGGGATTGTTGTCTTCCCTGTGTTTTGTTGGCTGTGGTGTTCAATTTCGTTTTGAGCCACCATGGATTTCCAATCCGTTGGTTGAGTTTTCCTCTGTTGACGCTGGGAGTTGGATTCTCCTCTGTTTTGTGGACTGTGTGATGTTGCCTCATTCACTATGAAGTTGGGCTGCTGCGGATTGTTGGAGTTTGACTTCTCTTTCGTTGAGACGGTCTGAGTTGTTTTGGCCATGTCAGGGCCAAGAACAACTCTGTGTCTCCTTATGGGCTTGAGTTGTGCTCATCTTTTGTTTGGGATTATCCCTGGTTGCCTTTGCTTCTTCACAGGGCTATGAAGGGATGGTTTTGTTGCATGTAAGCAGTGGTTGGTCTTTGGACTATGATGGCTTGGCCAATCTGTTGAAGGCCTGTTAAACCCAGCTGTGTTGGTTTGCTGAGTGTGTCCCCTGGCTAGGTGTAAGCCTGCATTGACCCTTATCCTTGGAGGAATCATGCCCAGCTCGGGGGTGGCAGCGTTGCTGAGAGATTGATGAGCACGCTGGCCTATGGTTGGGTGGAACGTTGCAGCGACGTAGCTGGTTGTGGGGTTCCCCATCCAAAAGATAAGTAATCTTGGTTGTTTTGTCTCTGCAATTTATATCTATTGTATAATGAATTATGGTGAACATGTTTTAGGCTGGAAATGTGTGTGTGTTGCTTCCGCTGAATGTTGATTCATTCCGCATCTGTGTATGCTTGTAAGTTTTAATTCTAGCATTGATGTTTGTTTATGATCATGGGGCTATTTGCCCGTATTCTTGGTGTTCGTCGCATCCTCTTCGCCGGTCTAAGGGATGGGGACGTGACAGAGTGGTATCAGAGCCAAGTTGCAACATGGGCCTGCATGAGCCTTGAAGGATTGCAGTGACAGAGGTGGCGTTTCTTCTACCCAGCAGAAATCAGTGGAAATTTCTAAGTGTTGACAGTCGGGTCATCGGGAGGTTTAGAGGTTCCCACTTCCGATGTGGTGGAAGGTCTAGCGGTTTCCCATCCGCCATTGCGGCTGCGGAAGGGATTCGGTCACCAATTCTACGGAAGAAGGAAAGGTCCGGGCGTCCACCATTGCGGATGGAGAAACGATTAGGCATCCACCGTTGCAGAAGCCAAAGTCATTTGGCTTTCGATGTAAAGGTCCACCGATGCCGGTCAAAAGTTGGTTCACCAATCGGAAGCAAAAGTGTTCCGGGAGCCCCCGTTGCGGAAGCGAACGCGTTAAGTCTTCCGATGAGAAGGACTGCCGCCGGAAGAAGATAGTTGTTTGGCGTTCCGCCGTTGTGGAATCCAAAGTCATTTGGCTTCCGATGATAAAGACCGCCGACGCCGGAACAGTTTGGAGAAAGCCACGAAATTTGTCTAAGTGTCCGCCGGAAGAAGAAAGGTTCGAGCGTCCACCGTTGCGGACGTAAAAGCAACTAACCTTCCGATTGGAAAGTGGTCCGACTGCCGACAGGTGTTATATTCGGCGGAAAGAAGAAAGACCAATTTTTAAAAATTGTCTAAGCGATGAAATCGTCGGAAGAAGAAGTGAATTGGACTTCTGTCGTTGCGGAAGAACTGGCAAAGTGGGCGTCTGCTGTGCGGAAGACCAAACCGCTCAGTCTTCCGACGGGGAAAGAAAATCATGGAAATCGCGGCAATTTTCTAAACTGTTTTGACGTCCGTCGGAAGAGGAAGTGTTCGTGAGCCGCCATTGCGGAAGCCCAAGCCATTTGGTTTCCGATGTACACATCCTCCGATCGGGAGAGGAAATGGTTTGCACGCCCGCCGCCGCGGAAAGTCATTTGACTTCCGATATAGAAAGACTGCCGACGCCGCAAGAGAAAGTGTGCCGATCGGAAGAGGAAGTGATTGAGCGTCCGCCGTTGCGGAAGCGCTAAGACTTCCAATATGGAAAGACATCCGACAGCCGATGAGAAGGAAAGGAAAATTCTGAGTTTTTCCATGGGATTTCTCAGCAGTTTTCGACTGTTTTCAGAGGGATTTTGCAGTGATTTTTCCAGTGATTTTCAAGGCTGAAAATTGAGAAAGTGGTAGCGATCTAATGCGCCAGATTGCGCGAAAACCAATGATTTACAAAGAAAAAAAAAATGAAAGCCACAAGGGGGCAAGCCCCCTTGACCCCCATTGTCCCTTGAGACAGTCGTTCATGTGAAAAGAAAATTCTATGTCTTGGGAAAATTAGTTAAACCCAAAATTCATAAAAAGATGAATAATGCATCGGAAATGAGGTGGCTGAAGTTAGCATTCTTGACCAAAATACAGTTGTGTGTTTTGCCTGAGACTTGGTGAAAATCTTCATTCTTAGAAGTGGTGTGGTTTTCACATCCGGGGTCGGAATGAAGCATATGGATAGGCGTTGGAAAGCTTATCCGGTAGGGAACAAGGATAAGTGACCAGAATCTGAGCATGAAGCAACAAAGTGCTAATGATGGCCGCTGCTATCAAATGGACAAATCTGGATAGTTGCATGCTCAAGGGTAGCAAGGACTATAAAGTCAACCAGCTGCTGTATGGAAAAGTAGTTCCATGCAAGGATGAATGACTTGAAAAGGGAAGTTTCCTTGAAACTCTAGCTTGCTGGTTATAACTACATTTCCTAAGTTTATGCTTGAAATGCATGAGGATATGTATTGCATGCATAGGATATTGCATGTTGGTAAGAATATTGGAAATTATATATTTATAATGAACCACTAATGATAATCATTGCTTTGATGTTGGCATTAGTGGAAAAACCAACGACGACATGGACCTAGCTGAATATGTTGCTGATGGAATGTGACCAGCAACCCTCTGAAAAAATGGATAAGGCAACAAGTCCATAACAAAAGTTGGTGAGCAAATTCTGCAATCTCCTGCAAAGGACCAACCAAATTGGTCATGTCAAGGGTGTAAGTACGACCCATGCAGGTAAGAGTTTGCTTATGACAGATTCCATGGAATGGTAAATGTAAGATACCTCCTACCATGTGGAAATTTGAATATGGAAAGGTGTCATGCTTACATATGTGGATGATATTGATTATAGTAATGCATCCTATATGAGGTAGTCATGGTTAGCCCATGGTATGTTTGAATGCATTGAAATGAATGCATGTGATCTTGTGAATAAATAATAGCTGAAATGATGAATTAATGATAATTCTGGAACTGTTTCAAGGGCTGTTATGAATGCAGGATAGTCATGATCAATTGGCTGCCAGAAATGCTCTCTGGAAGAGCAAGGTGGTATGAATGATATGCTTGTGAAGTAAGGAGTATCTAACCATTTCATTTAATTGCATGAATGATATGACTATACCTTGCAATGTTGGTATGATGACGAAGTAAACGAGTCTTGGTAATATTGATGTGACTAACAGCTGGAAGTATTTGAATTTTTTATAAATTCTGAAAATGCTTTAGTGATGGTTGTAGCAATGAAAAGGTTAAATGCATCCAGACTTACCAAGTGTTTGGTTGATTGAAGCTTATGTTTCAGGTAGATTATTTCGAGCATGGTAGTGAGAGGTAAGGTCCTGACCAATGCTAGAATCTACCATATGATATGTTGTTAAAATTCGAATTGTGAATTTCGGATTTGAGAAATTGCTGACAACCACTAGCCACTGTTGGCTTGCATAAGATTGTGTTTGGTTGATTGAAGCTCAGGTTTCAGGTAGGTTATTTCGAGCATGTCAGTGTGAGGTAAAACCCTGACCAATTCCAGAATCTACCATATGAAAGAGCCAAACTTTATGAGAAGAGTCTCATGGTTGTAAAAGTAGTTGGCATGCTTAATGGGTTGTCAAATTTGAATTGTGGATTTCGGATTTAGGAATTGCTAACGACTACTAATCATTGTTGGCTTGTATGAGATTGTGTCAGGAGGGACACATTGTAAGTGGGTATTCATGTTATGATAGTAAGCATAAAATTATAATGGGCATAGTAGTGCTGCTTACAAGAAACCCACAATTTAACAAGTCAATTTCTGTAGTAGATAGAATTGCAAATTCCTAATGAATTTGATTTCTAATGTCATTGCTTGGTTATGGAATGATCAATTTGGATTGTAGTATCAGGTAATGATTGACTGTTTGGCTATTTGATGAATGTGTCAGGGGTACACACTGTAGGAAGATCATGTGTGATGACCTGCAAGAGCCAAACTTCATGGGAAGGTTTTCCCTTGGAAATGGGTTTCAGGTGAAACACCATTGGACATTTTGGAAATGTCTCATCTGCACTGCATGTTCGGTAGTAACATGAGTGAGATGGTATAAATTATGTTGGTAAGACATGTGTGAATATGAAATGTAAAAAGGAGTTGGGATGGCTAACTGAGGGACTGTAAACTCAGGGAAGGAGCCTCCATTTCTCCTTAACAAAGGCATACTGCGACGGCAAATGGATAAGTGTTCTGTGACCCTTGCCAAGAATATGCATGTTTAACTATTAAATTCCATATGCAGAACATGTTTTGATTTAATATCAATTATGACCGATTGCTTGAGTATGCATAGGGCCTGCATGGCACACACCGAGAATGGGTGCACACTTTTCCGATGTTGAGTCATGAAAGGGTTTTCAATATTGATTACACTCTATGGAGTGGACGCACTCCTGGTGTCTCAATACTTGATAGTGAATGATGAAAAATGTGATTATAGTTTTTGAGCCATAATG
>LPNX011129804.1:1400392-1431818 GCA_001517045.1 Pseudotsuga menziesii | reverse complement strand
AAAGCATTCGACAGGGCAGTATGCCAATTCCTATGATGGTTAGCCACAGTACGTTTCAGAATCTTAATCAGATTTTTATTAGAGGATTCCGCTAACCCATTAACTTGGGGGTAATAATTAGCAGAATACTTTAATTTTATTCCCTTTTCTAATGCATACTCAGTCAGTTTAACAGAAGAAAAATAAGTTGCATTATCAAAGATTAAAGATTCTAGAATACCGAATCTGGTAATGATAAACGAATCAAGGAAAGATATCACCTATTCGGAATTGACTACCCTCAACGGGATGGCTTCAACCCATCTAGTGAAGTAGTTTGTGGCTGTCAAAATGTATTTATGTTGTAGTGAAGAGGCTGGTGTGATTGGGCCAACAATATCCAGACCCCATTGCTGAAATGGGACTTCAATGATAACCGGCTGGAGGGGTAATGCTACCTTTTTCAGTCTGCTTCCTGCTCTTTGACACTCTTGGCACTTCCTGGTGAAAGAATACGTGTCTTTGAACAATGTGGGCCAGTAGTACCTAGCTTTAAGTATCTTGTGAGCAGTAGTTTCTCCGCTGAAATGTCCTCCAGCTGGTCCTGCATGTAGTTGAGATAACACATCATCAGCTTCATGTTTTTCTAGACAACGAAGGAGAACCCCTTCGAAATTCTTTCTAAACAAAATATTATCAATAAGCTGATAAGGTGTATATTTTAATCGTAAGGCTCTCTTATGACGTGGGTCTAAATGTTTAGGGGCGGTCCCATGCAATAAGAAGAACTTAATATCATCATACCAAGAATCAGGAGGAGTAATGATCGGAAAAACTTCCCTTTCAAATAGGAAAGGCTCACTGAAGAAATGCAGATCTGATTCAGCACTGTCTACAGAGCCAGCTGCTAGCTTGCAGAGACCTTGTCCCCTGACAATCTTTAAAGGTTTTATTTCCAGGTCGTATTCCTGAAGTGCTGTGACCCAATGTGCTCGTTTCTCACCAAGATCCTTCTGTACCAAGATATTTCTAACTGCAGAATATGGTACAACGACCTTGGTGTGGGACTTCAGTAAGTAAGGCCTGAAATGTTTAACAGATTTGAAAACAGCGAAAGCTTGCTTGTCCACTTCTGGGTAGTTTAATTCTGCACCGTTGAGACCAGAACTCGTAAAAGCAATAGGAGCTTCATTATTTTCCTGGTTTTTCTGTGTCAAAACAGCAGCATAAGACGAATCAGAAGCAAACGTATATAAAATGAATGGTTTGGAAAAATCTGGGCTAGTGAGAGTGGGAGCTTCAGCAATAGCTTTTAAAATGTCGTGAAAAGATTGCTTCTCGTCAGTATTCCATTTAAACTTAGCATCCTTTCTTATCATTTTCTGAAGCGGCCGAACAATTTCTGTAAACCCAGGAATAAATCTAGAAACAAAAGTTTATCTTTCCAAGAAACGACTGCATGGACTTCTTTGAGTGGGGCATCGAAATCTGTGAAATAGCACGAGTACATTCTGGGTCAATATTAATGCCTTGTTTAGAAACAACAAAACCCAGCAACTTACCCTCTGTCACCAAAAAGATAGATTTCTTAGGATTTAAAGAAATCCCATACTTCCTGCAACGCTCAAAGACTCTCCTGAGATGAATTAAATGATCAGTCCTATTTTTTGAAAAGACGGTAACATCATCAAGATAAATAACGACAAACTTACCAATCAGACCTCTGAAGGCGATGTCCATTGCCTTCTGAAATGTGGCTCCGGCATTTATGAGACAAAATGGCATTTTCCTGTATGCGTAGGTTCCCCAAGGTGTCCTAAAAGTTGTTTTCAACTGGTCAGCTTTGGATACTAACACTTGGTTGTATCCTGAGAAACCATCTAGTAGCGAAAACATTTCAGATCCGGAGACCTGTTGAAAGATTTTCTCCATTGTAGGAATAGGGTAATTGTCTTTATCTGAAACCTTATTTAGATTTCGGAAGTCGACACACAACCTGATGTCACCATTTTTCTTCCTTACGGGTACAAGATTTGCTACCCATTGCGCATGCCGAACAGGGAAGATTATTCTGGCGGAAAGGAGTTTATTTAGCTCCTTCTTGACAGCTGGTTCTAGGTTGGGATGCATTTTCCTCAATTTTTGTTGGAAAGGCTTAGCCTCGGGTTTCATAGGAATAACATGTTGCATGATATTGGGGTCGAATGTTTTCAGGTCATCATACGTCCATGCAAATATGTCTTTAAATTATTTGAAGAGTTTAACGAAGGCTGTTTTTTCCTGGGCAGTACATGTGCTGCCCAGATTCACACATTGGGGATTTTGCTCAGTTCCTAGATTCACAATGTCAGATTGCATGATGGAGCTATTAGTTTTACAATTCCTAGCAGCCTTAAATTTATCCTTTAAGTCATAGAATTTCTCGAGTTTGATTACTGACCTGGGAAGAGCACTAAACTGATCGAGAGATTCCTGAATTGAGCAAGGCTTATGGATTACCGCAAAATTGTGTAGATCTTCATCGTGCGTCATCTCGTCCAAAATTGCATCCTTGAAGGTATCTTTAAAAGTCAGAAAATCGATTAATTGCCGGTCGTCATTGAAGACTCTCCAATTTGCTACGTTGTCAGGTATAGAAGGCCTGAACAACAATTCAACCGAGAAAGCATCAGTAAGGATTCCTTCAGATGGAATCAATCTTGAAGCAACATTAGCTAAAAGATCAGCTTCCTGATTTAGATAACGAGTGATGGAACTAATGTTAAATGCTTCAAATGCTAATAGCAAATTCCATACCTCAGCTTGATAATTTCTCAAGTGTCCAGCTATGCAGTGTATTGTATTACGTACCTGACGAACAATAATCTCATAATCTCCTAAGACTACCAAGGCTTTGGCTCCCAAGTCGATCGCTTTCTTCAGCCCTTGAATGAGGGCTTCGTATTCAACGATGTTATTGGTGCAATCGAATTCTAATCTGCAAGCAATGTAGTATCTTTTACCATAAGGATCAATCAGTAAGCATCCTGCACCAGCTCCTTCTTTTGACTTGGAACCGTCAAAGTAAAGAGACCAACAACCATCATTAAGATCTAAATGGGGTGTATCTGGGACTGAGATTTCAGCTGAAACTTGTGTAAAATGACAAATTTCAGACTGCTGATTCGAATCTGGAATTTCTGAAATTGCAGCCTCAAAGTTCCCAAAAAATGAATCAGCCATGTAGTTACCCATTATGGTATCAGTGAACAAGACTGGTTCATTTGAGTCATCAATTTCAGTGACGGTATGTTTCATATACCGTTCTCGATCGATTCTAATTTTATTCGGGCGACCCTTATGAGATATCCACAAGTGTGACCAGTCTGTGGCAAAATACCCATCGAGTTTTTGTGACCAATCACTGCTAAGAAACAAACCATATGCTTCAGGGATGTCAGCGACAATAATATCGATGATAAAGTGCACCTAAGGATTCGAAGCCAACCTTATTAACACCTGCTTCAACTTACCTATTACTTTTACATTTGAGTGATCAAGCTGTACGATACTTGTATCACAGGGTTCAGGGACAGCATTAAGTTTTTTACATACAGAGTAAGGCATCACATTTTTAGAGGCCCCTGAGTCTATCATACAGTTATGTACTTTACGATTAAATATTTCAAATGTAAGTAAAAAGGGTGGAGTTGAAGAATCAGACTTCTTGCTGATGGATGATGCATTAATTGAAGCCTTTTTCGAGTTATCCTTATTAATGGTAGAATTATTTTGATTGGAAGGAGTCTTACCAGATTTACTTGAGCAAACTCTTGGCACCATTTTATCTCGAATCATAGGTATCTTTAAGAGTTCATATAGAGAAATTTTGGCTCTGCTTCTCTTCAAGTCTTCGATCAAATCATATTCTAACTCAAGGGAGTGTGCAGACTTACTGTTTGCATGCTGATCTTTGTTTTGGACAACTGAACTATTATCTGTAACAGTTGTAGTAGGTTCAGCTGAAGGCTGGTCTTTTTTACTTCTGGTGTTGTACTGATGCTGATTTACTTTGAAAACAGCCACATCTTCATCATCAGTTAATTCTGAGGTGTCCCAGAAATGACTGGTGACATGGGGTGGTTTATCGTCATTGTCATCATTCGTTTTTTTATTATCTTGAGAAATCTGTCCAGAAGATTGAGTTTCATTTTCAGTAGATGTTTCTAGATCTGAAAATATTGATTTGAGGAAGCTATTGAGTTCCTCAACGCTGTTGGCTTCAGAGGGTGGAGTTTGTTTCGCAGCTGAATTTTGAAAAGGTTTTCTAAAAAACTGTTTAGGTGGTTCTTTATTTGCGGTATTTTCATAAGTACCCTTTTTTAAATCTATGATCTCATTAGACAGTTTTTTAATGACTCTTTGTAAACTGTCAAGATCTAAGGCATCTTGGCCCCTTTTGTCAGAGCTTTTGGCAGGACTGTCAGTCTTCTTCCGAGAAGAAGATGCTGAATCATTATCTACCCCGGGATTTGATTTTGTGGCATTCGCATCCTTTTCAACTTTAATTTCTTCTTCAAAGTTTTCAGTTAGGTAAGTTTGGCCTTTTTCCTGACAAACATGGATATCTTTCCCGGTAAGGCTGAAGTGTAAAATTCAACAGTAACATCCTCAGTTGGCCTCGAGGTAGCGGGAATCCTGTTTCTCAAAGTTAGAAAACACTGGTTAAAATCTTTAACCTTTTCAATGGGGTCCATGCGAATTCTAGACAATTCCGAGACTAAAATAGCAGGAGTTTTGTCATCTCCAAACTTGTTTGTAAATGCAAGATCAAATTCGTTCCAGCTAGTAATGGAACCAGCTGTAAGTGAAAAGTACCACGTTGATGCTTTTCCCTCAAACGTATAAGGGAAAATCCGACAGACCACATCTTCATGTTCCACATCCAAGAGTCGAACTGCCAACATAAACTTTTTTACATGATCTTCCGCTGGCTCTTTCAACTCAGGATTGAACTTAGGCAGTAATTTCTCAGGATGTTTAGGTAAAGGGTGCTGAACGCCAGGGACGGCCACTGCATCCTGAGCTAGCCATGGCATATTAGCATTGGGATTCGGGGGATTTGCAGCTGCCATGTTTCTTGGAGTTGGAGGTGGTGAAGGCGGTGTTTGTAAAACACGAGGAGGGGATCGAGGCGGTGATGGTGGTCGACCAGACCCTCCTGAAGCAAGTGGTCCTGCAGAAGAGGAAGGTTGGTTGGTGCCTATGGAAGATTGCTGCACGTGAGGATCGGGATGAGCACCTAAAGGCTGTTCTAGTTCTCCCATAAATGACTCAGGATGACGAGTACGAGGACGAGTAATCTGCGGAAGGGGTAACTCAGTAGGCTGTCGCCCGGTAAGGTTCGAATAAGCTCTTGTCAGAATTCTACGAGATTCGTTTAAGGCTTGTTCGTACTGGTCTATTTCTTCAAGTAAGTGAATACTGGGAGAATTGAACTGAGAGATCAGATTTCGAACAGAGTCGCTCACTGGGGTTTCATTCACTCGTGATGAACGGTGAGAGCGTGGTTGTGCAGTAGGTTGTATTTGAGGGGTAATTGGATGATTAACTTTGTTTACGGGGTTCTTTTCATCAGCCATTGGCTTACGCTGGCCCTCCTTCTAGCGCCATTGTTGACGGGCGTATTTGACAAAGCTCGCAACGAGGGATACGACCCAGACTGGGACCCTTAGAGCAGGCTCCAAGCTATTTAGGGTAGCCGTTCCCGACAGGTTTAAAGGCTCTGTTGGCCTGGAACACTAACAGTATAATGGTTAAAATTGCTGCTACTGATTGTCAGTGAAACCTATGTTTATAATTTACAAAGGTTGATTTAAGTTATATGCTACAGGATGTTAAACTAACAGATTTAATCAACTTAAATCAATGAATTATAAATACAGGATACAAAAGCTGACAAGATAAAATATAAACATAGTTAATATTGTACATAAACCTGCTATATACATCCTGTACAACCATTTACAAAAGAGATAAACTGAATGTAATTCATTTAAAGACAGAATCTGATACGAATAGGTTTTCAGGTAATATAATGAGCAGAAAATAAACAATATATAACCCTAACTATATATTATCCTGATCAGGAGCGAGAGAGAAATTAATCATAAAATCAATTAATGCTAATAGAATTACCACATGGGTGAACCTAGGTAATATTTAAATAAGATAAACATTAACTAGTCCCATACAGTAATCAATTACAAATTATATAAGCAACAATGTCGATTGCCAATTACATAACATGATATATTAGCAAAACTGAAAGCATGAAACATCGATAATCATAAAATAGATTTATATCTGTAAAATCCTTTAGAGAACTTCAACAAATATAACTAAAGTAAAAAGAAAATCACAAGACTAATAGACATTATAAACATATGCCACATATACAAACTGCACATATATATTGATAACATCACCAGTTTAAAAATGTAAATGGCTGCAGACAGGTAGCTGTCTAAAGTCGTAAACACATCAACCCAGTCTTGTGGTTTCCTTTCATCGATTATCCATCATCTATCCCATAAACTTTTAACCTTTAAATACATGTCTACAAAAACAAACATCCTTGAAAGTTTGAGATAAACTAGATCGAATTATCCAACTGGTTTCTAATTAAAAATGACAAGTGTAACGTGTCATTTTTCCATATAAGCAAATCATCAAGACGATCCATGGAAATCGAAGATTCCAGGAATAAACAACACCTGGAAGGCTTGTTATGCGGCCTGTTCTGATTGATGCAAGATCGTGCAAAAATAGACAGTTGACAAAATCCGAGCGCAAACAGCAAATTTAACACCTACAACAAATCAATTAATAATAAAATTAAAACATAACGCAAATCGAAATGATAAATACTAAATACCAAACAAGAAATAGACTGAATAAATACCTAATCACCAAAATTGAACATTAAAACCAACAACAAAGAAATCACAGATTAACTGGTGCGTTAAAAACTTGAATATTGACCCCATTAGAATGATTCGGTGAAGGAGCCCTGAATTGCATAAGCGTGATCTGAGCATTGAGCTCACGAACCTTTTCTTCACTCTTTTCATTTTCATCTTGCAATTTGAGAACCCTCCTTATGAGCTTGTTCTTATGATTCTTCAATCGTGAAAGCTGCTGACCACTCTCATCAACTTTTTCCCTTAATTCCACATTATCAGCTTTCATTAAATCCCGGCTCGCTACTATTTCATTCATCCTGTCCTCCATTCTACGAACCTTGTCTAAAAGACAACTAATGAAAAGAGGCTGAATGGTTTCCCCATTTCCACGAAGAACAGTCGAGGTTATTTTAACCGGCTTTTCTTTTACTATAGGATCAGTCATACTATCAACTAAAACTTCCCGCACTTCTTTATCCCCTGCTGGAGAATTATTATGATCACGGGTGACATCAAATTGCGGCTCGACAACAGACAGAGAAGGATTTTCGTGCATATCGTTATCAATCACAGGGTGACCTTCACCAGCTAACTTAGCAACGGGCTCAGGATGAACCATATTGTCGTTAACAGGCGAAGAAACAATGATTTCTTCATCATCAATCACAACCGTTTCCACTGGAACTTTATTACTTACGGGGGTTTTAACCGTTTTCGCTTTCTCCATACTCCTGGTCAGCCTTCTAACCAGCTTGGACTTGGGTAGATTTCCTCGATGATTCCCAATCTTATCACTACTGATGGGCGGAGTAACAGGTGACAGAGATGAAATCTTTCTCATACGCCCAGGACCTATAGGGGTTTGAGAACTGTTCACTGGATTACTCATGGGCTCTTTACAGGGTTCGGAACCCTTACGGCTAAGGTTTGACAGATATTTGAGCGGGGAAAAGGACGGAGCCGAACCTGAATCTCTATGCTTGCTACAGTCATCCGGACTGTCGAACATGCAATGACAAAAGGATGAAAAACCATTTGACTCTACAACCTGACTTCAACAGCTCGATCAATCAACATTCGAACTAAACGTGATGGAAAATACTGTGGCTGACATGTTTAGGCCCCTTCTTTATGGCATTTGACATCTTAAATAAACTGTGCAGAAGGTAGTAAGGAAAATTAATAGGAAACCCTATAAAGACAGCCATCAGACGAAGATGATATACGTATGCCGAAGATAGCCGGCCTTCACAGGTCAAATATCGATGAATTAAATCAAGAATCGGACGGCATTCTTTAAGAAAATACTTACGTGCAACCCCAGTTCGAAAAGAAATGTCCTGAACCGGGTTCTTTAACAATCGCCTCCATTCGGTTATGTCCATCTTCTGATATTTAAACCACCTCTGCCCAGAGAGAGACAAACCCGTTGCGGCTGCTATGGATCTTTCATCAACCCGGAAGCAAAGATCACCAACCTCAGCTTGATAATTAACCAGGGACAGGGAAAAGACTCTGGTAACCTCAGGGTTCGAGTCGGAAAACTTCTCAAAGAACGGCATCCACCCCACATTCCTGACTTTTTCTGCGAGCTCAGGGTTCGAGTTTAACAGGGTCATCTCATAGGGTTCGACCCTCACGACAGGAGCCATCACAGGCCGATTACGAATGCGTAACCACACACAAAATACATACCACCACTCGGCCAGAGACAGAAGACCAGGTTGTGAGCACTTAGAACGAAGGCTGAGCAACACCAGGTAATGAGCAGGGTAAGCCATGCACGAGCGCAGGTTATACTTCTGCGGGATTGACATGAGCGAAAGCATCGGCGCTTGGAGTGGTAACACAAATGACGGTTGAAGGCCCTAGAGCACTGATAATATCATGATTTATTCGGAATTAAATGATGAGAAGATCTTCGCTGAACAGAGTATAGGTGCTCCACTGGCGAGTGGCCACGACAGAGGCTACATACCAAAGCTTTAAACGTGGAGGACAAGCTAAGTACGAGTGTCATAATAGGAGTCTGAATTCATGATAGGTGTGGCTTGTGCCAAAAATCAATCCCGTCGAAACCATAATACATGCATTTCCTACCATATATTCGGCCCATTCATCAAAGGTGGCGAAGAATCATAAACAATGTAATTAGAAGCCGAACGTTTAAATACCACCATATGCAAATTAATATCAATATAAATGATGGTCTGCGAGCTTTAGGATATGGCACACAAGTCATGTATCTAAGCTTCAACGGAGTCACAAGGATCCAACCTTTGATTACCATTACTCGAACTTTGTATGGAAACCATGGTATCATGACCTCATTAATATTTATATCAACGAAATCAACGAAGCTAATATCTAATGCTTAGGACAACATACAAACTAGGATCAACAGCAACAAGTATAAAGACCATGAACACTCATGCCTCAATTGTCCTAGTCAAAATTCATCCAAAACAGTAACTCTGAAGTAATGATTTCATTGATCCAATATAACTTGCAAAACTTATTCGAAAAATTTAAATTTCAACAAATCAGTAGCTTAATGGAAACCGCCATATCAGTAGCTGAAAACTCATTAAACCTGTCCTTTTAAAATTTAAACATTTCATCAAACAAAATGGAATTTTGTTTGATGGAATAATGATTTTAGAAGGCTGTTGAGCAGGGGCACAACACGTTTATGGGATATTGGTAGTCATCCCCAAGTTTCACTTTGTGGGGTGACTCATGTTCGGATAGTTTCACAAAGGATTCTTTGAATCCCATCATATGCTTGGAAGCCCCACTATCTATGAGCCAATCATTGCATCCATGTGTGACAGTTCCCATGAGGGAAGAAATCAAAACATATTCTTCATCACTTGAAGAGTCCTTATTTTCTTCTTAGACTCTCTTTCTGGGAGGTTCATCATCTTCTGCAGTGTGAGCATGATGTCTTCTTTTGTTTCCCTTCTTGTGAGAGCCACCTTTGTTTCTAGGACACTCTCTGGCAAAGTGTCATCTCTTGTCACATGTATAGCATCTGATTTTAGATAGATCTCTCTATATCTTTTAGAGTTATCTTTCTGATTCAGGTGAGAATGCTTACCATTTGGATGATGGTAGTCCCTTCTACTTTTCTTGGTGTGTGTCGTGAGAGCTTGATCTTCGCTTCCCATCTTTTCTTCTTGAGCTACTATCCGAGCTTCTTCTCGTGAGCATTCCTCCTGCAGCCTACTAAAAGCGATTAGCTTTCTTCTAGCACAAATCCCTTGAATGAAGGAGTCCCATGACCTAGGGAGACCATTCAAGGTGGTCATCACAATTTTTGCATTCTCTACTTCTTCATCCACTCCTTCAATTTGTTCTTTGATTTGAGAGACCCTTGTAAAGTATGACTGTATGGTCTCTGCATTCTGGATCTTTACATTCTTCAAGTGATTTCTCATAGTCATATTCTGATTTATGTTCTTCCCTTCAAATATCTTGGTCAAGGAATCAAACATCTCTTTAGGTGTCTTTAGGGAAGACACCTGTGGTATAAGGTGATCCTTGATTGAATCAACAATAATCCTCTTGGCCTTGACCAAGTTCTTCTTGTGTAAGGCCTTAGCCTCATCTCCCTCTAGAACTAGAACCTCTCAGTTAGATTTTTATCATTCAAGCTAGCATTATGATCTTAGGATCTTTAACTGAGAGAATAACATGCACATCAATAAAACACAAGAGACAAGAGAGACAAAGAATTTTCCTCGGGGAAACCATAAAGGAGAAAACCTCGCAACTTCCTCAAAGATAGAATCAGCACCAAAATAGAAAATCCCAAAACAGTAAGATGATCTCCATAGCTTCTGTCTCTCTCTCTCTCACTAAGAGAGATTCTCCTCTCTCACTCATGCGTCCCAATGAGTGAGTGTGATAAATAGAGAGACTCACTCTCTATTTATATTCTTTCGTTCACTTGAAATGCACTCCAACATGTCGGCCTCACTTAACAATTACTTACTAGAGCCGACATCTCTAGCACTGTCTAATAACCCTAGTGCCCCACAACTTGTGGGGACTTTTCCCTCTGCTCAACAAGGAGGGTTAACCTTGAATTAGATGGTGGGGACTATTTCCCCAACTTACAATGACTCACCTAGGGTCGACTTCTCTAGGATAGTCTAATAACCCTAGGGCCCCACAACTATGGGGACTTTAACCCTTGACCAATAGGAGGGTTACCCACAATGACTTGACATGACTTTCACATTATAGAAACTTCCCGATCGGAACATCGGAGCATGACATGACTCAAATACATCTCGGAATAAACATCGGGTTACAGTACATAAGAAATACAGATGAATACATTCCGAAGTTACAAATACATCAACACTCCCTCTTAACTAGGAAGGTATTCTCTCGACACAATTTATCAACACAATTATTCTTCTCTGTATCATCTGAATCATTGTCAATTTCTTGTCATCTTCATCTTTAGGTCATCTTCATCTTCAAGTCATCTTCATCTGGATCTGGATCATCACTGCATCTGGATCATCATCACTGCATCTGGATCATCACTCGATCTGGATCATCATCAAGTCTAGATCATTACTTGATCTGGATCATCATCACATCTGGATCGTCATCAAGTCTGGATCATCACATCTAGATTACTTGATCTAGATCATCATCACAACTAGATCGTCACTTGATCTGTATCGTCATCAAGTCTGGATCATCATCATATGTTATCTCATAATGGTGCTATCTCGATTCTTCACGTCACAGGAAGTTCTACAGAGTCAATCCTGTAGGCATACCCTCCATGTAGGTCTTCATCAGCACTTATATCTAACACTTAAGTTAGAATGGCTCGCCCAGCTCTTACATTTGACCCCATCTTGTCAGAAAGGCACGCCCAACACTCACATCTAAGCTCATCCTGTCAGAAAGGCCCAGCACTCACATCTGGCCTCATCTTGTTAGAAAGGTTCAACACTTATATCCGACCATGTGCAAGCACACCGCATCAGAAAGGCTCTGCACTTACATCCGACCTCATCCTGTCAGAAAGGCACAGCACTTACAATTGACCATGCTCGAAATCACAGCATCGAAAAGACTCAGCACTTACAATCCGACCATGCACGAAGCACCACATCGGAAATGGCTCAGCACTTACAATTTGACCATGCACGAAGCACCGCATCAGAAAGGGCTCTACACTTACAATCTGACCATGCACGAAGCACCGCATCAGAAAGTGCATGCACTCACATCTGATCATGGAGGAACTAATCCTATCATCGCATCAGAATGGCCCCCAGTCCCAGACTGAGCTACCTGGTAACTGACCAGACGCCTCCATTCCTAGAATGGCAGTTGCCCTTACATTTGACCTACTCGTCAGAATGGCCAACACTCACATTTGACATGGGAGGAACCTAATCCTTTAGCCATGACAGAATGGTTCAGCCCTTACATCTGATCAAGTGGGAACACATCCCTCTATCACATCAGAATGGCTTCTCAGTCTTAGACTGAGTTTTCCTAGTAACTAACCAGGTGCGTCCATTCCCAGAATGGCAGTTTCCCTTACATCTGTCCTACTCGACAAAATGGCCAGCACTCATATCTGACACAGAAGGAACCAATCCTCTCACCATGACAGAATGGCTCATCCCTTACATCTGACCATGGAAGGAACCAATCCTCTCCCCATGTCAGAATGGCTACGGGACTCATCACTTTCCATTGGAGGAAACCTCGATCTGGAGAACACCAAGCTTCTCCCTGAAGTACTCGAACTTCACCCTAGCCAATGGCTTCGTCAATACATCAGCTATCTGTTCCTCCGTCGCAACATACGGGAGCTTCACTGATCCCCTCTGCACCATATCCCTAATATAGTGATACTTGATCTCGATATGCTTCGACTTGTCATGGAACACTAGATTCTCTGACAACTTCACGCAACTCTGGTTGTCACAAGTAGCATCCAACTGGAGATAAAATATATCAGACAGTAGCTTCCGCAGCCATACTGCCTCACAACTAGCTGAACAAGCTGCGCCATACTCTGCTTCAGGTGTACTCAGTGCCACACAGGATTGCTTCCTGCTAAACCAAGAGATCACACCTGATCCCATACTGAAGCAACATCCTAAAATGCTCTTCCTATCAATGGCACTACCTGCTCAATAAAAATCCACATAATCTTTTGATTCGCCTCATACTTGAGCCCATAATCAACTGTACCCTTCAGGTACCTGCTAGCTTGATTTTTTGACCTTCTCCAACTAAGGATATTAATCCCACATAAGTAGCTTAAAGCAGCTTCCGGTGTGTTTGGGATGAAAAAATCTCGTAGGTTATGGTCTTGCTACCAACTGAAATTTTCTCTTAAGGAGAAACTAAAATTCAGTAAAAATTTATCCTAATCTTATTTCTATCTAAATAAACCCTAAAATTAGTTTTCTACTACCTAAGTTATCCTAGAATTGCTTTCTTAATGAAAGTCTTCGATTTTTTGAGGATTTTGTTTCAAATATTCAAAATTTAAAAAAAAGACTATTATAACTATTGTGAAACTAACCTAATCCTATTTAACAACTGTTAAATGTAAACTACACTGAAATAACACTAACTAAATTATTCTATCCCAGCTGAGAGCAATTTAAATATTATATTAATTATCAATTAATATTTCAAGTAAATAGAAAGATAAATGGGTAAGATTTAAATGAAAATATTTAAACCATTCACACTAAATCATTCTGCTATATATTTACCATAACAGAAAATTTAAAAATAGACAACTACTTTAAACTTTTATGGAATGCTTTATTAATGAACAATTAATAACCAACACTAAATATCTGAATAAAAGATAATGTTCATGATGAAAACATTGTCATAATACAATTGAAATCAAAACAAACATAAATATGTATATTATTAAGTTTCGAATTTTCAATAGAAATACTGGTTAATTCAATTATAATAACATACTCATTCAAATAGCAATATTGTGTTGACAGAGTGTAATATCAGATCATGAATACAATCATAACCAAGTATAACTGTATCAATAGTATAACTAGAAGATGATATATTGAAATATATTATAGAAGTATTCAAAAATAGTACCGAAGAGTGATACCAGTCTGAGAATTTCCAGTCACCCTCCTCCGAAGATAAAACCCCAGTAAAGAGATAAAACTAGTACTAAAATGATATTTCAATGATCTTTTTCTTTCTATCCTCCATCCCATATTACATCGAAATTACTAGTTTATATAACCCCCACTAGTCTTTCATTTCAGTTCCTAATAAGTGCTATAATCAATAGCATAGGAGTCTTATCCCTATTTAAGTGCATCGAATCTCTTCAAAAAGACACCTGTCACAAACATTACTATGGGATAAAAAATATCAATAAAATGACTAGCATGTATTATCTCCTGATTCATGGAGACTGACATATTCGTGACCATCTTGAAACTCCAATCTTTCCAGAAACATCAACGTATGCCAATTGTGATCCAAAACATCTTGTGTTTGTTGAGGATAGCGATACCATGTACACTTGTACAAACAAAAATAAAAATCTTATTAAAACCCTGTTAACAGAAATAACAATAAAACAAACAAATTATATGCATGCTTGCAAAATCTACGATTTTGCAGGTAAGCTCTTAAATTTTTTTATTACCTGTCAAAAGAGAGATAAACCATATAACCAAAATAGAAACAACATCAGGCTCTATTTTGTAGATTGATTACTCTTCTGGCTTCAGAAAGTTTAGCTTTGAGCCTGATGATTATTAGCTTCTTTCGATCTACTTGCTCAAGCAAGCGCTGGTTTGTGTCTATCATTGATTTTTTGGCCTTCTTGTATCGATTCTTCTTCAAGTTCATGTCCTTCCATCTATTAACCCAATTTAGTAATTCTGCATTGAATGTTTTATTTTCTTCTTCTTTTAAGGCTGCGTTTGCTTGACATTCTTTTAATTCGTTTTTCAATTCAGCGATTTTGGTTTCGTATACTCTGTCAAGGACCTATTGGAGGGTTTCTTCTTCCTTGTCATGACATGAATCATCTGACTGAGAAGAATCAAGATTATTCACATCTTGATCCAGTGATGGAATGCTCATAAACGATGGCTCAGGGCCAGAACCACAAGCATCCATACATGATGGGGCTACTTCAAACTGACCTGGCTCAGTAATGTTTTTGGCCAATGATTTTTCACGATTATTCTTTATGAGAATAGGTTCATCCATATGCATGGTTTCAGGAACAAAAGATGAAACATCATCCTCAAGATGGACAATAACTGGCTGAGCATTCTGTTGAGTGGTTGCAGGAATAGAAGCTGTAGTTATTGTATTCATGCTTCTAGTGACTCTCCGTGTATGAACGAACACAAGACCTTTTGGCTCAAAAACCCCTTTGTCACAACAAACCTGCGCTAACTGTTCAAGTTTTCGCATGGATTCATCACCAAGTTTTTTAGGAGAACATAACTCAGAGGGGTTTTCATGATTAACAGCATCAACATCTTCATTTTTTGTCAATCTACCATCCACCTTTGTAGGTGTACTAAAGCATTTTTCAGATAGGGATTGGTCCATGTTTGTCTCAGCATAACAGGGATCGACCTTCTTGATTCCATCATTACTAATACAAGTACCTATAGGTGGACTTGCTTCCTGTAGTTTATTATCCCTTGACTCAGCCTTATGAATATCATCAACTTCGGATTTTGCTAGAGCTTTATGCTTCCTACGAGTTTTAGGGGGAGGGTTTGGCCAATACTGTGTTGACCCTAGTTTATTTTCAACCAAAAACTCATCCCAAGATTTATAGCTAAGAGACAACTAATGCTGGATGAAAATTTTAATCAGACCGTGGTGGAACAATCTCTTATCAGAATTGCCTATGGTACTTTGTACCGAATGTGCCATTTTCTTCAGAATTTGTAGTAAGTAAAATGGAAGATTGATCTTACTACCTTTCAATGCTAATAGTAATCGCAGATGATAATAACACAGATGAGAGAATCGGCCATCACAAGATACATACCTGACTAGGATTTCATAAAATGTTCTCCATTCTGGTTTTAAAAATTTAACTGAAACCCCAATCTTCAACTTTGCATTGGAAGGTAAGGGTAACAACAATGACCGACATTTTTTCTTGTCAACCTTTCCTCCTTTAAACCAACGTTCTCCAGTTTGAGGAAGCTTCGTAGCTTCTGCAATCTTATCCTCATCAATTATAAACTTAACATCCCCAATCTGAGCTACATTTTCCCTAAAACTCATAGCAAATTGTTTGGTGACCTCCATGTTATGGCCACTAAAACATCTGAAAAACTGACCCCATCCAATCTTTTCGAACAGTAGAGTGACTTTCTCATCGGCTTCAACTAGCTCAGGCCTTGAAATTTCAAATCGGCCAAGAGGAGCCATTGTTTCCTCACTGCAACTCTGGTTATGGGTTGAAACAAATGAAGTCGTGAAAATCGAAGGAATAGGCACCCAAGTAAAAGGCATTATGCGAAATTTCAAATCCTGAATTGATTCATACGTGACAGAAACGAGAACCCCAATTTTGGCCATGTTAACTAACTTTGGAAATGATGAGAACAACAACCAGTGTTTTTTGCTATGATAAATGGACAAACTAGCCACGACTAACTAAATTCTTCAGAAAATAGTATATAACTAATCCTTCATATCAGAAATCATTCAATTTATAAATCAAAACATTAATGACACCAAGTCTGGAATGATGGACTCGTACAACATCATGAATAGGAATGGCTATCAGTCATTTATGGAATTGAATTCCACTGATACGATTTCATCATTAAACTCACAGCTGTCAATTAAATTGATAGGTGTTAACAATTAAACCAAATCCTCATGCCAATACGAATTCAATATTTATGCAGTGATCCTTCTAAACAGATGTTATCAATTTATCCATACGAATCCTGTACCTTAATCATAACTATCAATTGATAATAACCTAGAATTACACGTGGAAGGCAATCGTGTTCATAAACAGGATGATGTGGAGTTGTCATAATAATTCACAATGTTCCTAGGGTTTCTGAAATCACAACTAAATAGCCATCACCATTCGCACCGAAACCATATATATACATGTAATTTATTTCAAAATATAGTTTTAAATACTTTATGAAATCCTAATCACTTATGTCTCAAAACAAAATGTGATAGGATACAAAGCTCATAAAACTATTATGATTATATTTATGTGACAAACGAAAATTTCAAAATAATATACACTCTAGCTATTTTATGATATATATGTACAATTTTACAAAGCAATGATATGATATTAAAAGATTGAGTTATATATGAAATCTAAACCTTAGGTTTAATGAAAATATTTTAATTAATAAATCACCCTTAGCTATAAGGATTTCATAACCAAGTTTTAAACAAATTCAAAATGAATCTTCATTAAAAACTAATTAGCATACTATACCTTAAATCTCCTAAATCAATATATATAATCGGATGAAAATGATAAAATTGATCATATATAAAATTTACAAGATTGACAACTGCTAATTTGTCAAATTTATGAAAGTGTTTTCATAAATTTCTAATATGACTCTTAACTCTTCTATAATTGAGAATACCTTCAGAATCGAAGATTCTGAAGGCACTTTTTTATAATCTTTAAAAAAAAAAATAATCATAGAAGAGAACTGATCATTATTCATCGCTACAGAAAAAATGAAGGGGTTGTTGCTGACTGCCAACAATACCTTACTGCATGCTTTGCAACCATCAGGCGAACATGTCTCAATGTGCTCACAACAAAGCAATTATCTGGTATCGTATTTGTCAAGTACATCAAGGAACCAATTATCTGACGATACATCATAGTATCAACCGTCTCTGATGAAGTAACACTCAATAGCTTCAAGTTCGATGCCATAGGTGTGGTCATGCAGTCCATCATCTTGAACCTCTTCAAGATATCTACTACATACTTCCTTTGTCCACACCTCCATGGATAGAAGATAGTGCATCGATACATAACAGGAGCATCACTGGTCTTCTACCTTCAACCTTGAAGCAAAGGTTGGAATCCACTTTACTCTCAGTAAATCCTAGAGTCATCAGTAATCTATACATCTTGTCGTACCATGTAAAACCTCAAGATATTTTGTACTCCCTCTGAAGCAGAGCATCATACTCCCTCTGTCTTCTGTACTCTATGCACTGAAGCATTCTATACTGGAGTGACAAGTAGCTTCCTATGCTACTAATATTCTATGTATACATATATTGTATAGACTTTCATCTTCAACCTTGTAGCAAAGGTTAATATCTTCATTAAGCTGGCTACAAATGTCTCTTTGTATTTTATGCCTTCTTTTTGTGAGAAGCCTCGTGCTACGAATCTTGCTTTGTACAATGTTTCCATCTACTGCATGATGGAACTACGAAGTTCTATTCATGTATCGATACTACATCCTAGACATCATTCTTCTTGAACTGGTCTTCCCTTTCTTCTTGGTTACTTCTTCATAGCTTGAAGGTTCTGCATTAATGATGTTGCTGCATTCATCATATTATTCTTCATCTTGAACTGTTGTCACTTGTTCTTCGGAACAAGTCTCATCCTTCTTTGCTTGTAGGCGATTATGTATGTGATCTTTCCTACAAGTCAAATGCATTTGTATGGTTAGAAACATTTCATAAGGTATATTCATAATGGCAAATTCTTATGCATAAATATATGATCATGCAACTACTTTAGCCAATACAACATTCATCCATATCTCACGGAAACTTTCTAGATGCCTTCCATCTCTACCAGGACAACATTGAGATTGTGCACTAATCCAATATGTCAGCAAAGAGGTTTCATTCTAAATAAGTAGCAATGGAGAGTTGTATAGCACCATGATATACTTACCCATTGCATGCATATTAGTATTATACTGTCGTTAATGCAAACATCTTATCATGCATAATACATCAACTGAATACAAACAAATGCATAACAAAACAATATCATGAAATGACAATTGAATACTTATCTTTATTTGTTTCGTAGGTAGACTCTTTCTTGATCCTTCAGCTGCTCCCATCTTCTCTTCTCTTCTTATGAGTTGAGTTTCTTCTTCTTCCTAGAGTCTGCTGAAACTAATCACTTCCTTCTGTCACACATTCCTCGCACGAATGGATTCATGATCCTGGGAGGCCATTCAATATGGCTATCACCACTTCTGCATTCTCCTCTTCTTCTTCTACCGCTTCAAGTTGTTCTGCTTTCTGGATCTTCACATTCTTCAACTTGTTTTCTCAAAGCCATCTTCTGATTTATGTTCTTCCCTTTAGATAGCTTGGTCAAGGAATCAAACATATTTGGTGTCTTTAGGAAAGAAATTTATGATACAAGTTGATCCATGATTGAATCAATGATGATCTTCTTGGCCTTGACCAAGTTCTTCTTGTGTAAGGATTTGAGCCTCATCTCCCTCTGGAACTGGAATCTATAAACTCATGTAGATGTCCAATCCATTTTCTTCAGAGAGATCATATACTTCCATGCTTGGAATTTTTCAACTTCACCAATATTGTCATCAAGCTGGTGTGATACATCACTTTGAAATGAGAACCTCAAATTAAAATAGCAAAGGATTAGATCTTACCAATTTGAGGTGTCCATCCTGGTTCCGGAGCTGGCTGATCTAGGGTTTGTCACAGAAACCCTAATTTTCAAAACTTGGAATCTTTCATATCTAATTAGATAGACAGATAGATATCTTCAAATGGAGCTGTTCAATGTACTCCTTTTCTGAAAACAGTGGAAGGAAGCTCCCGGAACAGGAAGCCCTAGTTTTCCAATTTCTTCTGCAGAAATGCATGTCACTGTGTCTGTGATATCTCCAAAATTACTGCTCCTATGTGTCTACAATTTTTCACTAAGGTAACCTCGCATGTCTCTGATCCAAAACCATAGGTTCCATCAGAATTGGTTTCACCAATTTGGATTTATGATCCTTTTCCCAAGGTGACCTGTTATAGGACTGTTCAGAACAATGATGTTGTACGGGCTTCCACGTGTCACTGTTTTGTCTTCTGGGTCTGAAATTCGGACCACAGAAATTAGAGTCTATGCCCTTTCTATAACAGCTTCAGGAATTCCATTTGTACCTCTGTAGCCCAATCTGTATCAATTCTCCCCAGGTGTCCTGTTTAGGGATGAATTCTGGAAGAGGATGGAACCCTAACTTGGAGGGATCATATCTACCAGAATATAGTGAATATGAGGTTGAAGTTTGGACACAGAGTTCATAAGGATTTTATATTTTGTCCCTAGAATTTTCAATTCTTGAGCCTTCGTCAATATCAGGATATAGCGAATGTACCAAACCTTAGCAGTTTTAGTATTTAGGATTTTTCTAGCTCGGGGTCAAACTAGGGTTTGACTTTCTTGGAGTTTCACCCAACCAAATTTATTGATCCAGGTCTATAAAATTCGATTTTGATGAGGAGAACAATCCTATGCTGGGCTCATTCAAAAATTCATCTTCTGTAAAAAGCCCTAATTTCCGCATCGAAAACTGAAAATGATCGGAATCAAATTCAACTTCAACAGAAAGATGTGCCCTTCAATGGAGAGTCAGCCTAGCATACTTTTGCTAATGGATTGTGGAGAGAGACCCAAAAAGTAAGAAGCCCTAGCTTCTGTATCTGCACAATGTCTTCTTCTCAGGTTCGCTCTGATACCATGTTATATTTTTATCATTCAAGCTAGCATTATGATCTTAGGATATTTAACTGAGAGAATAACATGCACAACAATTAAACACAAGAGACAAGAGAGACAAATAATTTTCCTCGGGGAAACCATAAAGGAGAAAACCCCGCAACTTCCTCAAAGATAGAATCAACACCAAAATAGAAAATCCCAAAACAATAAGATGATCTCCATAGCTTCTGTCTCTCTCTCTCTCACACTGAGAGAGATTCTCCTCTCTCACTCATGCGCCCCAATGAGTGAGTGTAAGTGTTGTGAGTGTGATAAATAGAGAGACTCACTCTATATTTATATTTTTTCATTCACTTGAAGTGCACTCCAACATGTCGGCCTCACTTAACAATTACTTACTAGAGCCGACATCTCTAGGAGTGTCTAATAACCCTAGTGCCCCACAACTTGTGGGGACTTTGCCCTCTGCTCAACAAGGAGGGTTAACCTTGAATTAGATGGTGGGGACTATTGCCCCAACTTACAATGACTCACCTAGGGTGGAATTCTCTAGGATAGTCTAATAACCCTAGGGCCCCACAACTGTGGGGACTTTAACCCTTGACCAATAGGAGGGTTACCCACAATGACTTCACATGACTTTCACATTATAGAAACTTCTTGATCGGAACATCGGGGCATGACATGACTCAAATAAATCCTGGAATAAACATCGGGTTACAATACATAAGAAATATGGATGAATACATTCTGAAGTTACAAATACATCAACACTCTCCACCTATGTAGGTGTCCAATTCATTTTCTTTAAGAACCAGTGAGATCTTATACTTCCATGCTCAGAAGTTTTCACCTCCTTCAAGCTTTTCATCAAGCTTGGTGTGATGAGACATCTTAACTGAGAACCTCAAATGGAAATATAAAAGATTTAGATATTACCTATTTGAGATGTCGAAACTGGATCTGGAGCTGATCTTCTGTAGTGCTAGTTTTCTGCTTCAAGGGAAAATTAGGGTTTGACTTTCCCAAAGTTCTACCCAACCAAAAACTTCGATCTTGGTCTCTAAACTTAGATTTTGAGGAGGAGAGAAATCCTATTCTGCTTCGACAAACTTAGATTTAGAAAATGCTCAGAATCAAATTCTGCTTCGACAAAAATATGCACCCTTCAACGGAGAGTTAACCTAGCCTCCTTTTGCTGATGATATGTGGAGAGAGACCCAAAAAAGTAGGAAGCCCTAGATTTTGCAGCTGCATAATGTCTTCTTCTCAGGTTAGCTTTGATACCATGCTAGATTTTTATAATTTAATCAATATGATCTAGGATCTTATCGGAGAGAATAACATGCACAACAATAATCACAAGAGACAAGAGACACAAAGATTTTTCCTCGAGGAAACCATAAAGGAGAAAACCCTGCAACTTCCCAAGAGATAGAATGAGCACCAATGGAAAAAGTAAAGCCCAAAAACACAAAGATGATTTTCGATAGTTGTTCTCTCTCTCACTTTTGCAAGCTCCTCTTCTCTCACTCATGCGCTACATTTGAGTGTGTATGTGTTTCAAATAGAGAGTCCCAGTCTATATTTATACTAGTTTTTCATTTGACAATTACTTACCAAGGCCGACCTCACTATGAGAGTCTAATAACCCTAGTAACCCTCAACTGTGGGGAATATTTCCTTGACTTACAATGGAGGGTTAACCTCTATGAATTTACATGAATTTATTATATTAATGTTTCTCCTGATAGGAACATCGGGGTACAATGGAATACAACATAAGATATACAAGTGAATACATTCTGAAGTTACAAATACATCAACAGATAACAAGAAGAATGTTAGTGATAACATGTATCAATGCCATGGATAGCTCAGAGTTGAACCTGTTTAACTAGAAGAATATGAGAAATAAAAAAAATCCAAATTGTCTTCCATTCCATCGCTATCTCTCAACCATTTGATCCCTATCAGCATGATCCAACCACAAAGTATGTGTGTGTGCTAGTTAGTGACTATGCCAAGTTTCATTTTTTTCTAACAATCACTTATTTTTTCCCAAGCAAATGATAAAGTATATGTTTTTTTGGGTGCAGTCTTTAAGGGCCTAAATGATGGTTTCGGGATACAAAATTTTTAGGAATGTAGAGAACATATAGCACTAGTGCAACACTATTTTTCGAAAATAAAATTAGTAATTTTTAATTTCTTTTATAATTATCTAAGTGATCATTCCTTGAAAATGGTACATCTTTTGTGGGTGCAACCTTTGAAGGTCTTAATAAAATAATTATGAAATTGGTTTTTATATAATGTAGAGGTCAGTGTCTTCTTTTGCACCATAGAAATTGTTTTTAAAATGATTAAGAATTGAAAGAGTTATGGACAAAACACTAACAACATGTTTTTTTAGTTAAGGAGGTAGGACACAATAGAACTTGAAAAAAAAGAAAATATAATATTTTGAAATAAAAATTACATATTTAGAATCTGCAAAAAAAAATGTTGTTTATGTTTAAGATTTCATCAAAATTGATTGTGTGTAGCATACTGTAACAAGTGCGTAAACGACTTCTTTAGAAACTGAAAGAAATGCCCAATTAGCTATGGTTGATCATATACCATAGCACGTGTTTGGTATTACCAATGTAAGCAAACTCCAAATCGTACACATAGGACTATTGGTGACATGTGAGCAAGTGAATTGGCATAGTTTAGGTGCTGCAAAACGAGTGCACATTATGTTTAAATTCAAATTACATTTCATGCCCTTATATAATTACAAAATGCGCGTGCATTATAGAACTACAAAATGTGAGTGCGTAATGTAGTTCTATAAAGTGTGCACGTTATGTAGAGCAAAAACGGTAGCACTATATGCAAGACATCAAATATATGGTTAATAGTTGAGAGCGGGTGTAGAAGGGTTAAGGGCCTAGGAGGATGTTGTAAGTTCAAGTGAAGAAAGATGAATGGAATGGGAACATGATGGTTACAAGGGTGAAGGGAAGTGGGAATTGAGAGCACTATTAGGAGGAGAAGAGGTGTTGAAAACATATAGGGTTATAAGCAGTACATGAGACTTGAGCAACGAAGGGGGATAAGGTGGAGGGGAGGAGGTGGGTGATGGTTTGATTAGAGAGAGGATTGGAGAATGGAAAGGTGGATATGGAGGATTAGAGGAGTGTTGAGGCCTGGAAATTTGCAGGCGGCAACAGTAAGGGATTCTCCCCAATCAACGTTCCCAACTAGCCCGTTGATTGTTTGGAATAGGGAATCCGTCCGGTTTGCGGTCCGGCCACCGTAGGTCAAGTAACAAAACAAAGGCTTTACCGGTTACGGCCCGGTCCACCGAGTTTTTGTGTTTTGATTTAAGAAATGAAATGCAAGTGCCTAACTAAGTGCACGGCGATCAAGATGCAGGGAGCGGTCACAATGTGATGCGCAGGTTCTTACCTTTCGTCTTATGCTCGCAAGCAACCAAATCAGATACAATAGGAAATAAACTGACTATCTAATCTATCCCTAGGGAGCATAATTATCATATTGGGTGAATAATACAATCAATACATGCATTATGAAATGTTCCAGATAGCTGAGACTTCCTTCCAAAACACATGAACACTCTAACATATATTTCAACAACCAGATAGCTGATTATTTATGAACAAACCACTATTACTCACCATGGAAACAACATCACAGAATAAACTTAAGAATATTCCAGCAAGAACATAGGTTCAGAAATTAGAACATTCTCAAAGTTAAAGAGTCATAGCTGAAAACGAAATAGTTCCTCTTCACATTGCTCCTTTAAATACACGTGACGTATTCCGTATTGCACTTCTTCTAGCAAGCAAAAATTGTAGTCTCTTGTGTAAAACGAAATAGTTCCTCTTACAATAGATGATTTACAAAATTTTCAGGGGAAAAAGCCCTGTCTCATTCCTACTTTCATATATTTAAACTACCATTTGCGACCCTTCGGGATTCCCCTAAATGTGTGTCTTTCCAGTTGCCAAAACGTTCATGATCCCCCATCTTTCAACGCACATTCATGATTGGTTGGGTAACTGCCGAACCTTTCAAAACTTCGCGTTTGCTGTTAAACGGTCCGTATTTCCCCACGCCGTGGCATTTTGATCGCTCCTCCGCGCTCACCTGCAATCGATCGACAAGCATCATCCACTGGGGTTACGTTATAAAACAAAATAGTCAGATCTACTCATGAAACAACCAGCCCGCAAGGAAATCACCAGGCGCCGATACCACTACCTCGATCATGGCAGGAGACTTACTAGTGGCTCAACAATACTTACGTCAGATGGGTGGACCACTCCACAAGAGGGAAACATCATTAATCGAACATCGGAAGGATGGTACATCGGAAGTTGAAAGGATCTCCCAGCCGAAACAGCGGATGAGACAAAGGTTGGAGACAAGCGACGAGGGCAGGAGGAGGATAAGTCGGACGTCGGCAGACATTAGAATCAGAAGCTCAGAGGATCTCCCAGCCACAACGGCAGATGAGTTAGGGCTATGGGCAAGCGACTTAAGGTTAAATACGAATCGGACGTCGGCGAGATCTAGAGAATCGGGTGCTAGAATGATCTGAGGGACGCAACGGCGGCGGAACAGAAGACTAACATATTCCGATATGAAATTAAAAAGAGACCTGATCGCAAGAAACAATCAAATATTCAAACAGTTTTAAGGACCAGGCACAGCTGGGTTCGTTCTTTCTTCGAAAAGGCAACTCTGAAAAACAAAAAATTTCATTTTCTTCGACCAGAAAATCAGAAATCCATGACTCAAACCGAAACTAAACAAGGCATACATAAATCCGTGGGAATCCAACTTCAAAGTAAAACAAAAAGAAGACACGTCCAAGAGGCTCAAGAATTTAACGATCAAACCAAGCAAAGATGATGAGGAGGGGCCCAGAATTTAAATAACAATAAATTTGGGGAGAACAGTTGCGGCAGCAACAACTGGCGATTTCCTGATGAACCTAGATCTCTGGGTAACTTTTCTTTGAGTGGAAAACTGTTTCACAGAAAAAATGCATCAAATGAATTCTTCCAGCTATCCAGATGGATTTCTCAACCGACAGAAGTGTGTACCTTAATCATTGATGATGATCCATTGGGGGAAAAGGAAAACCGAGACCTTCAAGTCCAGATAACTATGCTGAGGCCAAAGTATGAGTTTCAATATTACCTCTGTTTTCAGGTAGCTAACAGTGTGGACACCACAATATTGTAGCCGATAGTAAACAGCGGTATTCGTTTGTTCCTCGTTCCCATGCCATTTTAACACTTTTGTGCTTTTGGACTTTTGTCCCTTTCATCTGAGTCCCTCTGTACGCCTTTCTTACTAAATTTCAATTCAGGATCCTCTATCCCATAGTGTCCTTTTGTGTGAGTGGTGTGCTTCAAGTTTCAGCTCACGGATGGAGAGGATCTTTCGACAATTTAGTACTTATGATTCATCACCTGCTTTGATTTATGACGCTTTTATAGAATTTTTGACTCTTTATTTGCCTTTTGGCATCCGTTTCTTGGCATGGGATCATTTATATTTAATACATTGTTCACCTGGCTTCTTCCCATGGGTCTTTTACTGTCGCTCCTTAGAACATTTTAAATGTGATGTGGATGGAGCCCCGACATAGTAGTCCAGACTCCTCGAATCCGGTTTAATTCACAGGGGTTAAGCAGGACTCCAATGCACACAAAATTTCATTCGAGAAAACTGTTAGGCTGGAAGAAATCTTTTAGCAACACACAGGCTTATACTCAAAGGATTTGCTATTCCCGAAAGACCTTAATATCCTCCAGAAAACCGTGAGTTCGTTCCCCTTATTGAAAATCAAAAACTTAAAATTAAATCAAATGAAAGCATGACTCGAAAACAACCCCACAGCTTATTTATATACAAGACAGAAAACTCAAAGACAACCTCAAGAAAAATAAGGCTTGAGAACCAAACCATTAACTGGCAGGTTCTCCTCCCATCCCTGTAAATCTTGCAGCTTGTAAGTGGCAGGGCCAAGTTTTGCTTTGATATGAAATGGGCCTACCCACAATTGTTGGAACTTAGTATGCTTTCCCTTCTTGTCATGGGGATGATCCCATTTGAGAACGAGGTCTCCCACTTCCAAGTCCCTTTTCCCAGCTTTATGTTTGTCAAACCATCTTTTTACTATCTCCTGTCATTGTTTAAAACGTTCTCTAGCCTTGGATTTGGCCTCCTCTGCTTTCAGAAGATTATATATCCTTATTTGGAGAACCTCGTCATCCGACCCCCTAGACTCTTGGGCTAGTATGGAAGCTGGTAGCATGATATTGGGAGGCAGGATGGCTTCCTTACCGTACACAAGGGTATAGGGTGACATTCCTATTGCAGACTTGGGGGTGACTCTGTCAGCCCACAGGGCATTGGGTAAGGCTAAGTGCCAACTTCTCTGGTTTTCTACTACAGTCTTCTTCAAAATTCTAATGAAGTTTTTATTAGAGGACTCGGCCAGGCCATTCCCTTGCAGATAGTAGTTAGCCGAGTAATGTAATTTTATCCCTTTATCATGAGCAAATGCAGTCAATTTAATTGATGAAGAATATTTAGCATTGTCAAAAAATAACGAAATTGGAACTCCAAACCTGGTCATGATATGATCTTGTAGGAAGCTGATGACTTCGTCTTCGTTTATTTTGCGCAGTGGGATAGCTTCGACCCAGCGAGTGAAATAATCAGTAGCAGTAAGAATGTACTTGTGCAGTAGGGAAGAATTGGGTTTTATTTCTCCAATAATATCTAGCCCCCATTGCTCAAACGGTTTCGTGATCATCACAGGCTTTAAGGGCACTGCTGCTTTAGGCTGTCTCCCACCACACCTTTGACAAATATCACATGTCCTGACATGTGCATGTGCATATTTAAAGAGTGTCAACCAATAGTAACCAGCTCTAAGGATTTTGTGGGCTGTAGTGTCCCCTGAATAATGTCCCCCAGCCGGACCATCGTGTAATTCAGACATTACTTTCTCAGCATCCTCTTTCTCCAAGCATCTCAGGAGGACTCCATTGTAGTTCTTTCTGAATAATACGCCTTCTATGATTTGGTAGGAAGCTGATTTCAAACGCAGAGCTCTCCTTTGTTTTGAACTCCAATGTTCTGGCAATAGCCCTGACTGCAAGTAATGCACAAGGTCTCTATACCAGGACTCAGGAGCTGTGAACAAAGGACATACATCCATTACATGCAATTCGCCTTCACCTTCCCATGCTTGTTCTTCGTTGTTTCTGCTTCCAGTCATCAATTTGCATAATCCTTGACCTTTCACTATAGAGGCTGGCTTGAATTCAAGGTCGTATTCTTGAAGAGCTGTTACCCAGTTGCCCCTTCTTTCTCCTAACTCTTTCTAAATGAGAAGGGATCTTACAGCTGGGTAAGGGACTATTACCTTGGTTCGATTTTTTAATATGTAAGGCCTGAATTGCTTTACTGCCTTAAATACTACGTAATCCTGCTTATCAATGGCTGGGTAGTTTAATTCAGCCCCTTGAAGCCCAGTGCTCATGAAAGAGATTGGGAATTCATCACCCCCGTCCTCTTTTTGTGTCAGCACGGCTGCCAATGAATCATCGAATGCAAATGTGTACATAATAAAGTCTTTACACTTTTCAGGGAGGGAGCATGTGCAACATCAGTCTTGATTTTGCTGAAAGCATTCTTTTCGGTTTCAGTCCACTTAAACTGTGCATTTTGCTTGAACATCTGCTGCAGTGGCTTAACAGTCTGGGCAAAATCAAGCACAAACCTTCATACGAAATTTATTGTTCCCATGAAAGATTGCATTCCCTTTTTATTATGGGGCATAGGGATTTGTTCAATGGCCTTAATTCTTTATGGGTCTATAGATATACCTCTCTTTGAAACTATATGCCCCAATAACTTGCCCTCTATGACCACAAAAATGCACTTCTTAGGATTGAGGGAAATGCCATATTTCCGGCAGCGTTCGAAAATTTGCTTCAGGTGGAACACATGCTCCCCTCTTTTCTTCGAAAATATTGTGATGTCATCAAGGTATACCACAACACTTCGTCTAATCAGTCCACGGAAATCTATGTCCATAGCTCTCTGAAATGTCGCTCCAGCGTTAATCAGTCCAAAAGGCATCCTTCTATAGGCAAAATTCCCCCATTTAGTTCTGAACGTTGTCTTCAATCTATCTTCCTCGGCTACTAACACTTGGTTGTAACCAGAGAACCCGTCTAACAATGAAAACAATTCAGAAACGGAAACCATCTGTAACAACTGCTCCATGGGAGGCACCGATAGTTGTCTTTATTTGAGGTGCGGTTTAAGTTTCTGAAGTCCACGCACAGTCTGATTTCTCCCGATTATTTTTAACTGGCACTAAATTTGACACCCACTCAGAGTGTCTAACTTTAAAAATAATTCTGGCATCTAACAATTTCTTTACTTCGCTCTGGATTAGTGGCTCCAACTTTGGGTGCATCTTCCTTAACGGCTGCTGATATGGCTTGACGCTCGCTTTAATAGGGACGATATGCTTGATGATGCTAGTGTCGTAGGTTTTCAAATCTTGGTACGTCCAGGCAAAGACATCTCTATACTGTTTAAACAAACTGATGAACCTATCCCTCTCGACTGGTGAACAACATTTGTCGAGGTTCACAAACTTAGGATCTGTTTCAGTCCCTAAGTTCACCAGTTCGAACTGTAGAGTTGAGCTGTGCGTCTTTACGTTAGTGGGTCGTCTGAATTTTCCATCCAAGTCAAACATCTTCTCTAACATTCTGACCCCTTTAGGGACGAAATTGTCAAATTTCATCTCGGCTTGGTGTTTTTCATCATCGATAACGGCTCCTTTAAAGATCTCATCATTTGTCAAACACTCGATTATTTGCTGGTCATTGTCAAATACTTGCAAGTTGGTGATCATGTCAGGCACTGAAGGCCTGAAAAGTAATTCAATAGAACATCTGTTATTAGTGGGTACCATCCTGGCGGCTGATGTGGCCAAAATATCAGTGGCCGCATTTTTCATTCTTGGGATTGAAATAATATTGAGTGCATGAAAACATTTAAGCAAATCCCATACCTCGTTTTGGTAAGCTTTCAAGTGGGGGGAAACACAATGTATTTGATTTCTTATTTGCTTTACAACTATTTTTGAGTCCCCAAAAACTTTTAAATTGCTTACCTTCAATTCAATCGCTTTCTTGATTCCCTGCACCAGTGCTTCATATTCAGTTGTATTGTTAGTACATTCAAACTCTAATCTACATGACAGGAAATGTTTATTCTTTTGCAGATCAATAAGGACACATCCAGCCCCCGACCCTTCTAATGTCTTTGAGCCATCAAAAAAATAAAGTCCAAAAATCATTAACTATTGAAAATGAATCTATTCCTACTGCTAAGTCTACTATGTTACAGTCAATCTCATCAGCCTGAGAAAAATGAAGGAGATCAGGCTGGGTGTTAGATGTGTCACTGGCCTCCTCCGCTTGATAGTTCCCTGGTTCCAGTTCGAGGAAATAGTTTCCCAACACAGGTTCGACCGGTATATTCTTCTCATCCAGTTGAGTAACATTGTACTTCATGTGAGGTTCTCTCAAAACCTTAATCTGATTGGGACTTCCTTTGTATGGCAACCACAGGTGCGACCAATCTGAGGCGAAATATCCATTCAATTTAGCTGACCAATCTTTGCTCAGGACCATGTCGTAAGCGTCTGGTATATCAGCCACCACGATGTTAATAACCTGGCATACTTTGTCATTTGATGCCAGACGGATTAGAACGTCCTTCATCTCACCAATTACCTTAACGTCTGTCCTATCCAATTGCACCACCCTCCATGTGGTTGGCTTAAACTGCCCATTGATTTTCTTAAATACTGATACGGGCATGACATTAATTGACGCGCCTGAGTCTACTAGACAATTGTGAACGTTATGGTTAACAATTTCAAACGTCAGGAGGAAGGGTGGCTGTTTAGTTTTAGACTTACCTCCAGTGCTAGCTTCTCCAATTTCTTCTTCGTCCAGAGGTTGATTGTCAGCAGGCCGCTCCTCTTCTGATGTTTCCAATGCTTTCAATAATCTTTCCTTTTGTTGAGGTACTTTGCACATTTCAAACAGAGGGACGTTTGCCTTTATCTTTTTTAAATATTCCACAACGTCATATTCTATTTGTTGTTTAATGGGCTGAGATTTATCAGCATTCACCTTTTCTTTGTTTAGTTCAGGCAGCGTTCTGTTCTGCTTAGGATCTTGGCTGGTAATAGCGAATTCCGGAGTCTTATCCGCCACAGATTTATCTTGAAATTTCTTCCTGATATTTCTTTGTAGCCTTCTGATCTTTGGGAGTAAAAGACTGTCATTGCTAACCGTCCCTTGACTTCTAGTTGTCACGTTAGCCTCCCTGATATCTTTGTGTTTTTTAGTTATATCTTCTTCTGCATCGAGTAAGGAGACAGAAATCCATAATGCCATAGTCTCTTCTTCCTGTTCCTTTGTAGAAGTAGAAGTAGCATGTTCTTTCTTTTCATCATCATCTTCTTCCGTTAGTCTCGAATCCAACATCTGATTCATAACTAACGTCATTGAATTTATCCATTGTGGACAGTTCCTTTCGGAGTGAGGCTGTTGGTGAAAGGTGCAGAAATTTTCCATCCCTATCTCCGTCAGATTCATAGACGCAGTATTTT
>LPNX011129804.1:1354794-1400249 GCA_001517045.1 Pseudotsuga menziesii | reverse complement strand
CAGCTCCTTTGAGGGTATGCGGGAAAAGTCTGCACACTACATCTTCATGTTCCCCAGCCCTCAGACCTTCTATTGCCAAGTAGAAACTTTGTAGGTGATCTTCCACTAGGATCTTCTCATTGGGGTCAAATTTAGGCAGTGACTTCTCAAAGGCTTCAGGTAAGTCATGCAAAGGGGGAGTCAGGTTTAGGGGTGACCTGGCTTTCCATGCAGGTGGTGGATTAGGTGGATTGGGAGGAGGTTGATTGGCGTTAACACCGGCCATGAGTTGAGGTGGAGAGTGAGGAGGTGAACCAACAGGGGTGTGAACAGGAGAAATGTGAGGGGTTTCTGGGCCTTCTTGATTCAAAGGTAGCTCAACTTCTTGCAAAGCAGTCTCTACAAGTTCTTCCCAGTCTCCAACCAACAATGAATCTTCTGCTATAGGACGGTTTTTCTTCTTGTACTCTCTTCTAGGTAAGTCAGGGATAATTGGAAACCCTCCAAGCTTCTTTACGTATGCTCGGGTGTGTCTTCTCAGGTCTTTAACTACTTCGTTACCAACAGCATATAGATGTTCTCTTTTTTCTTCTTCCGGAATTGGATTGCGCGGTCCACTACTTTCAGAACTGTAACCAGCGGAATAATCTCGGGAAAACGGGTTTCCTCGTCCAGCCATGCACTGGCGGCCCTCCTTCTAGCGCCAAAACTGTTGAGGCCTGGAAATTTGCAGGCGGCAACAGTAAGGGATTCTACCCAATCAACGTTCCCAACTAGCCCGTTGACTATTTGGAATAGGGAATCCGTCCGGTTTGCGGTCCGGCCACCGTAGGTCAAGTAACAAAACAAAGGCTTTACCGGTTACGGACCGGTCCACCGAGTTTTTGTGTTTTGATTTAAGAAATGAAATGCAAGTGCCTAACTAAGTGCACGGCGATCAAGATGCAGGGAGCGGTCACAATGTGATGCGCAGGTTCTTACCTTTCGCCTTATGCTCGCAAGCAACCAAATCAGATACAATAGGAAATAAACTCACTATCTAATCTATCCCTAGGGAGCGGAATTATCATATTGCATGAATAATACAATCAGTACATGCATTATGAAATGTTCTAGATAGCTGAGACTTCCTTCCAAAACACATGAACGCTCTAACATATATTTCAACAACCAGATAGCTGATTATTTATGAACAAACCACTATTACTCACCATGGAAACAGCATCACAGAAATAACTTAAGAATATTCCAGCAAGAACATAGGTTCAGAAATTAGAACATTCTCAAAGTTAAAGAGTCATAGCTGAAAACAAAATAGTTCCTCTTCACATTGCTCCTTTAAATACACGTGACGTATTCCGTATTGCACTTCTTCCAGCAAGCAAAAAATTGCAGTCTCTCGTGTAAAACAAAATAGTTCCTCTTACAATAGATGATTTACAAAATTTTCAGGGGAAAAAGCCCTGTCTCATTCCTACTTTCAGATATTTAAACTACCATTTGCGACCCTTTGGGCTTCCCCTAAACGTGTGTCTTTCCAGTTTCCAAAACGTTCCTGATCCCCCATCTTTCAACGCACATTCATGATTGGTTGGGTAACTACCGGACCTTTCAAAACTCCGCGTTTGCTGTTAAACAGTCCGTATTTCCCCACGCCGTGGCATTTTGATCGCTCCTCCGCGCTCACCTGCAATCGATCGACAAGCATCATCCACTGGGGTTACGTTATAAAACAAAATAGTCATATCTACTCATGAAACAACCAGCCCGCAAGGAAATCACCAGGCGTCGATACCACTACCTCGATCATGGCAGGAGACTTGCTGGTGCCTCAACAATACTTACGTCGGACGGGTGGACCACTCCACAGGCGGGAAACATCATTAATCGGACGTCGAAATGATGGTACATCGGAAGTTGAAAGGATCTCCCAGCCAAAACAGCGAACGAGACAAAGGTTGGAGACAAGCGACAAGGGCAGGAGGAGGATAAGTCGGACGTCGATAGACATTAGAATCGGAAGCTCAGAGGATCTCCCAACTGCAACGGCGGACGAGTCAGGGCTATGGGCAAGCAACTTAAGGTTAAATACGAATCGGACGTCAGCAAGATCTAGAGAATCGGGCGCTAGAATGATCTGAGGGCCGCAACGGCGACGAAACAGAAGACTAACGGCTTCCAATCTGAAATTAAAAAGAGACCTGATCGCAAGAAACAATCAAATATTCAAACAGTTTTAAGGAACAGGCACAGCTGGGTTTGTTCTTTCTTCGAAAAGGCAACTTTGAAAAACAAAAATTTTCCTTTTCTTCGACCAGAAAATCAGACATCCACGACTCAAACCGAAACTGAACAAGGCATACATAAATCCGCGGGCATCCAACTTCAAAGTAAAACAAAAAGAAGACACGTCCAAGAGGCTCAATAATTTAACGATCAAACCAAGCAAAGATGATGAGGAGGGGCCCAGAATTTAAATAACAATAAATTTGGGGAGAACAGTTGCGGCAGCAACAAGGAGGAATAGGGTGTGTTGGAGGAGAGAGGTAGAATGAGGGGGGAATTGAAGAGAGGTGAATGAGATGTGATAAAACAAAGAATAGGGGTCATAATGAGGTAGGCGGTTGAGGAGAAGGGATAAGTTGAAAACATAGAGAGAGAGAGAGAGACTGATGTAGAGAGAGACTGAGAGAGAATAAGATAGAGAGGGAGGAGGGGGAGTGAGGGAGGGATGGAGATAAGAGTGAAGGAAAGAGATAGCGAGGGAGGGATAGAAGGTGTGTTTGTGTGTGTGAGGAGGGGGGGATAGACACATGGAGAGAGAGGGGTGAGGGACCATTAGAGGAAATTGGATGAAAAATAGACATCTGAAGGAAAATGATAAAAAAAATGCCATGTAGGAAATTTTTTTATACAATTTCACTTTTATCGAAGTTGTCTAGGGTTATTTCACTTTTATCAAAGCTACCTTAAATATATAGTTTATATTAAAATCAATTTAACAGGGTGAAGTTTGATGTAGTGTTTTCACCCAAAATAAGGTCCAAAAAAATTAAATACACAAATCCATCTTAAAAGATATTTGAACCAACTTTTCATTGTGTACAGTATTATAATAATATATTAATTATAATAAATATTATAATATATTAGTTTTAATATTAATTACTATTATATATTACTTATAATATTAGCTACTATTATGCAATAATTGTATCTTTATATTACTTAAAATTTATTGGAACCAACTTTTGAGGGTAATTATAAAATATTAATCATAATATAATATTATTATATAATAATTATAATATTAATTACTATGGATATATTAGTAATGATATTTTTTTAAAGTGGTTGAACCCAACTTTTGACTATTATTATGAAATATTAGTTATAATATAATATTAATACATATTAGATAATATTAATTACTATTACTATTGAATATTATATATTGTCATGTATTACCTAAACAATGGATGTGTATTGGACTGAGTAATATTATTGGATTGAGTTAAAGTTATTGGACAAAGTAATATTATTGGACCGAGTAATATTATTATATATTAGCTACGATATTAATTATTTTTATTATATATTATATATGGGTCACATATCACCTAAAATCGGTTAGCATATTAATTTCATTTTCAATATCCAAGATAATTTCGGACAGCTTGGGAAACAGGTAGACAAATTATATTATTAAAAACTTCCACCTATCCCCAAATTATATAATAAACAATTGTTTAATACATATACGGTATTCGAACTATAAAGCAATTTCATTGGATAATACATGATGACATGGAATTTGAACTAGGGTTAAAAGTCCCATTTTAAGTTGAAATTTTCTCTAATGACACATGTGCAGACACACATGTAGAGAGAGAGAGAGAGATGGTGTCAAAGACAGAGGGTGTAGGGGTGAACGATGGAGAGAGAGGGAGGTTGTGTGAGAGAGAAGCATGAGGGAGGGTGAAAAGAGACAGGGAGGGATGGATACAAGTTGAGGTTGAGAGAGAGAGAGAGAGAGAGCGTACGAGAGAGGGATAAAGGCACATAGGGTAGTGATTAAGGGAGAAGGGAGAGAGATAGTGATAGAGGTAAATATAAGGTGGAGAGAGAGGGAGAGACAAAGGGATTTTGTGATAGAGGGGGACACACACACACACACACGCATACAAAGATTATGTGGGAGAGAGGGGGATAGGTGAGTGACAAAGAGAGAGAGTGGGAGGGATGAGCAATAGAGAGAGAGAGTGAGTGATGGTGGGAAGGATACTGGGGGAGGTATAGAGAAGGTGGAGAGAGGTTATGAGAGGTGGGGATTGAGGGAGGGACACACACACATAGATAAATAGAGAGAGGGAGGAGTGACACAAACACACACACACATAAGGTGCGAGAGAGAGATTGTGTGGATGAGAGAGAGGGAAGGGCAAGTGACAAAGAGAGAGGGGGGAGGAGTGAACGATAAAGAGAAAGTGATGGAGGGAGGTATAGAGAAGGCAGCAAGAGGTTATGAGAGAGGGGGGGTGAAGGAGGGACACACACACACATATATAGATAGAGATAATGGGAGGGACACACACACACACACACATAGAGAGAGAGAGAGACATATTGTGTGGGAGATAGAGGGGGAGGGGTGCGACAGAGAGAGGGGGGAGGGGTGAGCGATAAAGAGAGAGTAATGGAGGGAGAGATAGTGAGGGGGGTATAGAGAAGTTGGAGAGAGTGGGAGTGAGGTAGGGACACACACACACACATAGAGATATATAGAGAGAGAGGGGGGGAGGGAAGGACACACACACACACAGATAATGGGAGGGGTGAGCAACAATGAGAGAGAGTGATGTAGGGATGGAAAGTGAGGGAGGTATAAAGAAGGTTGAGATAGATTCTGAGAGAGGGGGAGTGAGGGAGGTATAAAGAAGGTTGAGATAGATTCTAAGAGAGGGGGAGTGAGGGATGGACACACACACATAGAGATAGAGAGAGAGAGAGAGGGGGGCGGGACACACACACACACACATAGAGATAGAGAGATATGGAAATACAAAGGCAAGGAGAGATAGTGAGTAAGGCATAGAGCGCTAGGGATTAAGGGACATGTGTAGCCATAGATGCCAAAAGGGTTCTTTAGGGATATAGTATTGGATTTCCTCCCTTGACCATGTTGAGGCCTTAATACCCATATCTAATGCTCAAAACATCTTAAATGCATGTGCATATTTTCTTGGAGACGAAGCATACCTCGAGTAGGTCATGTGTGGTTCTTCAAGAAATTGTTCATTAACATGGGTGCCTCAAATATTCCTTTCTTGCCTAAGGCACGAGCATATTCCCTCAATCATGTCTCGAAGGTCCCATACATACTACTCAAAACCACCTAATTCCACTAACATCCCATTATCATAGTCCAAATATATCTATGAGATGCCATGTATGATTTTTTAAGGTGTCCTTTCTAGCCATGGATTCCTAGGAGATTTAGTTAGGGCATACAGCCATAATTTCCTCCCCTGACCATGTCCATGGCCTTGATACACATACCTAGTGCTCAGAAAATGATGATGGCATGCATATCCCCATTAAGATTCAAAGGATTCACTTTCAATGCCATGTGCGGTGGTTGGAGGCATCAATTTTGGCCCTAAGTGGTTAATAACTTCCTTTAAGGCCTAAGGGCTAAGTGTTTTCTCCCACCCATGTCAAGGGGTCTAATATTTGTACTTAGTGCTAAATTTTTTATAATGGCACAAGTATCCCCATTTCAAGGTAAATGATACCATGGAAGGCTCTGTTGAGGTTGTTTAACACATAATTCTTGGCTATAGATGCCTAGAAGCAACTTCTAGGAGCTAAGGTCTAGGATTCCTCCCCTTATTATGTCTAAGGTCCTAAGACACATACATTTCAACTTGAGAGATCATCTATGGTGATTTAAGGTGTTATTCAAGGACCTTGAGCCGTAAAATCTAGTTTACAACCTAAAAGTAAGATTTCTGTACCAACCATGATTAACACCTTCTCCTCCATATGTAATGCTAAAAAATTCATAATCATGGCCATATCCCAACTTAAAGGTTGCGTATACCCTTAAGAGATCATGCATGTTTGTTTGAGGTGTTGTTCTTGGCCCTATATGTCTATAGGATTCCTTTAGGGCCCAAGGACTAGGTTTCCTCCCTTAACCATGTCTACAGATATGTTCCTAGTGCTAAAATCATTCTAATGCACTGCATATTCTCTCTTAGATGCAAAATATTACATATGAAGGTCCTATGTGTAGTTTTGATGCCTTGTTCATGGATCTCAAGCCTTAAAAACTACCTTTAGGGCATAAGTCTTGAGTGTCCTCCCCAAAGCATGGTTAAGGGACTATGACCCATACTTAGTTCTTAAATCCTCCTAATGGTGTCCATATTACAACACAAAGATAAATTATGCTCTTCGGAGATTAGGCATGGTTGTTTGAGGTGTTGTTCTTGATGATACTAAAATATTACTATAGGTCCTAAGTCTTGATGATGTGAACTATTGTTTTTACTCATTGCCCTAGTGATGCATCAACCCCATTTTTTATGGTTCTCCATAACGCGTGCATGTTTGGATTTTCCAAAACGCATGTGCATTTTGCTTCTATAAAATGCATGCGCATTTCATAAGTATAAAACACATGCACCTTTTTCTTAAGTCATATGACATATCAGGATCAAGCTTAACCAAACCAAGAATTACATAATGGGAGCGCGTTGTATTTTTATGTACCGTGAGCATGTTTCCTAAAAGTAGGATTGAATCTAAAAGGTATATCATATTCTTGCACACATGGCATATATTTGACACATTATATAGGGAAAAAACATATTAATGTGTCAAATATATGTCTATCGAATAATTCAAACATATTAATATTATTAATATGGTTATTGCTAGTCCATTAGATGGAGAGAAACTCAATTACAGAGATGGGTGGTGGCTGAGACCCCATGGTTCCTTTTATTTATTTATTGGATGAGACAAATTCAAATAATTAGTGTTTACATTCAATAGTTAATTTCATGTTTGTTAATTTTTAATTTTTGATTATTTGTCTGACCGATTTTGATCCTTTGGTTGCTAAGAGGTGGTTGTGTTGTGAGTGTGAACCTCCTAACCCTTAGTGAAAGAATAATCTCCTTTCTTTCATCCTCGAGCTTCACCACCTTAAAAATTTTATAAACTTGTACAGGCTCATTAAAATCCAAATCTGTGTCTCTGACATGTAGCTCTGGGGTTATGAACCTCATAAGTTTAGGCATATGGATATATGTATCCATAAGGATTGCAACCTCAAAGGTGAATATTAGAAATGGGTTTGGATGGGATTGTGCAAATCCAATGCAACCAATGAACCTTTGGAGGGAGACAAACATGAAGAGTTGATGCATCACAACCCTGTCCCCACCTAGGTTGTAATGCCCCTCACTTCTCTTGGCGCACCAGTTTTACTTTTTAACTAATCAATACATATATCACCTATGTGGTGTACATAATTTTATGTTCTAATTATAGATGCATAAATTCATTCAGGCCCTTTAATTTTTTATTTCACTTTTATGGTTTTTTTATAAGCAAGAAAACATTATATTACTTAAAACAAAACATAGTACATAGTCACTCAAAACATATGGTCTTTCCAATAGACAGATTGCTTAGCTACCAAATAATCCATCCTAGGACTTCTAAACCTAACATCCCCCCCTTCTTCGATAAAATGAGATCTTTACTTTCCTCATTACATAATTGAACAGAGAAATATTAACATTTCCATCTATACCTACTACTGAAAGGATACCTGATAAACTAAACCATATCATAAAACATAGAAAAAAGACCAAGAAACAAAACTCATGAACCAACTTCAACACTCATGGACCATGGATTCACCCGAAGAAGCTCTAGTTTAACGCAAGTTCCCTGATCGAGTGTAAGTACCAACATCAACTTTCTTAACCAGTTGCGTGACATAAGAAATCAACCCCTGACCATGACCACCAAGAGTCAACGGACTTGCACCAGAATTAGCACTCGTAGGGGGGAGGAGCTGAATTCCTAATTTAAGGGCAATGAGATAAATCTTCTTGTGCATTAACAAACTATCATGGTTATGCTCCTCCCAAATAGTCACCAACTCCACATCCCCCACCGCCTTATTTTCCCTCTCCATCAGAACATGCGGTATTAATACCCTTCTTAACCCAGTAAGTTGTAATGATGCGATCATAAAGCCTACCTGTGGTCGATATTGGGTCCATGACCCACTCAACCACTTCCTCGTTAATTTCTTCCATATTCATGGCATTAACCTTCTTCGATAGGTCCTTCTCTACCCACTCAACCTCATCTCGGATGATAGGTGGTATTCTCTCTTTAAAGAATCTAGTCATCTGCACAACCTATTTTTTCTCACTGGTAACCCTCACAACCTTCCATTTTTCCACACACTTATCAACCCTTGTGGGTTTTCTTCCCCTAGGACCCATGACAACTCGCCGAAAAAATAGACTCTCGACCACCCACAAGAAATTAATGAAATCAATTCTCACCAGCACAGAAAGGAAAATTTTGTTAGGAAATTTGCAGGAACGCTCAACCTTTTCTCCCGTATTAATAACATGCCACCCAATATCTGACTAAGATGCCTTCATAATTAGGATGCACTGCATCACAGATGGTAGGGTAATTACTGCATATCTTCCATATTTCCTCATTGAATTATCGTACTTCATCCTCCGATCGAGGACCAAGCCATAACCGCTACGTATCATGACTTGTGATGCAATGAAATTCTCAACCCTAGGGATGTTAATATGGTTAATATGATACGGTCATCCCAAGGAGGAAGGTTGTGATTAAACCAAGTGTCCACATGGGCCACTACGTGGGACCTATCCTAAATCCCAACCCTCTATTTTGTGTCCTCCCCACTTTTCGTCATGCATTGTCGATCCAATGCAACCTAATAGGAGCATTGATTAACCCATTCCAAATCATGAAACCAAGACAGTTGGCCTTCCATATATCTATTTTTCTGACTTTCCCCCACGTTGGCAAGGTAATCATCCACCTTGTTCCCTTCTTGTTTGACATGGAAAAAGGCCCAAGCATGACATGGACAAAGGCCCAAGCATGAGGGACATTCAGGAGCCCCGCAATATTTTCCACCCTATATGATATGCGCTAGTTGTCATCCACCCTAGAAATCCCTTTCCCATTTTTGTTACACCTACAAATTGTCACCTTGCTCAATCCCCTGAAGTCTATTGGCCAAAACATATCTTGGAGGAGTTTTTTTCTCTATCCTAGGAGCTTTGATGCACTTTGTCATTTAACATTGAGAATCATCCTTGTCCAACGCCTTTTTCCCATTGAAAAGAAGCATTGGTGACACTTGTTTCACTTGGACAAGAAGTGTCTTCCCTCCCTGATGCCTTATGATAGTATGCAAGGAGCATTAGTACTCTCAAAATAGAAAAAAGAAGAGATTTCAAGAACCTTCTAGATTAAATTCTTTGTGGAGGCTTATCCCAATTGATCGGAGTAGGTGGCACTCATACCCCTAACCTATAGGGATGATCCTTCACCTTCATCCCAAAGAATCTCAACCCATTTGGTCACTTTTGGCCTATATAAGCAACCTCTCCCCCATGAGTGAGAGAGGACCTAGGAAAACACCTTTATGCTGGTGAATCATTCTGAGTGTAAGAGGAAAAGTGTAGGGTCTTGTGAGTGAGAGATTATAGAGTTTGTGAAAGTGAGTCAAGAACTTGTGAGAACAAGACTTCAACATCAAGGATTTGGTTGTACTTTTCTTTTCTATTTCTATTAATACAAATATGTTTCTCCTTCCCATGAATAATTTGTGTTTTATGTGAATTATTCATTATTTTTCTCCTTGATCATTAACATAGACTGCTAAGTTATCTGGTTTCTTTCACTTTTGTATCTTGCCATTTACATTATTTTGCAGGTACAATTGATCACAACAGCATTCAGAAGGAAATGATCATCTCCATTGTGAGAAAGCTTTGCATTCTAGTGATTTGACAATCTAGGGAGAAGATACATTGTTGTGTGTATTTTTTTCTAGATCTGCCCCATGTAGACTAGGGAAACAATCTTTGTCCGCATTGATTGAGAATTTTCGATAACAAAATTGGGACCACATTAGGAGTCGATTAGATCTATTAAATTTTGTTTTGTTGTTGATTACAAGATCTCAAAAAAATCCTTTTGCTCATTTAACAATTTAAGGTGTGAAATTCATCTTACATCAATTCCAGTCTGCCTCTTCGGATTAGTATCCACCCTCAACAAATTCTAGTTTATTCATTAATTGCTTATTTTAAAGGTGTTTATTCTTTTTTATTCTCTACATTCTCTGACGCACCTGGGTTGTTTTGACAGAGCATCAATCCCTATTTGACACTTTTTGTGTGTTTTGACCGAGCGTCACTGACGCCTCTTGCCGAAAGACAAAAAGCGTCGTGAACACATTTCCAAAGTGAGCAAAGTGCGTCGACCTCTTAGGGACGCTCTAGTTCAAACCTGCAACATGCATTGAGGTAGGTTTTCAGTGACCCTTTTGAATTGACTATGCAATAGCTTTGAATTATATTCTCTTTGCATTCAAATAATAGTTTATGTTTATTGCATTGAATTTTACATTTGTTTCTTTGCTTGAAACCTCTTGTTTTTTTGCGGATTGTATTCATTGAAATTGGAAAATTTGCATTTCATTTTTTGTGTGCATGCGTTGAGTTTGTGTTGAGTTCTCTTGTATTTGGATTACTATTTGTTTCCTTATATTTCTGTAGAAGAGGAAAATAGATATTTCGTTTATGTAATAGTTCAAAGAGAATTTTTTGCTTTGATTTTCTTTATTAGGTTGAAAAATACTTGAAAAAGAAAGAAAAAAAATTTTTTTGTTTACTTCAGATTTTTCTTTTGTTAAATATTAGTTTTATATAAAATAAAAAAGAAAATTAAAATAAAAAACTTCAAGTTTCATAATCTGTAAAGACTCTTTGATTTAATTTTTTTTATTGGAAATGTTAATTAGATCGTTTTCTTCTTAGAAATATATATTTTTCACTTTTGTTGGAAATATAGGGAACAAAATTCTAGTTTCAAGTTTGGGTGTATGTTATTCAATCTCTACATTTGGAAAAAGAACATCTAATTATCTCATAAGTAGGGAATTCATTAAAATAAAAAAAGAAAGATTTGCATCTCATCCTTGCATGGTTTTTGAGTCAGTCTTTACTCCATCTTTCAACTTAACCATTTGAGATAAAAATAAGCGCTAGTTAGGTTAAAATTATTAGCAAGAAGTGTGTGATAGGTTAAAGACATGTTTCAATGTCTTTAAGGGTAGGAGTTGTTGTTTATTTCCTACACTAAATCCCAGGGACTGTGTGGTTCTTCCACTTATTTGTTTGTATATCGAACAACCTTTCACATACTTTTATGGTATATATAAAGATACTTCACGTACTCAGCATTACATAGGAAGGCTCATTTTGTACGCTTGTGCATTAGAAAACACTACTACTGATTTGAGCTCCCTGCACGTACCTTGTGTATATTGGGAGACGCCATTAGGGATCCTGAAACAATCTGAGAAAATACCTTTGTCCATCCTATTGTAATAATGCACCGAGAGCAAGACACATGGAGATTACTATGCACACATCGTCTAGGTAGTGGGGTATCCAGGCAAGGGTACGGACCCAATCCTCCTTGTCATGTTTTACTATTGGACCCTGCCGTATATAGTGAGTTTTGATGGTTTGAAAATCCTATGAGGATCTTTAATTTTTATCCACTCCTTTCACATGTTTGCTTGTTACTTTAATTGAGTAGTGATTTTTTCCTACAAAGTTAAAATTCTTAAAGATAGAGGTAGTTTTGTTACCTAGCTATGGCTATGCTTTCTGAGACTACCAACCAAAAGACCTCTTCTCAAGAGGAACCTTTTGTTATTCCTTCATTTGGAAATATTGGTCCTTGTCTCATGGCTATGTTAAGTCTTCCTAGATTGACTATAGGATTACTTGTATGGTTATTCTCCAATCTAGTTATCCCAAGTACACCGATTGTTTCAGATCCTAACTCTCCATCACAAGAGCATTAACATCATGTTGATCTTTCACCTTCTTCTCCATATGAGTCTTCTTCCCTTTCTCCTTCTTCATAGCTCGAAAGTTGTGATGCTAGTAATCAGGTGGATAAGAAGTAGAAGAAAAGGAAGATTAAGAAAAATAAAGACAAACAAATAACAAATCTCAACCAACTACTCGTCACAGTACTGAGAATGTTGATATGCCCAAAAAAACACCTCATAAGCCTAAGTCCCCTTGCATATTTTGCAAGGGTGATTATCTTCTTAAGGATTGTCACAGTCTTTCCCAAGTTTTAGAAGTGTGGTTTGAGGCTTCCCAAAACCCATGTCATCAGCCTCTGGTCATCATATTGATGATACCCCATCAACTAGTCACTCTGTGGTTAAGAATCGAACAGGTAAAGTCAAAAATACTTGCGTGTTATATAAATACATGGACCTTACTTATATTTGTCCTCACATGGATGAGGCTTCAAAGTTGTTGGAAGATATTACTATTCCTTAAGAACTGTTTCCAACAGGTTATTGTAAGTTGTCGCTTGACCTCCCATTAGTTGATAAAGTGATCAATCCAGTTCCATCCTCGTGTGATCCCACTCTTCCTTTGAAGAGTGAAGTTAAAGTGTTCGAGTCGATATCATCTCCACCCAATCCCACTCTTTCATCAAAGAGTGTTAAGACTAAAGTAGTCACTTTGACACAATCTTAGTCTCATTCTAGTTGAAAATGAACTGAAAGCTGCTGAAGTTTTCGTACTCAGTTCAGATTGTTCTAAGCAAAGAGAAATTTTGTCTATTTCAACAGAGCCCTCCCTAAGTACCGAGGTTATTTACTTTGATTGGATTAATCTAATAGAATCTCGTATTCCCTCGACTATTCCTTTCTAGATATCTGTGAAAGTTACCGCTAGGAGAATACTCCACACTATTGTTGATGAAGGGGCTTCTATTAGTATTCTATCCTCAACTGGGTGTAAAGCTATAGGTTCTTCGCATCTTGTGCCAACTACCAATCATATACTGACTTTCAATAGATGACTTAATGCACCTTTAGGAATCCTTCCTCACTTACTTATCACCTTAGGAGGGAAAATTGTCTACATTGATGTTATGGTAGTCTAAGGTCCCTGATAATTTAATTTGCTCCTTGGACGAGAGTATGTTTACGCCATGAAATTTGTAGTGTCCACACTCTTTAAAGTGATGCATTTTCCCCATTATGGGAATATTGTGACCATTGGCTAGTTTTTCTTTGTTAAACTTGATCATAGTATAACTACTAGTCATCAGACTTCCCCGAATGTCCCTCATGTTCTTGTGGTTCCTTCCTCTTCGTCGAAAATGTCTCTCGACTCTAGAAATCATGCCAAATTTCAGTCACCGATAAATTATTCCCATCATGGGGAAGAGTAGGGGCATGTCTCTAGACTTTGGACATCATACTAGAGTTAAGCCGCTAGCTTCTTATGTAAGGGGGAAACCTACCAACCTATAGACATCATGTTGGGTAAGAATTGAAGGTGAGCAGAGTTCCCATTGTGTCATTCTCATTAAAAAATAAAACCTCCCTTGAGCATAGTTTACTAATGGTTTCAAGCTCGTTAAAAATTAAAACTGACCTTGAGCATATTTTACTTCTGGATTCAAGCTCATTAAAAAATAAAATTGTCCCGGAGCATAATTTCATTCATTTTCAAGATCGTTAAAAAAATGAAATGGGCTACCTCAAGAATAGTTATTTTCTATTTCAAGCTTGTGTAAAAATGAAACAGGTCCCCACAAGCATAGTTATTTTCTGTTTCAAGATTGTGTAAAAATGAAACAGGTCGTTATGAGAACAGTTCTCTTTTCGTGTCAAGCTCGTTAAAAAATGAAATAGATTCTTCCATTGTGTCAAGTCTTTACAAGAATCAATACGTGAACCTTCATTTCATCTTATTGTATCACTTGATCCTCTTTCCTCCTCCATCTCTGGTGAACCTTTTCTTAGGAGTAACCCAGGATTTAATTAAATGAAGAGAAGAGTAAGCAGATGAAACAAAGCTGGGGGGCATCTATCCAACCTCTTTATATTGTGTTGGAGTTAAGCTACTTGACAGTTATATTGGGAGAAAGTACCAACTAATGGATACATGTTAATAAATTACCCATCAATGGGACTCATTTTGTATTAAAATTGGATTCACAACAATCTTTGGATCAAGACACAAACTTACAATAGATTTCACAAATCAATTTTACTCAAAAATGTCATGAAACGGTGTAATGAGGAGTTGCGGTTGTATAATTGCTATCATTAATCAAAAGTAGTGATACAATGTCATATAATGGAACGCATAGCCATGCAATTTGAATACTAGAGAGGTCATTCGAATTCAGTACATGATAGTGGCTTAACTGTCGATTAGACACCACTCGACACATCAGTTAACCACTTAACACAACCTTAATTGACTCTAGCTGAATCAAATGTAGTTTAGACTGAGTCCAATTGAATAGAACTCAACTGCATGTCAATCAGTAGGTGAGGGCGCATATCTGACTGAATTGAATTGAACTGAGTCACCAAAAGTAGCTGGAGGCGCCTTTAATCACTCTAGTTAACTGCAATTTACCAAAAATAGGAAAAATAATGAGGCAGGCACCTTTATAGCTTCATTTTAACTAAAGTTAGGTGAAACAACCATCGGTTAATTGATTTGGGGCACTTATGTCATGTAGATCAACCCATATTTGCTCCTTGATTGAAGGAGGAGGCTCAGTTAGTCTCCCCGATTGAAGGAGAAGACTCAGTCAGGCTCCCTGATTGAAGGAGGATAATCCATAGAGGAAACTTGAGGTATAAAATGGGCCTCCTAAGGAAAATAATAAAATAATAGTTAAAATCATAAAATAATATTTATTAATTTCGGCGGAAGAAAGACAAACTGCTTTTTTCTTCTTCGTATTTTCAACATATGTCCCTATGTTTTTACTCAAATTTTGAGCTGGAGGGATCGTTGGATGCAGAATTCAATTATGCAGCCAATGAATACCCACACTGCATACTTTTTATGGACCCTGCTACCCCCAAAACAAGAAATAACTGAAAAAACTTGATGATGTTAAATTCTGCATCAAATGAGCCCTCCCGCTCGAAATTTGAGTAAAAACATAGGGAGAAATGTTGAAAATACGAACAAAAAAGTAGTTTTTTTATGACAAATATGCCAATTCAAGCATTATGGTTGAATCATTTTATTGAAATTCTATTGGTTCTTGAATTCCAACTGATAAGAATTTATTGTTGGCTTGTTTTCTTATAAGGCCATTTTATACCCCAAATTTTCTCTAATGTGATGTAGTCACATATTCGAATCAATAACTTAGGATAAGTGGTAAATTAGGCCAAATAATCCAAATAAAGATGCATGGTTGGATAATGACTCCAACACCCCCACTTAATCTAAAATCATGTGGAGGAGTAAAAAACATATAGGGCCCCGACAACAAAGGCNCCCCCCCCCCCCCCCCGCCTCAAAATGAACACTGAAGAATTAACTGACTTCACCATGATGAGCTCTCCCCCAACAGTGAACGGAGGTAAGTGAACTTTTTCTCTGTAAAGTTCTTGGTGAAAATGTCTGCAATTTGCTTATTTGTGGGGCCATATTGTAGAACGTTTGTCCTGTCATGCACAAGTTCTCTGATGTAGTGCATGTTGATCTCGATTTGTTTGGTTCTATGTCTCTTAAATGAATCTGTCGAGATCTTGATAGCACTTTTATTGTAAAAAAAAATGACAATAGATGAAGTGCTACCAATATCAAACTCTACCAAAATACCTTGCATCCAAAACTGCCTGTATGCATGCATTGGTTGCTCCCCGGTACTCTGCCTCTACTGAAGATAGTGCAATGGCAGCTTGCTTTTTGCTTGACCATAAAATAGGCCCGCTACCAAACATGAACACATAGTTGTAAGTAGACTTCCGATCAAGGATATCTCCAGCTCAATCTAAATCTGTGAATCCTACCAAGTCTAGCTCGGAATCAACAACATAGTGAATGCCATTGGTTCTAGTACCCTGCACGTACTATAGAATCCTCTTGGAGGCACTCCAATGAAGTTCATGAGGCTGCTGCATATACCTTGATACAACATTCATGGCATAACAAATGTCAGGCCTTGAATGTGTCAAGTAGAGAAGGCTTCTGATCAACTGATAGTAGAGAGTAGAATCCACGTGTGGAGTAGTATTTCCCTCTTTAAGATTGGTGCCTGAGAGGAAGGGAAAAGGTGCAGCCTTACAATAAGCCTTATTAAACTTAATTAATAGGTCTTAATCATATTTGGATTGTGTCACTATAATCCCATCAAAATCTTGGGTTATTTCTATCCCAAGAAACTGCCTCAACAGGCCTAGATCACTCATCTCAAAGGCTTCATGTAAAGCAGTTTTTATGAAGCTTATTGAAGCATGAGTGCCTCCTGTGATTAGTATATCATCAACATACAGAACTATAATCATCAAATTACCTTCATATTTATGCAAGTGCACATTTTGATCAGACTTACATCTTCCAAAGTTATGTGATAGCATAAAAGAATCAATTTTGGCGTAACAAGCTCTTGGGGTCTGTTTTAAGCCATACAAGGATTTCTATAGCTTGAAAACTAATGATGGATATGATGTGTAGCATTCATGATTCTTCATGTATATATATTCTTGTGGTCTCCATGAAGGAAATAACTTTTTACATCCATGTGGTGCACCTCCCATTGCTTAGATGCAGAAATGGCCAAAACTAGCCGTATAGAATCCATTTTTTCCACCGGTGCAAAGGTATTAGTGTAGTCCCCTCCTTGGAATTGGGAGAAGAATTTTTCTACCATCCATGATTTATATTTTCAGGTTTATCCATCTGCAAAAAAAAAAATCCGACAGACCCATTTTCATTGGACAAGTTTCCTCTCAGGTGGAAGGGAAACTAGCTCCCATGTTGCATTTTTTTCGGAGAGAGTTAAACTCTTCATCCATTGCAGCTTGCCATATATGATCATTCAAAGCATGATAATATGACTTAGGATCAGACCCAATCATCATGTAGTATTTCTCAGATGACAAATAATCATTGAAAGAAATATCAATACCTGCTCTTTGAAAATCTAACCGAGTTCTCCTTAGATCAGTAGGATTTCCAACATCTAACCCGACAGAAGAGAGAGTATTTTTAACCAATTTTGGTAGATGAGTGGGCACATTAGGATCTGATTCAGAACCTGATATATCATGTTACCTGATATCAAAAATCATATCTGAAATATCAGAGCTCACACTTCCATTTTCATCTCCAGAATCTTCAGCAGAACGAGAGGAAATTTCAGTTGTTTCTTCCTCTACTAGTTTCACATCTTGGAGAGGTTCTTCAAAGTGGACACTTCTATTTATGAATATATTTTTGGTTCTGATATTTAAGAGTTTGTATCCCTTTGATTCTTATGGATACCTAATGAACATGCACTCAATACTCTGTGATTGTAAAGACTTTCTCTTATTTAGTGGAATTCGAGCCCAATTAGTGGACCCAAAAACTCTCAAATTGGACACATCCGGTTTGTGACCAAAGTATGCTTCAAAAGGTGTTTTTTCTTTCATGGATGAATGAGGAACCCTGTTCTGAATGTAAGAGGCAACATTCATAGCTTCAACCCAAAATTTTTTCAGCCAAATATTTAACTTCAAGCATGCAGTCTAGCATCTCTTTTAGAGCCTGGTTTTTCCTTTCCGCTACACCATTATGCTAAGGTGTGTAGGGAATGGTGTGTTGAATATTGATTCAAATTTTAGAACAAATTTGCAGCAGCTCAGATTTGATGTATTCACCTCTATTGTCAAATCTAAGAGCTTTTATCTTTCTCCTAGAAGAATTCTCAACAAAATCCTTAAAAGCTATGAACTTTTCAAGGACTTCAGATTTTTTCTTAAGAAAATAGACTCATGCAAATCTAGACAGGTCATCGATGAAAGTGATCACATACCTCAATCCATTCATTGAGGTTGTAGGAATTGGACTGCTTAAATCGGAATGGATCATCCAAAAAATACATGTAGCTCAGATTTCTTTTCCCTGATCAAATTTATGCTCAGGATGCTTGCCGACAATGCATCCTTTGTAGATCCCTTTGGAGGATTTGATTGTAGGGAGGCCTTCCACCATGGAATGCTTTTGAAGGTGCTGCAAGTATTTGAAAATTAGGTGTCCAAAAATTTCATGCCATAGCCGGTTGACCTCATTCCCATGAGTTAGAAGGGTGCTAGGCTTTGCATCAGGCACAAATTTGGAGAACTCATAGGTCTTAGCAGAATGATTCGCTATACCTGTTTCAATGAGTTCTCAGGATCCAATCTCTGAGATCTCCACCTCATTTGAGATGAATGTAACTCTTTTGGGAAAAAACTGTGTGTGTCATTTGATACACATACAATAGGTTTGAAGCCAAAGAGGAGACATAAAGAACATTTTTGAAGCTTCCATGTTCTAGTTTCACAATACATTTTCCCTTTGATGTGATTTGAGAATCATCTCCCATGTGGATGGAGATGCAGCTGTCGAAGTCCAGTGTCATCAAGGAGTCTTTGAATGCTACCATATGGTTCAAATCACTAGAGTCAATGAGTAGAGCTCTAGGATTTGAAACATTAGCCATGAGAGCATGTCCTCTTTTAGGATGATTGTTTCGATCTTGGTTATCCTTCTTCCTTGCACCTTTAGGAAGAATCATGTTGTTCTTCTCAAGGAGAAGATTCATTTGATCAAGTTGTCTCTTCATGCAAGAGATTTCGGGATGAAAGCCCCTTCCACAATAAGAACATTGATCTTTTCTTTTTCTTTTTGCTTGTTCTTTCTTGAGCCCGAGGGCTCATCCAGCTGCTGGTGTTTCTCCTTCTACTTGGGAGGGTCAAACTTTGTCTTTTGGTTCTTTTATTTCCCCTTGACATTCGAAGCTTTGGGTCCTCCAGCAAACAAGGCTTGATCTTTAGAGGATCTGACGATTCCCATTTGGACAAGCTTGTCATGCTCATTGGTGAGAGACTCAATGAATGCATAGAGGTTTGATATCTTCCAATTCGGAATTATAAGCTTTTTGGTATGAAAGGTGGACACAAAAATAAGGTAATCTGGTCCAAGTTTCAAAAGGATGGCAAGGATGAGTTGATAATCTTCCTTCTGAACTTTACACTACTTCAATTGGAGCACTAGATGCTTAAACTTGGTAAAGAATTCATTCATGGTCTCAAACTTTCCCAGGTTTAGAGATATCATCTCATTCTCCAACTCATAGATTCTCAAGTCATCTTGCTTATCAAAAAGAGTAGCAAGTTGTTCCCATATCTCCTTGGGAGTATTTAATCTAGTGAGGTGGAAAATAAGATCCTTTGAAATTGAAAGGAATAGAAATCCATATGCTTCATCAAGCTTATTCCAATATATATATATATATATATATATATATATATATATATATATATATATTTCTGTTTCCTAGTGCATTTGGCTCTACCTCCGTGCCCATGGTGACTATGTAGAGTCCTTTGGAGCGCAACTGTATCTCAATGCCCTCCTTCCACTGGTGGTAGTTGAAAGGAGTGAGAATATTGCTTGAAGAGGACATTATGTTTCTCACATGCCCCAATTTGCAAAATAATATTATCTTATTTTGATTTTATTCCAAGACATTATGTTAAATTTTATGTTAAAGTTGTAAATGATGACTCAGCAGAGTCAAGGATGTGGAATGTAATTCTGAATATTTAAATTTTAAATAAATAAAAGTGGAGGCAAAAGCTTGGGAGAGCTGTTAAAAAGAGTGTTACTGGTCAAGTTGGTGGAGGAGACTAGGTGGAGAGCAAATAGACACGTGGCAGCATCCTCAAACACTTCCAATGTTGCAGGTGGCAACCTCCCTACATTTGGGATCATGATTCCCCAAGAAAGTGGGATCAAGGCAGGTGGCTCAATTAATGACAACTAACCCAAAAAGACCTAGGAAATCTTAATAAAAGTACCCATTGAAGAGAGCTGAGGCTGCTCATTCCAGGAGAAGAATCATTCAGGTGAATGCACTTCAAGGAATTCATTGGGCAGGGAATTTTTGAGGAAGGTGTTTGAGGGGTAAACTGCGGGAAAGTGATCTAGTACAGCTTTCCAGCTGAAAGATCTAGCTGCAGTGTGCAGAGTTGGTATTGAATCTTTGGACTAGTAATTTGTTGTTTGCTCCACCTAGTCCCAGCCAAGGAGACCAGGAACATGCTCGGGGATCCTGAGAATTCGTTGTTTGAGCGCTCTCCAGGAGTTGGCAGGGAGGAACGACCTCCCATCGATGTTGTCATCCAGCTTTAAAAACAAGTTCTACTATATTTTAATTTCTGTATTAAAGTTTATATTTGTGTATGAACATGATTTATATGCTACGTTGTGAACTGTTAAGTTTGAAATCTCTTAGTTGTTTTAATGTTGAATCTGTTCTTTGATGAAAAATAATCGTACCTGTGTTTTTCCCCATCTGGAGTAATCCAGATCGTACTCTAGCACAGGTAGTGTGTTTAAATGAATGAAGTATGATAGGAATATGAAATGAATAGAGTACTTATGTTTTTCAGAGTATTGAAATGTCTTCTTTCAGTAGATATTTGTTTTTCCAGAAAGAATATTAATCTATTTCGTAGAGTTGTTAGAACTAGACTGTGTATTTAGAATATCAAAAAAGAAACAGAATCATATTATTTTACTAACAGTAGTATGTTCAAATATGTAATTCATTCTTCTACATAGTACCTACTTCTATAAACTATACATCTAAACTGAAATAGAAGAAATAGTATTGTCAGTTGAATGCGTATTATTTATGTTAAGTAAAGATGTACATATAATTCTGTTAGTTTATTTCCATTCCAATAGTATTAACTAATTTACCTGCAACTATCTGAACTCTAAATAAGAATTGGATAACTCTTACATAATTCTTTTCTAGTATTAATAACTAAAGACAGTAGTAACCTATGCTTAAAGTATTATTAATAAAAAACGGTCCTTACACACTTACAGACAAATTAGATGTAAGGAGTATTAACAAGATGAAAGTTCTCATTTCTTTCACCAAGTTTACAAAATAATATTATTAAATAAACTCAACTATTATAGACAGTTCTCAGTCTTATTTAATAATATATATATGTAAAAATAAACTCAAGAGAAATATAGTATTTACAAACAGTATTTTTATTAATACAAATAATATTTATTGTTTACAAAACAAAAGAAATGTTTTTTTTACAAACTGGAATAATTGATAAAAGATGGACAGAGATTATTTCTACAAACCCTAACCTAGAATTCTTTAAACCACATTTTAGTTTCTTTTAAACCATTAAAGAACCAACTAAATTCATTTCACAGGAAATAAATACCATACTGAACAATATAAACAAAATGTGTACTTCTAAAAGAAACTGTCTTATTATTTTACTAACAGGGTGTACCTGTGAAAACAAAAGACAGGGTTAAAACCCTTATAATTATTACAATTACAATTTAGCAAAACATTGAAGTAATAAACCAAATTTATTTAATTATGTAACCGTTAAATAACCAGGTTAATATAACTTACTCACAGTCCTATAAGGACAAATAAAAAGTCTGTAATTATTATAAATTGGAATAACCTATTTCAAAACGAGGGTTTCCACAGGATAAACCGTAAATTCCTAATTATAAATAAAAACAAGCAAGAATTAAATTACGACTGTAAATATCAGTCTTAAAAACTTAATTTATAAACCCTTGAAGAGTATATTAAACAGAATACAGAAAAACTCAACTTACAGTCAAGAAGGGTAAAAACCCTAAAATTTTACACAGAGCTTAATATAAACATCTGATAAATCAAAACAAGTTTCAAGACAGACTGTCTTTATAAAACTAATATATTAACCTTGTCGTAAAGCCAAAGAACAACTATTTACGGTGCTCAGTTAAACCGAGTCTACCCATTGACTAGCGAGGGTTTGATTCTAGCTATTACAACAATAACCTGTAAAAACAACAACATAACTCATGGCGAGATGAGGAAAGTTTTTCAAAAACCCTGGGTGAATCCATTGACCACCCTGATACAAGTAGGGTGAAAACCCAACACATGAACCACGGGGCTTACCCGAATCAAACCACGAGCCACGGTATTCATTACTTGACTGTCTATTTTCTTCACTGAGAAAGTTTACAGTGGCGAGCACCTGCAAGGATTTCAGTAGACTACTATCAGTAAGTAATAAACCTAAGTATTAATGTGCCTTCATAACAACATTATGCCGGCTACAACTTTAATAGAAGCAACAACAAATTCTTACCTGTTAACGAAAACGATGAGCAGTATGGTAGAAGCACTGTCACCTACAGGCTTGCATTTTAAAAATTCAACAGCCTACAAATGTAACCCTCACACAACAGCAAACCACGAGGATGGCAAGAAAAACTGCAGCAGACAGTGAGCCACGAAGACAGTGAAAGGAAGAGTACACAGACAACAAGCCAAGAGAAATGATAGTCTCTACAAGTTGCAAAGTGAGAACCCAACCACTAAGAATGTCATTCAAATACACACACCGGTGACAAATGCATCATTGAATCAAGGCACAAGACAACCAGAGCAAGGAGGACCGACGACCGCCATGGAAGCCAAGCAGAGCATCCTCAAGGGCCAACGCAAACTCCGGGGAAGAATGATAAGTATTAGGTTTACAATAGTGTTTTATATCTCCCATGCTTGGTCAGGAGATGACCACGTGGTCACATAAAAATCAAACATGCAGTGGGTCATATACTATAGTGCCTGCATAAATCAAAAACCAATTATTAAATCATTGGTAACGTGGTTTAAACTATGATATCAACCCAATAATGTTGCCATGCAATTCGATAATCATATGCACCTTATCATATGTTAGTTTAGTAATAGTATAACAACGTATGATTACGTTGACCTAGCATATAATAACACTTTAAAACCTTGGTAAAAGCCCGATTTTGTTTATGCATTAAACTCATTTCACCAATAACATTATGTTATTATATCGTAATATCGCAATTACGATATGAATGGTTGCATATATTTTTCCTAAACGTTGTTTTTATTATAAGATAGAAATCAAATATTTCATGCCTTATTTATAGATAGTGATCAATGTTTTAGGTCTTTACTATAGATAAGAGATCAATGTTTTATGGGAGAGCTCATGCTAATCACCCATCAACTATAGTTTTCCTTTGTAAAAAACTATAGTTTATACATGGTAAATCTCTTATACAAAGACTTCACAAGTTATAATCTTTATAAATGGTATAAGGTAATAAGTTGGAGAATCTTAAACTCTAATCTCAACATGTTTATAACCTTGAGCTAGATATAGACTGAACGTCTATTAACAAATAGAGTATTCATGTTTATCAGTCACATAAGAACTAATAACTCATTGATAGCAGAACTATGAAGTGAACAAAACGTATTGTAAGAACACTATTATGGAACTCTGTTACATAATTCAAAGTGACAATACTTTGATGGATTGTGGTTACGACTCAACTTGGAAATTACTAAAGATTCACCAGGTTAATTGGGTAGTAAGTAGATATAGAACTAAACAAGATAATTAGAAAGTTGACTTGTGTCGAGAACATCAATCTCAGATAAACTGTTTGTAGACAGTAATATAATTCAAGAGAAGTATAATAGAAAATTAAGAAATTGAATAGGAATGAATCTATTGAGTCCAAAATTTATTAGAACCTCATGGTTCGACATGCAATTAAAGTGTAGGAAAACAATGATTTATGTAGGAATGCATGATGGTTTGCAGTTTGCACAATCGAACTTATACTGTCCAAAGATTAATAGGTTGTAAGTTATCTTGTAGAAGCGAATTGTGGGTCAATTGTTACATAGATAAGATAATGTACTATTGCATAAATACTGACGAAACAATCATTATAACATTACAAATTACATAGACTAAAATAGAAATACTTTGTAACTGATATTCTAATGCTTAGAGTCGCAAACATATCTTACTTCTGAACATGATTACAAGAAAAACTGAAGGAATTCAAATGGTTTTACCTCACAGAAACTGTTTAAAGTTTAGCAGCTTAATTACTAAGCTTTTTAATTGCAAATAAATACTGTTGGATACTTTAAAGAACTTTTAATACGTACTCGTTCGATCTTAGCTGTAAACCTGTAAGAACCAGTAATCATCTGCGTTAGCACGATTGCTAAGTAAGCCCTGGATTCAAAAGTAGATTCCACCTACTTGACATGAAAAGACTCATCAGTAAACTGAAGTAAAATATTACACAAGAAGACTTAATTCTCATTACAATAAAAGATGAACTATTGAGTTAATACAATTAAGATTTAGTGAAACTAGTTATTTGACTGTTTCTTTTATTGCAAACCATTAATTGTTATTAGACCGCAGGTTTTAGCATTTATTGTTATATCAAAATTTTAAATTTTTGTGAAAATTTGGGGTTTTGACATGTGGTATCACAGCACAAGGTTCAAACATTAGGCTTTGATGAAGCCCAACTAGCTTTCATAAAATAGTAAATTAAATTATTATGCTGACGTATTTTATTTTAAATGTTATTCAACAGAGAATTATTTTTTCTGAAGTTTAACAGGAAGGTATGGAAAGGCTGGAAGAGTATGCAGAGGAGGAGTCTCCAGCTACTGAAACAGAAAATTTACCAAGAGATCCTATACCATAGGATTTAACCACCAATTCCTCAAAATTATTACAAACTGTGAAAAACTTAAAAACTGAAATGGAGTTTGTAAAGCGAGAAAATGAAAGGATTTTGAGGGCTCAAGAAGAGCTGAATCAGATCCTAATTGAAAAGTTTCAAACTGAGAGTAGGGGTAGAAGGTCAGAATCAGAAGATGCCAGTCATCAATGAAAATCTAAAAAGATGAAACATACAAAAACTGAAAGTAGTTCGTCTTCTGAAGTGTTTAGTGAACAACAAAATTACCATACTACTAGTGACAGTAGTGATGATAATATGTACACTAAAAAGAGGAAATACAAACCTTATGAGGAAATCTCCGAGGAATTCAAAAAGATAAAACCACCAAATTTTAATGTAGATACTGAGAAGGGAGAGGAAGTTGAATCCTGGTTATCTGGGATGAAGAAGTACTTCCAAATATATAATTATTCTAACCAGTTAAAGGCTAGGATGGCTATATATAACCTCTAAGGAAAGGCTGACATTTGGTGGCAGGACTTGAAGAGATTTAAGGGTATAAAAGAGAAAGAATTTAATTAGAGTACCTTTAAGAGGCATTTCAAAAAGAAATTCATGTTTGAGCAGTATTATGAGGAGAGAGCCAAAGAGTTTTATGAACTGAAGTTAGGTTCAATGACAATGAAGGATATGAACAGCAAGTTCTTAAGTCTACTTAGGTATGTACCATACCTTGTAGATGAGAAACCAAAGGTACAACGATTCCTTAGTTGTCTACCTTATCATATTAAAGATAGAATTGAATATGATAACCCAAAGACCTTGGAGGAAGCTATGAGGAAGGCTAACTTTTGTTTTGAGCAGAATCGGAAGAAAGAAAGCTTAGCCAACTGGAAGGCTAAGAAAAATAATAATCAGTTTGAACAAAAGAAGAAGGATTTTGTGCCTAATAGAAATTTTAAGAACAATTAGGCCAAAAACTACTCTAATAACAAGAATTTCCAAGGAAATAGGAACAGTACACCCAACAATCAGAATAATTATAAAGGTAAGGAAACAACAAATAATAATGGAAAATTTACCATGAACTTTGAGCGTAAAGAGCATGTAGAGTGTTGGGAGTGTAATGGCCCACACTATGCTTCAATATGTCCAAACTGGAAGAAGACCATTATCAATATTCATACTATACAGGAGGAGATGGCCATTGGGGAACTAGCAAGGAGCATGCCTAGAATCAACGCAGCCTTGGAGAACCGACAAGCTGAATATCATACTTCCATGGTGGAAGTAGAAGGTATGATAAATCAGACCCCTGTAACTATTTTGATTGATCCATGAGATAATCTTAGTTATATTGCATCTCAGATAGTAGAAAAATGTAAGTTATCTATTGATAAGTTTGAGAATTCATGGTTAGTTCAGTTAGCCATTGGTGCTAAAAGAAAAGTAACTTGTTTTGTAAAGAATGTGCATTAGTTATGGATAAATTTGAAACTGTTGTTAAACTTAATGTTTTTCCACTTGGTTCTTATGATTTGCTGATTGGTATGGACTGGTTATAACAAAATAGAGTAATTCTAAACTGTTATGATAAAACTTTCACATGCTTAAACCGTGATGAAAAACCAATAAGTGTTAAAGGAATTTCTAGAAAAACTACTGTAAAGCGAGTTTCTGCTTTACAACTTAAAAGAGCTGTTAGAAACGGATGTAAAGATTACGTAGTAACAATTACTGATGAGGAAAGTAAAATTAAAACAGATAAATTAAAAGTGAAAGACATCCCAGTCTTCAAATAATATGTTTATGTATTCCCAGAAGAAATTCTGGGATTACCTCCGAAAAGGGAATTGGATTTCACCATTGAGCTGGTACCGGGTGCAGTACCTAGCTCAAAGGCCTCTTATCGAATGAACATATTGGAACTTAATAAATTAAAATCGCAATTAAAAGAGTTAATTGATAAAAAGTATATTCAACCAAGTGTGTCTCCCTGGGGGGCACCTGTCATATTCATCAAGAAGAAGGACGAAACTATGCGACTTTGCATAGATTACCGTCAGTTAAACAAGATGACTATCAAAAATCGATATATGTTGCCCTACATAAATGATCTGTTTGATCAACTATATGGAGCCATGGTGTTTTCGAAAATATATTTAAGGTCTGGATATCATCAAGTGAGGATTAAAGATGAAGACATCTTCAAGACAACTTTCAGAACAAGATATGGTCATTACGAATTTGTCGTAATGCCATTCGGGCTTACTAATGCCCCAGCTGTCTTCATGTGTTTAATGAACAACATAATGCATAAGTATTTAGATAAGTTTGTGGTCGTGTTTATTGACGACATTCTAATCTATTAAAAAACTGAAGAAGAACATAAAGAACATCTAAAAAATGTTTTGCAAGAGTTGTGAGAACATCAACTCTTTGCAAAGTTTAGTAAGTGTGATATCTTCAAGGATAAGATTCAGTATTTAGGTCACGTAGTGACCAAGGAAGGAATTTCCGTAGATCCTGAAAAGATACGGGCAATCGAAGATTGGCTGGTTCCTAAGGATGTGACGGATGTTAGATATTTCATGGGCATTATCGGTTACTATCGGAGGTTCATTGGAGGCTTTTCAAGGATAGAAAATCCGATAACTTCCTTGCAAAAGAAAGGAAAGAAGTTTGACTAGAATAAGAAATGTGAAGAAAGCTTTAAAAAATTAAAAACTCTATTAACCAGTGCACCTATTTTAAGAATAGCAGATCCTAATAAATAATTTGTAGTGTGCACTGATGCCTGTAATGATGGCTTAGGTGGTGTTCTGACTCAAGAAGGGCATGTTATTGCCTATGAGTCTAGAAATCTAAAAGTTCATGAAAAGAATTATGCAACATATGATCTGGAATTAGTAGTTGTAATACACGCCTTAAAGATGTGGCGACATCACCTAATTGGCAAAAAAATTGTTTTAATGACTGATAATAAAGGATTGAAGTATCTTTTAGATCAGCCTAATTTAAATGCTAGACAAGCTAGGTGGTTAGCTTTCTTAAGCAATTATGATTTTGAAATCCAGCATATAAAAGGGAAATAAAATAAAGTTGTTGATGCATTAAGTAGGAACGCAAGGCTGAATTTTGCAATAGCAATCAACACTTATGTTTTAGACTTAGATGAATAGCTTAAAGAAGGAATAAAACAAGATGAAATTTACCAGAATTTGCAAGCTAAAGCTAAAGAAAATCCAACAGAAAACTTAATAAAAGGTTACAGTTTAAATGAAAAATAATTTTTACTGTATAAAGATAAACGGTATGTACCTAACGTACCTAAAGTCAAGCTATTAATTCTAGATGAAATTCATAAAACACCATATTCAGGTCATCCAGGTTATTAAAAGACTATAACCATGTTAAGAAAAGAGTATTTCTGGCCAAATATGAAAACTAAAGTAGCTGAATATATTGCAAGGTGTTTAGAATGTCAACAGGTAAAAACTGAACACCAACACCCAACTGGTTTGCTACAGCCTTTATCCATCCCTAGCTGGAAATGGGAGGTAATTAGTCTATATTTTATTACAAGATTACCTAAAAATCAAAATCAGAATGATTCTATCATGGTAGTATTTGATAAGCTAAGCAAAGCAGCTCACTTTATACCTGTTAAAACTCTTACAAAGCTGCAAACATAGCTGATATTTTTCTACAACAGATTTTTCGATTACATGGAGTACCAAAAGTCATAATCTCAGACAAAGATCCTAAGTTTACAGGAAACTTTTGGAAGTCTTTGTTTAAAGGGTTAAACACCACATTAAATTTCAGTACTTCTTTCCATCCTCAAATAGATGGACAAACTGAAAGGGTAAACCATGTAGTGGAAGATTTATTAAGAATGTATGTGAAAGACCAGCCAGGTAAATGGGAGGACTATTTACATCTGGTAGAATTTGCTTATAATAATAATTATCAGACATCAGCCAGATTTAGTCCATTTTAAATTTTATAGGGACAAAAATGTAATACTCCTATCTTTTGGAGTAATCCAATAGATAGATTGGTATTAGGTCCAAAACTGTTGAAAGAAATGGAAGAAATTGTGAAACAAGTGCAGGGAAATCTGAAAGTGTCACAGGATCGACAGAAAAGTCAAGCATTCTTAAAAAGAACTCCAAAGGAGTTTCAGGTAGGTGAACATGTGTTCATCAAGGCAAGGCCCAAAAAGAGCTCTGTAAGATTGGGGTGTTGTGCAAAACTGGCACCTCGTTACTGTGGCCCATTTGAAATTTTGTCTAGGATTGGACAAGTAGCTTATCAATTAGCATTACCACCTAATTTAAGAGTACATAATGTTTTCCACATTTCCGTTTTAAAGAAATATGTTCATGATACTACTCATGTTGTTAACTGGAATGTTGTACAGGTGGAACCAGAAGCATAATTTCTAGTGGAACCGAACTGTATCCTCGGGAGGAGGGAAATTACACTTCAGAACTGCACCATTAGATAGGTGAAGGTGCAATGGAAGCACCTTAGTCCAGAGGAAGCCACCTGGGAATTGGAAAGTAAAATGCGAGATGCATGTCCAATCCTGTTCCAGGGGACTTTGGAGGATGAAGAATAAATAACATCGAGGACGATGATATTTTCTAAGGGGGTGTGTATGTCACATGCCCCAATTTTGCAAAATAATATTATCTTATTTTGATTTTATTCCAAGACATTATGTTAAATTTTATGTTAAAGTTGTAACTAATGACTCAGCAGAGTCAAGGATGTGGAATGTAATTCTGAATATTTAAATTTTAAATAAATAAAAGTGGAGACAACAGCTTGGGAGAGCTGTTAAAAAGAGTGGTACTGGTCAAGTTGGTGGAGGAGACTAGGTGGAGAGAAAATAGACAAGTGGCAACATCCTCAAACACTTTCAATGTTGCAAGTGGCAACCTCCCTACATTTGGGGTCATGATTCCCCAAGAAAGTGGGATCAGAGCAGGTGGCTCAATTAATGACAACTAACCCAAAAAGACCTAGACAATATTAATAAAAGTACCCATTGAAGAGAGCTGAGGTTGCTCATTCCAGGAGAAGAATCATTCAGGTGAATGCACTTCAAGGAATTCATTGGGAAGGAAATTTTCGAGGAAGGTGTTTGAGGGGAAAACTGAAGGAAAGTGATCTAGTACAACTTTCCAGCTGAAATATCTAGCTACAGTGTGCAGAGTTGGTATTGAGTCTTTGGACTAGTACTTTGTTGTTTGCTCCACCTAGTCCCAGCCAAGGAGACCAGGAACAAGCTCGGGGGTCCTGAGAAGTCATTGTTTGAGCGCTCTCCAAGAGTTGGTAGGGAGGAACAGCCTCCCATCGTTGTTGTCATCCAGCTTTAAAAACAAGTTCTACTATCTTTTAATTTTTGTATTAAAGTTTATATCTGTGTATGAACATGATTTTTATGCTACATTGTGAACTGTTAAGTTTGAAATATCTTAGTTGTTTTAATGCTGAATCTGTTCTTTGATGAAAAATAATCCTACTTGTGTTTTTCCCCATCTGGAGTAATCCAGATCGTACTCTAGAACAGGTAGTGTGTTTAAATGAATGAAGTATGATAGGAATATGAAATGAATAGAGTACTTATGTTTTTTAGAGTATTGAAATGTCTTCTTTCAATAGATTTTTTTTTTCAAAAAGAATATTAATCTGTTTCATAGAGTTGTTGTTAGAACTAGACTGTGTATTTAGAATATCAGAAAAGAAACAGAATCATATTATTTTACTAACAATAGTATGTTCAAGTATGTAATTCATTCTTCTACATAGTACCTACTTCTATAAACTATACATCTATACTAAAATAGAAGAAATAGTGTTGTCAGTTGAATGCTTATTATTTATGTTAAGTAAAGATGTAAATATAATTTTGTTAGTTTATTTCCTTTCCAATAGTATTAACTAATTTACCTGCAACTATCTGAACTCTAAATAAGAATTGGATAACTCTTACAGAATTCTTTTCTTAGTATTAATAACTAAAGACAGTAGTAACCTATCCATAAAGTATTATTAATAAAGAACTGTCCTTACACACTTACAGACAAATTAGATGTAAGGAGTATTAATAGGATGAAAGTTCTTATTTCTTTCACCAAGTTTACAAAATAATATTATTAAATAAACTCAACTATTATAGACAGTTCTCAGTCTTATTTAATAATATATATATGTAAAAATAAACTCAAGAGAAATATAGTATTTACAAACAGTATTTTTATTAATACAAATAATATTTATTGTTTACAAAACAAAAGAAATGTTTTTTTTACAAACTGGAATAATTGATAAAAGATGGACAGAGATTATTTCTACAAACCCTAACCTAGAATTCTTTAAACCATATTTTAGTTTCTTATAAACCATTAAAGAACCAACTAAATTAATTTCACAGGAAATAAATACCATACTAAACAATATAAACAAATTGTGTGCTTCTAAAAGAAACTGTCTTATTATTTTACTAACAGGGTGTACCTGTGAAAACGAAAGACAGGGTTAAATGCCTTATAATTATTACAATTACAATTTAGCAAAACATTGAAGTAATAAACCAAATTTATTTAATTATGTAACCATTAAATAACCAGGTTAATATAACTTACTCATAGTCCTATAAGGACAAATAAAAAGACTGTAATTATTATAAACTGGAATAACCTATTTCAAAACAAGGGTTTCCACACGATAAACCCTAAATTCCTAATTATAAATAAAAACAAGCAAGAATTAAATTATGACTGTAAATATCAGTCTTAAAAACTTAATTTATAAACCCTTGAACAGTATATTAAACAGAGTACAGAAAAACTCAACTTACAGTCAAGAAGGGTAAAAACCCTAAAATTTTACACGAAGATTAATATAAACATCTGATAAATCAAAACAAGTTTCAAGACAAAGTGTCTTTACAAAACTAATATATTAACCATGTCATAAAGCGAAACAACAACTATTTACGGTGCTAAGTTAAACCGAGTCTACCCATCGACTAGCGAGGGTTTGATTCTAGGTATTACAACAATAACCTGTAAAAACAACAACATAACTCATGGCGAGACGAGGAAGGTTTTTCCAAAACCCTGGGTGAATCCATTGACCACCCTGATACAAGTAGGGTGAAAACCCAACACATGAACCACGGGGCTTACCCGAATCAAACCACGAGCCACGACATTCATTGCTTGACTGTCAATTTTCTTCACCGGGAAATTTTACAGTGGTGAGCACCTACAAGGAGTTCAACAGAGTACTGTCAGTAAGTAATAAACCTAAGTATTAATGTGCCTTCATAACAACATTATGCCAGCTGCAAATTTAATAGAAGCAACAACAAATTCTTACCTGTTAACGAAAACGATGAGCAGTCTGGTAGAAGCACTATCACCTACAGACTTGCATTTTAAAAATTCAACAGCCTGCAAATGTAACCCTCACGCAACAGCAAGCCACGAGGACGATAAGAGAAACTGGAGCAGACAGTGAGCCATGAAGACAATGAAAGGAAGAGTACATAGACAGCGAGCCAAGAGAAATGATAGTCTCTACAAGTTGCAAAGTGAGAACCCAACCACTAAGAATGGCACTCAAAACCACACACCGGTGGAAAATGCAGCACTGAATCAAGGCACAAGACAACCAGAGCAAGGAGAACCGATGCCCGCCATGGAAGCCAAGCAGAGCAGCCTCAAGGGCCAGCGAAAACTGCGAGGAAGAATGATAAGGATTAGGTTTACAATAGTGTTTTATATCTCCCACGCTTGGTCAGGAGACGACCATGTGGTCACATAAAAATCAAACATGCAGTGGTTCACATACTATAGTGCCTGCATAAATCAAAAACCAATTATTAAATCATTGGGAACGTGGTTTAAACTATGATATCAACCCAATAATGTTGCCATGCAATTCGATAATCATATGCACCTTATCATATGTTAGTTTAGTAATAGTATAACAACGTTTGATTACGTTGACCTAGCATATAATAACACTTTAAAACCTTGGTAAAAGCCTGATTTTGTTTATGCATTAAACTCATTTCACCAATAACATTATGTTATTATATCATAATAGCGCAGTTACGATATGAATCGTTGCATATCTTTTTCCTAAACATTGTTTTTATTATAAGATGGAAATCAAATAATGCAGGCCTTATTTATAGATAGTGATCAATGTTTTAGGTCTTTACTATAGATAAGAGATCAATGTTTTATGGGAGAGCTCATGCTAATCACCCATCAACTATAGTTTTCCTTTGTAAAAAACTATAGTTTATACATGGTAAATCTCTTATACAAAGACTTCACAAGTTATAATCTTTATAAATGGTATAAGGTAATAAGTTGGAGAATCATAAACTCTAATCTCAACATGTTTATAACCTTGAGCTAGATATAGACTGAACGTCTATTAACAAATAGAGTATTCATGTTTATCAGTCACATAAGAACTAATAACTCATTGATAGCAGAATTATGAAGTGAACAAAATGTATTGTAAGAACACTATTATGGAACTCTGTTACATAGTTCAAAGCGACAATACTTTGATGGATTGTGGTTACGACTCAACTTGGAAATTACTAAAGATTCGCTAGGTTAATTGGGTAGTAAGTAGATATAGAACTAAACAAGATAATTAGAAAGTTGACTTGTGTCGAGAACATCAATCTCAGATAAACTATTTGTAGACAGTAATATAATTCAAGAGAAGTATAATAGAAAATTAAGAATTTGAATAGGAATAAATCTATTGAGTCCAAAAGTTATTAGAACCTCATGGTTTGACATGAATTTAAAGTGTAGGCAAACAATGATTTATGTAGGAAGGCATGATGGTTTGCAGTTTGCACAATCGAATTTATACTGTCCAAAGATTAATAGGCTGTAAGTTATCTTGCAGAAGCGAATTGTGGGTCAATTGTTACATAGATAAGATAATGTACTATTGTATAAATACTGACAAAACAATCATTATAACATTACAAATTACATAGACTAAAGTAGAAATACTTTGTAACTGAGATTCTAAAGCTTAGAGTCGCAAACATATCTTATTGTCGTTACTTACTTCTGAACATGATTACAAGAAAAACTGAAGGAAGTCAAATAGTTTTACCTCACAGAAACTGTTTAAAGTTTAGCAGCTTAATTACTAAGCTTTTTAATTGCAAATAAATACTGTTGGATACTTTAAATAACTTTTAATATGTACTCATTCGATCTTACCTGTAACACTGTAAGAACCAGTAATCATCTGCGTTAGCACGATTTCTAAGTAAGCCTCGGATTCAAAAGTAGATTCCACCTACTTGACATGAAAAGACTCATCAGTAAATTGAAGTAAAATATTACGCAAGAAGACTTAATTCTTGTTACAATAAAAGATGAACTGTTGAGTTGATACAATTAATATTTAGTGAAACTAGTTACTTGATTGTTTCTTTTATTGCAAACCATTAGTTGTTATTAGACCACAGGTTTTAGCATTTATTGTTATATCAAAATTTTAATTTTTTGTGAAAATTTGGGGTTTTGACAATGTTGCTGTAGTGAATGCAATGAAAGTGCTTTGAGAAACTTATAAACACACAAAAAATACACAATAAGGTCAAACAACCTGTACTTTTGTATTTTTATTCACACCTGGCTTAGTCAATCAAGAAATATTGGTTAACAAGGTTGGGATTCCAAGAATTATGTGGTAAACTCTCCGCTTATGGTGCAAAGATGGAATGTTTTTGAGATTTTTGCTCAAATTGATTCATATATCCAGTAAACCTGTAGAAGAATTTCATTTTCCTGCCATGGATCTAATACCATATTAAAATTGGAGTAACAACAATCTATGGATCATAGACACAAATTTACAATAGCTTTCACAGATCAATTTTAGTCAGAAATGACATGAAATGGTGCAATAAGGAGTTGCAGCTGTATAATTGCTATCATTAATCAAAAGTAGTGGTACAATATCATACAATGGCATGAATAGCCATGCAATTCGAATCCCATAGAGGTCATTGGAATTTAGTACATGAGAGTGGCTTAGTTGTTAGTTAGACACCACTCGGCACATCAGTTAACCACTTAACAAAACCTTAATTGACTCTAATTGAATAGGAGGCAGTTTAGACTGATTCTAACTGAATAGAACTCAATTGCATGTCAATCAGTAGGTGAGGGTACATATCAGACTTCAATTATGTGAGATAAAGTGAATTGAACTAAACTAAGTCACCAAAAGTAGTTGGAGATGCCTTTAATCACTCCAGTTAACTGCAATTTACCAAAAATAAGGAGGGAGGCTCCTTTACAGCTTTAGTTTAATTGAAAGTAGGTGAAACAACCATCAGTTAACTGATTTGGGGTGCTTATGTCATGCATATCAACCAATATTTTCCTCTTGATTGAAAGAGGAGGCTCAGTTAGTCTCCCCGATTGAAGGAGAAGACTCAGTTAGGCTCCCCGATTCAAAGGAGGATGATCCAGTTGATGATGCAGTCACATATTCGAGTCAATAACTTAGGATAAGTGATAAATTAGGCCAAATAATCCAAATAATGATGTGTGGTTGGATAATGACTCCAACATTTTGAGCATACTTACTTTTTAGTTTCGATCTCACTAAACCATGAAACGATATACTAAGCATAGTTCATATTTTGTATCAAGCTCATTAGAAAATGAAGAAAATACATTGAGCATTCTTCCAACTGATGTTTGAGCTCGTTAAAAATAGTAAGATGGTATTAAGCTTACTTTTTACATTTTTCATGCTTTGGTTAAAACCATGAAAAGTGGGTTGAGCTTAATTTATTGCTTTTTGTGCTCTCAATTCAAACATGAAAAGTATTTTGAGCGCCATTTATACCCCAGTCGTACTCGTTAAAAATTTAGAGAAAAGGTATCGAGTAAAATTTTATCGCTCTTGGACTCGTAAAACCTAATACTAAAAAGGAACCCCCTTGGATTCGTATTTAAGCTCTTTTTAGACTCCCTAAATAGGAAAAGATCGCCAAGGGAACTTGATTCTTTCACGCTTGTCAAAGTATTTGAAAGGTCATCTATCTGGTGATAGTTTACCCCTTTTCAGACCATTTAGACTCATTTATGAAAAATGTACACTCTAGTTTATCGTGATTAGAAGAGTTCTCATGGGTATCAGTTTATACTTTTTTGGGCCTTAGGGACTAAATTTCAGAAAAATTCCATCTTGGAGATTTCTTAGTCATTTCAGATTCCCTAAACATGAAACGATAACTGAGTTTAATTTCTTTGGACTTGTAAAATCAAGCAATGAAGGACCATTTTTTGGGAATGAACCCCTCATTTCTCAGGTCCATAAAACATATGAAGTCGAACTCATCCTATGATGATCTATATCGAGCTTTTGTTACCCTTTTCCAACTCGTTAAAAGGAAAAGAAGTACTCATCCATTGTGATGGTAAAATTAAGGGGATGGGAAAACATTTTTCATTTCTATTAATGGCATCATATAGTCACCCTTGAACATGGCACCTATCTGAATTTCATTCAAATAATTGGGTAATCAGCTTATCATCGAGTCGATATACTTTCATGAAATATTTGACTCCCTTGAGTCAATTCAAATAATGCATCGTCATGCCTTTGCATTATTTTTGGTCTCTGCGTCGATTAAGTCAATGCCTCCAAGTCACTTGTCATGTCATTCAATGTTCAATGGAAATTTTTACTACATCCTACCTCTACAGTTACCTTACCTTCCTTCAAGTCGGTTATATCTCAGTTAGTTCGTTGGTTATTATGTAATCAAAGTTACTTCAAAAACGTTTTTTGTTCCAAGTTTCATGTCAATGATGGGGGAAACATCATGGCTCTCCTTCAACGAGTCTATTCTCGTTGACATCAACACATCATCCAGGAATTAGTATTAGAAACCTGTAAACTACCTTGAAGCTTGTATGCCTCAATGGAAAGTTTCCTCACTTTTGACATTAGGCTTTCATCGTTGGCCTTTGATTGGAATATTTCATCGATTGTTCGACTTCAACTCATCTATTCACATTCAAAGGAATGTACTAGGGTACCTTAGGAATCACTGACATTAATGGTTATTTCCCTCGCACTTGTTAACTATATACATCAATGATCGGTAATCAAGTGGTTTATACCATGTTCGACATCAAGACATATATTCACATGGATATAATCTTACTATTTGGGATTATAATGAAGACCTTGAGTATTTAGGTATTCAATTGAATATGTCCCTATCCTCAGGTTGCGATGGAGTATACGTGAGTCAATTCATGGATCCACAATGTCTGTCTGGTGGTTATGATCAAGGTTGAGTCTGGATGACATAGATCTACATTGTTTATTATGTAGCTAAGTACCGATTTGAGTCTTGTTTATCATGGATCTATAGTGTATTATTGGTAGCCATGACTTTGTCATTGTACATGGATCTATAGTGTATTGGTCAACAACCATGATTTGAGTTAGATAATTTATAATCTAGAACGGTGTCAAGTCCTCACTCGCTGCTTTTTTGCCTCTGATTCCAAATCACATCTAGCAAAGTATTTCACCTATAATATACCTCTAGATTCATACTTTGGGGGGCATTCTGTTACACCTAAGAAATGTCACCTTTCCCAATCCCCTGAAGTCCATTTTCCAAAACATATTTTGGAGGAGTTTTTGCTCAATCATAGGAGCTTGATGCACTTTGTCCTTTGACATAGAGCGACATCCTTTCTTGACGCCTTTTTCCCATTGACAAGAAGAATTAATGACACTTTTTTCACTTGGACAAGAAGCGTCGACCCTCCCTGCCACCTTAAGCTAGTATGTAAAGAGTGCCAATACTCTCAAAATGTCAAAAAGAAGATATTTCGAGAACCTTCTAAATTAAATTCTTCGTGGAGGCTTATCCCAACTGATTGGAGTAGGTGGAAATCATACCCCTAACCTATAGGGATGATCCCTCACCTTCCTTCCAAAGAATATCAACCCATTTGGTCCCTTTTTGCCTATATTAGCAACCTCTCCCCCATGAGTGAGAGAGGACCAAGGAAAGCACCTTTATGTTGGTGGAATCATTCTAAGTGTAAGAGGAAAATAGTATGGTATTGTGAGTGAGAGATTGTAGAGTTTGTGAAAGTGAGTCAAGAACTTGTGAGAACAAGGATTCAACATCAAGGCTTTGGTTGTATTTTTCTTCTATATTTCTATTAATACAAATATGTTTCCCTTTCCCATGAATAATTTGTGTTTGATGTGAATTGTTCGTTGTTGGGCTCTCGAATTGTCTTTTATAATGATGTTATTTACATTAATTTCTCATCATATCTACCATAATTTAATACATCTATGTTCGATAAGGCTATATTTTACTTTGTTTTATTAATTAAATCTTGTAAATGTAAAGTGAGCCTAATATGTTATTTTTAATGTATTAAATGTAATAATTGTGTAAGTTGTAAACATTTTGGTACTCTATCTAGCCTTTCTTCTGAACATGAGTTCTGCACTCGGTTTGATTGCATTGGTTCACTAAGTTTGGCTTGCCTTTGTCTTTTGGCTCTTGTTGATCCTGTGATATCTTCGCCTTCCACTTCTCATTAGTCTTGTCAAATCTACATGTGAAAATAAAAACCAAGGATTGATGATAAGTTTGTAACAATATAAATAAAAATAGATGAAATATTAAAAAAAAATTATTATTAACATACTAATCTTTTTAAAATATAATTTGTTTAAATCCAAAATAAAACAAATTAGTATAAAACAAAATTGAAAACATCCATAAAATAAAATATTTTAAATGTTTTAAGTGGAAATGTATTAAGCATGGAAATTATATGAATATTTAAAAACATTTGTTCCATTAGCCATACAAGGGAGGTGCACATTTCATTGACTTTCCATAGCCTACATTTGATTAAACAAACAAAATAATTAAACCAATATAATATGTATGGCACTTGCTTTCACTTTATCATATAAATGGAACTTTATTTCACTTTATAATATGGATGACACTTATAAAAAAATTTGTTTGGCTTTCACAAAACTTTGACTAATATATAATTTATTTATTTTTACGCATGAGATCATGTGAAAAGGAAGGAGTGCAAGTATCATGAGGATGGGAAGGAAGAAGATTGGTAAAATCCAGCATACAACCAATCAAAATCAGCCACAATGTGAAGCTAGCACCCAGTATTCAATTTGAAAAACAAACCAGCAGAAAATCTGCTTAGAATTTGGATTTATGAACAAATTTCAGTTACAGGTCATTCGGACGCTCATCTAGATGCTCATTCTGACCATGTGTTTTTGAAAGACAACAGATTTTTGGGCTATATTTTTGGGAAAACAGAGGTGAAATTGAAAATTATGGCACATGGGTTTTGTGCATAATAGGCCCATTTCTATTACCACGAGGAATTTTCACAAAATTCAAATGCGTTTGGGAGAAACTCGTGGTTCTCTGAAACCAACTTTTCCAGAAAATGTGGTTGGTCATTTTCTAAATTTAAAACTAGTTGTAATAGCTCAAGAAATTGCGGGATTCGACTCTATCCTTCCCCACTGGGTTGTTCATGTATAAATTAGACCCTAGAGGTATGGATATCGGTTTCTATTGTACAAATCCTTTTTTGATAATATTGAATTGCTGCTTCTTGTTCAAATTCGTTTTTATGCATTGGTGACTAATTAGTTCATGAATGTGAAGCCACTGTCACCTGATAGGGCCCCTCAGTGACAAGTGTGCATTTCTGTGTGTGCAAGATCGATCTCGTTCAACTGTGTTTGTGTTTGTCAGCTATGCAATTTTGTTTTTGTATTTTAATTTTATTAATTCTAGTTTATGCTCTGTCCTTTACATTTTGCCATTACGTTTCTACCCATTTACTGTCTTTCCTTTGCATTTCTTTCCATCGTGTTTATACTCTATTGTTTTTCTTTTGCATTGCTGCTCATTTACCTTTGTTGTTTTCCCTTTCACGTTCCTGTTCTAGCATATTACGTTTGCTCCTTTTCCATCTTCTTTAATTCATGAATATCAATCACATTCATGTCATCAATTCAGGAGGTAAATTTCGGGAGCCTAGTGTGAGAAAACCATAAGGAATTTTGGGAAATGGTTCGAAACCCACTTCCCAAATGGACCCATTTACCCCTATTCATGGGAAATTTCCAAACATTCTTAATATATAGAGAGAAAAATGTTGCCAGATAGACCTCTGCGTTTTTCCCATTTGTATTTGATTTCATTCTTGTTTATTTTCGTTATCTTTCTCTTTGCAATTAGCATAGTTTTATTTATAACTATTGAATTATTTTAACTTCTAAGAATATTCTAAATATATATTTTTAGTGGTCCCCAATGCTCCTATCGAGAGAATCACTTGTATTTCTTTGTACCCCGATGTTCCTATCGGGAGAATTACTAAAAGTCATGAGGAAGTCCCCTCCATTGTAAGTCAGGTCATTAGTACCCGAGTTGTGGTTACTTGAGCCTACATAACTGAGTTAGGATTACTCGATCCTACATAACTAAGTCAAATATTAAGTGAACAAAAGAATATAAATAAAGGGAGGCGCTCCTCATTTGAGACACACACACTCACTTGTAGCACATAAGAGAGAGAGAGAGAGAGAGAGAGAGAGAGAGAGAGAGAGATGCAGCTGGAGAAGGAGGAGCAGTCTTTTTTTGGGTTTTACCTTTTATCTTTTTGGGTCATCTATATTGAGGAAGCTTTTGTTGGTTTTTCCCTTTAGATTTTTCCTAGGATAAATCTATGTTTTTCTTGTGATAATGTTTCTTTCAGTGATCCTATCTATATGATTTTGTTATGAAATTGAAATTAAATGCTAATAATATAGCTTAGCATTAGGAATTTTAACATGGTATCAGAGCCAGGTTGAAGAGGACAGCTTTCACAAGGTGAAAAATCCCTCTCTCTCCTCGGAAGAAATTAGGGTTTCGGGAAAAATTTTGATGTTCAGAAAACTGCTTGCATAGAAATTTGCGCCCTCCCAGAGTGCATCTATTGAACCCGGAATCAATGTTTTTATGTGAGTGAGTCTCCGGGAAATTCAAACCCTAGTTTGACAGCTGCACCAGAAAATTGCAGAACCAGAAAACAACTAGAATTTGCAAAGCTGAATCTCACAAGGCTAATTTGGAAGGTGAAGACTTGAGAACTCCAAAAACCAAGCACATTAGTCAACCCGCCTCATTCAAGCACATCTCTTGGTAATTTCAGTTTCTCATTCTGCAGAATTTCAATTTTTTGTGATTTTTTGACAAGATGGCCCCAAGCACTAAGATTGAGGACAAACTAAAAGGCATAGAGAATTTTCGAGCATGGAAATACAATATTGGTCTCATTCTCCAAGAGAATGATCTTGATAAGTATATCAAAGAGGAAGTTGCAGAACCTTAAGAAGTTGAAGCAAAGGAGAAGCAAAAGAAGGATACGATTAGGGCACAAAGGATTATTGCTAACTCTATCAAGGATCACTTGATCCCTTAAGTGTCATCCAAGAAGACTCCAAAATAAATGTATGATGCCCTATCTAGAATGTATGAGGGTAGAAACATCAACAGAAATATGAATCTAAGAGCTCAACTTAAGAGCACCAAGATGAGTCATGGAGAATCCATCCAGGACTACTTCACAAGGGTTTCTCATATCAAAGAACAACTAGAAGCCATTGGAGATAAACTTGATGAAGATGAGATGGTTATGACTGCTCTCTATGGTCTCACTAGACCCTGGGAGTCAGTCATCAAGATGATGTGTGCCAGGAAGGAAAGCATGAAGTTTGATGTTGTATGCGAAGACTGCATTCAAGAGGAGACTAGAGTGGAAAATACAGAATCCCTACTAAAGGAGGATGATCAAGCCCTATACACTCATACCAAGAGAAGAAGAATTCAACCCAAATTCAAGAAGGGAAACAAGAGAGAGTATCAACCTCCCAATAATTTCCAGAAGACAAGAGAAAGTCTCCCCAATAGGGACTACTCCGGCTTTTAATGTTTTCATTGTGATAAGATAGGACACATTGCCAGAAATTGTCCTACGAGGAGACAATAATATAAGAAGAAGATCAACAACAATAAAAGACATCATGCTCATCTAGATGAAGATGAGGATGAAGAAGAAGAAGAATAAGGACCTCCAAGAAAGAAAGCAAGAGAAGAAGATGTAGAAGAGTATGTATTATTCTCAGCACTCTCCGGATCTATAACACCTGGAGAAGATACTTGGATTATTGATAGTGGTGCTTCAGATCACATGACGGAAAAAAAGAAGACTCTATCAATACTTGAAGAAAAGAACTCTCCTCAGAAAGTATCTCTAGGATATGACTATCAATATCTGATAAAAGAAATTGGGGAAGCAAGCTACAAGCTTGATTCAAGAAATCCCCTGAAGATGAAAGAAGTACTATATGTACTAGGTCTGAAAAATAATTTACTTTCTGTCTCAGCTTTACATAAGAAAGGATTCAAAGTTGCATTCATAGATGGCCAAATAGTCATGTGTCCCAAAGGAAAGAATATTGAAGATGCAGTGATCATTGGTGAAGAAGAAGGAGGCATGTACAAACTCAAGGGACATTCAGAAACATTCCTTGTTCATGAGTCCAATGATCCTAGTGAACTATGGCATAGAAGGCTTGCTCACATAAATTACAAAGCACTACCGCACATGAACAAAGTAGTGACGAGATTACCAAACATGAAGGCATTTGCAAAGGATGTGCAAAAGGAAAGAACACCAAGAATGCATTTCCGAAGAGAGAAACAAAAAAAAAAGGTACGCTAGAATTGATTCATTCGGCTGTGTGTGGTCCAATGTCCTCCACATCTTTAAGTGATTTCGAATATTATATTACCTTTATTGATAACTATTCAAGAAAGACATGGATCTACTTCTTGAAAGCAAAGAGCGAAGTGTTTGAGAAATTCAAGGAATTCAAAGCCTTGATAGAGAATCTTTCAGACAAGAGAATCAAGACACTCCGATCAGACAATGGCGGAGAGTATACTTCAAAAGGGTTTGAATTATTCTGTAAATATGTCGAAATCAAGAGGGAACTAACCACTCCCTACAACCCCCAACAGAATGGTGTTGCAGAAAGAAAGAACGGAACCATCATGGAAGCAGTGAAGACAATGATATATGATCAAGATATTCCAATGCATCTATGGGAAGAAGCAGTAAGAACTATTGTCTACATACATAATAGAATATCTCACAGTGCTCTTGGATTCAAGACTCTAGAAGAGATGTTCATGGGAAAGAAGCCTGAGGTAAGTCACCTCAAGATATTTGGTTGTAATGTATATGTTCATATACCAAAAGAGAAAAGAACCAAGTTAAACCCTTCTGAAAAGAAGGGAATATTTGTTGGATACTGTGAAGTGTCCAAAGCATTCAGAATTTACATTCCTAGATTCCATCACATGGAAATTAGTAGAGATGTAACATTTGATGAAGAAGCAGTTCTCAAGAGATCCAGAAAATGTCAACATGAATAAGTATATGAGGAACATGTACCCCCCAAAAATGTCAAGAATACATCCCTCCATGAAGATGAAGTACCTAAAGAGCATGATATGATATAACCAAAAGAACCTCCTACATTGGAGATATCCCGAAAGAGAAAGCTTGCTTGGGCAAGAGAAATTATACACTAAGCAGAAAGATATGGAGCTCCTGAAGTCTCCACAAGGATAAGCAAGAAGCCCAAGCCTTTTTCCAACTATGTGGCTTTGATGTGTGAACTGGTGGATCAAGAACCTACAAACTACGAAGAAGCAGTACAGAAGAAAGAATGGGTAGAAGTAATGACTAAATAATACCAGTAAATAATGAAGAATGATGTATGGGATATAGTTCCCAAACCAGAAGGAAAGAGTGTAGTATCCTCCAAATGGATCTACAAGATAAAACATGTAGTTGACGGAAGTATCGAAAAGTATAAAGAAAGATTTGTGGCCAGAGGTTTCTCTCAGAAAGAGGGAATTGATTATGAAGAGACATTTGCTCCAGTAGCATGGTATACTTCAATTAGAACTATCATGGCACTTGCATCCATGATGAATTGGGACTTACACCAGATGGATGTGAAGACAACCTTCCTGAATGGTGTGATTGAAGAAGAAGAATACATAGAACAACCACAAGGATTTGAAGTTGAAGACAGAAAAACTCACGTATGCAAGTTGAAGAAGGCCCTGTATGGCCCGAAGCAAGCTCCCAAAGCTTGGTATGGAAGGATATATAGTTTCCTTATGAGCATGGGATTTACCAAGAGTAAAGTCGATCCTAACCTTTACTTCAAGGTTATAGAAGACAAACTTGTCATACTATTACTATATGTGGATGATTTATTTCTGACAGGGAATGAGAAACAGATTGTGGAAACCAAGAAGAAACAAACCGAAGAATTTGAGATGAAAGACCTTGGGTTAATGCATTATTTCCTAAGTCTGGAAGTATGGAAAAGTTCATAAGGAATCTTTCTCAACCAGGGAAAGTATGCAGTAGAGATATTGAAAAGATTCGATATGTTGGAATGCAAAGCCACGGCCACACCCATGGATTCCAACCTGAAGTTGTTAGCTGATGACTCGTCAGAGTTAGTGGATGTGACTCAATACAGACAGATTATTGAGTCGTTGATGTATCTAACAAATACCAGACCAGGCATTTGTTTTGCTGTGAACACCTTGAGTCAGTATCTAGTTCAACCTAGACTTGTTCACCTACTAGCTGCAAAACATGTGATGAGATATATGAAAGGGACTATAGACTTTGGTTTATACTATGATGGAATCCATGAGTACAGACTGTATGGCTATATGGATGCATATTGGGATGGAAGTGTATTAGACAAGAAAATCACATCAGGTGGATGTTATAGTCTGGGATTTGCTATGATTTCATGGTTTAGCAGGAACCAGTCCAGTGTTGCTCTTAGCTCGGCTGAAGCAGAATATATATAATCTTGCTCGGCTATTTGTGAAGCCATATGGCTTCAGAAGCTGATGTTAGGTTTATTCAGCCTAGAGTTGGATACTACCATGATTCTATGTGATAACCAAAGTTGTATAAAGATGACAGAGACCCCAGTGTTCCACGATAGATCGAAGCACATAGAAATCTGATATTTCTACATTCGAGATATGATGTAGAAGGGAGCCATAAAGCTCCAGTATGTGAGTACCAATGAACAAGTTGTTGATGTGTTGATGAAGCCTCTATCTTAGATAAAGTTCGAATACTTTTGAGACAAGCTTGGTGTTGTTTGGAAATACCTTCCTCGAAAGGGGGAGTAGTGATGTTGCATTGGGATTATATCATCCCTAGACACTTTTCCTAAAGTGATTCGGTGACTTCGATACTCAAGAATGAAGAGGGATTGTATCATCCTGGG
>LPNX011129804.1:1328591-1354565 GCA_001517045.1 Pseudotsuga menziesii | reverse complement strand
TTTATTAATTTTATTTATAGTCAATTTAGAAAAGTAATTCAACCATGGTTATTTATATTGTGCATAAAAAGTAGTGTAGGAGGTGAGTTGTCATATATACATATCCCATAAAACCCCTAACTCATAATATTTTAATATATATTATATTTTTGTAGTAGATCTCTTAGGAGGCCCATTTTTTACCTCAAATTCTCTCTAATGATCTGTCCAGAACGGATCCAATGACTTCGATCCTTGAGAATGTGGTAGGATTGTTTCATCCTTGAACTTTTGTTCAGAACAGATCCAGTGACTTCGGTACTCGAGAACGTGGTAGGATTGCATCATCCTTGAACTTTTGTTCAGAACGGATCTGGTGACTTCGGTACTCGAGAATGTGGTAGGATTGTATCATCCTTGAACTTTTGTTCATAACAGATCCGATGACTTTGGTACTCGAGAACGTGGTAGGATTGTATCATCCTTGAACTTTTGTTCAGAATGGATCTGGTGACTTTGGTACTCAAGAACATGGTAGGATTGCATCATCCTTGGACTTAGTCCTAAATTGATAGGGAGTGATTATCCCGTAATTGAATCCGGTGACTTCGGTTGTCGAGAATGTGGTGGGATTGCATCATCCCTGGACTTTAAGTCCAAAAGTCATCCAAAGACTTTCGTTTTTGTATAGTGGATTGCAGGTTGTTGCTGATGATGATGATGTTCTTTATGGAAAGATCAGAATGTGATAATGATGATGTTCTTGATCGAAAGATCAAAATGTGATGATGATGATGTTGCTAATCGAAAGACAAAAGTATGATGATGATGATGATTGCTGATCAAAAGATCAAAATGTGATGATGATGATGTTGCTGATCAAAAGTTCAGAATATGATGATGATGATGATGCTGATCGAAAGTTCAGAGTATAATGATGATGATGATGCTGATCAAAATCTTAGAGTATGATGATGATGATGATGCTGATCGAAAGTTCAGATGATGATGTTGCTAATCGAAATGATGTCGTCGATCGAGCGGTCAAAGTGTTGTTGCTGTTGAAGTTTGAAGATGAAGACTATACGTTGAAGATGATGAAAAGCTTCCAATGATTTATAGATGTATCACCCTGATGATGATGTTGATGATGCCCTCTCTCTCCTACAGTTGTTGTTTTTGATGTTGTTGTAGAATACCCTTCTTGTTAAGGGGGAGTGTTGAATTATTGTAACTTCAAAGAATATTCTAAATATATATTTTTAGTGGTCCCCGATGCTCCTATCGGGAGAATCACTTGTATTTTTTTGTACCCCAATGTTCCTATCGGGGGAATTACTAAAAGTCATGAGGAAGTCCCCTCTGTTGTAAGCCGGGTCATTAGTACCCCAGTTGTGGTTACTCAAGACTACATAACCGAGTCAAATATTAAGTGAACGAAAGAATGTAAATAGAGGGAGGCGCTCCTCATTTGAGACACACACACTCACTTGTAGCGCATAAGAGAGAGAGAGAAAGCGCTGTAGCTGGAGAAGGAGGAGCAGTGTTTTTTTGGGTTTTACCTTTTATCTTTTTGGGGCATCTATATTGAGGAAGCTTTTGCTAGGTTTTTCCCTTTAGGGTTTTCCCAGGATAAATCTGTGTTGTTCTTGTGATACTGTTTCTTTCATTGATCTTGTCTATATGATTTTGTTATGAAATTGAAATTAAATGTTGATAATCTAGCTTAGCATATGGAATTTTAACAATAACTTGTTTATGCAATTTGGTTTACTGTAATCGTTCATGTCATTGTTTCTAGTAGCTTAGATTACATCACATTGTTGTGTGGATTAATGTAGCTTCATTTCCAAAAGTAAATAATCGGTTGCGCACTTAGCTTTGTTTCTAGTTTTCTTTCCAGCTTCCTTTCCAGCTTTATGTTTGAATTCATGGTTGCAAGTAAATAGAATTTAGTTAGTTTAATTCTGCAAATTTAGTTTAGTTGTAATTAGATTTAATTCAATCAGCTCTAGTATATTTTTGAATTCAATTCAATTACATTGCAGTTTATTTTATTTTATGTTAGGAATCAAGTTCTTTTTATAATTATGAATTAGTTTACGTTATTTCTCTATCGAATTTGATCATTATATAGGTTCAATTACTGTTCCTTATGCATTTTGTTACCATGTGCATGAATCAACTGATCTCTAAATCATTTAGATTAACTATTTCTTAAATTCTGTTGTTTTTACAAACTTTCATTCAAACTGCCTGTCTAGACTGTCATTTAGATCTATGTTCCAATCTATTATCCAGCCTTTCATTTGGCCCTTAGTGTTTTCAATCTGATTCAAGCCTGTTTCTTTATCTCTTTGATTATGTTTCGACTGTGGTAGTTAGATCATGATTATGTTTCTCTTTAGGACCATAGGTTAGATTGTTTAAAGTATCTATTAAGTTTAGTTCCTATTTTTCACCTCCTTTCACCTTAATATGTTTTGTATTTTGGTTTCTTTTGGTTTCTTAGTATTAAACATTTCAAGTTCATAAATCAATTGTTGATTATGTTAGATTTGTTAAACTAGTTTGCTTACATTAGTTTATGATTCCTCGCAAAGTATTTGTTTACACTTGGTCCTTAGATTAGTGTTTCAATCTGCTTTATATGATTGCATTGAGTTCGATAACTAGACTAGGATAGTTGGTTAGTTTTCTCTTTTGAAAATATAAAGTAGTTTTGCTCATAGAATAGATAGATAAATTGCTCTTTTCACTTGTAGCATAATTTCATGTTTTACAATAATTAGTTTCAGATTTGTTTTCGCAATTAATTTCAGTATTTGCTTTCATAGTTATTTGCATGGTTAAGTAGATTTGTAACCCTGCATAAGCACATACTTAATGCATTCATGAAATATTTTAGTTGATTTGTTGCATGTTTTAAATAGTTAGATTTACTTTCAATAGTTAGATTTACTTTCAATAGATTAGATTGCTTTTGGACCAAGTGACCGCTTTCCTATATTAGTTATTGCGATTTCATTTCATAGAATAGATTAGCATAATAGTAGATTACATTTGAATTCCAATTGTTGAATAGTTTCCATGCTTTCATAAGAATAGATTGGATTCCTGCATTTAACTCATGATAGTCATGCATGTAGTTTAACATCATGTAGTTGCATTATTAGTGCATTTGCATATCTAGGTTTTTTTTTTTTGGTAAACTGCATAGAAAATTATATTACAGGGGCAAAAATTACATAAAGAAGAACTCATAATTGATAGAGGTTAAAGGAGACTAGGCTTCCTTCAGAGCCTCTCAAAAAATATGACTCCTGTCTATTCAGATGCATACTGCTACTATTTAAGACCGTAGATACTGTTCATGATAGATAAACAAAGATACTGGGTTGCATGAAACCAGCAGAGCCCCGCTAAAACTAAAAAAAGACATATAGTAAAACTTTTTTAAAGAAAAACCATAGACATTATCTAAAAGCCTGCACGAGGTGAAGCCAAAAGGAAACATGTTCAGAGCAAACATTAAGCTGAGGGTAATTCTTCGGTGATGGGGCACACCCATCGTTCCTCCTGAGACGTAGTGGGCGAGTTTGCGGCCGCTGTTGGTGTAAGAGTTCACAGTGGAAGATGCCCTGTCTGTGAAGATGGCGAGTCCTTCTGTCGTTTGGAGAGGGTTTCCACTGAAGAAGAAACTTGGAACGGTTTAGCCCGAGAATTTTTGGAAGAGCCATCGATGGCACTGCCGCTTCCCCCAAGACTAGTTATGGCACACCCACCCGTTTCGCTTCCGCTAGAACCACCACCCTATACTCCTTCCCCCCAATTTATGGACTTTTCAGCTTGAAATACTAGTTGTACCTTTCCAAGAAAAGTTTTTATCCAGGTCTGTCAGTTGTGCATCGATCTCAGCGATTTTTGTTTTCATAGGGTGAACCGCCATCCTAGCCTCAGCCCAGTTACTAAGCATATCTTCAGCTAAATTACAGAGCATGTTTTTTAACATCCGCTAATGATTTATATTGCCGCCTTCCTCACTTGTCAAAATATTTTGGTTCAAAACCTTGTTCTCCCATGCTTCTACCAGAACACGAACTCGCGCTGAAATGTGCGGTTCATAATCCACAGGGATGGGAACACTGCTACCTCTCTGGGATTTGGATCTCCCTGAGTTGGCTCTCCTGGGGGTACCTCGCTGGTGAGACATGGCCGCCAAATTGAGCCTAAGACCGATATGCAGCGGGATGAAAACACCTTCGCAGGCTCTGTAATAAACTGGACCAACAATATCAGCAGCAACAACAGTGAATCTATGGTATACCACCCTGAACTCACGACTAATGCAACTATCATCCATTTCATAGTGAGCATGGAGTGACTGAGTAAAATTCCTGTCAATCACCATTAAACCGTGCAGACGGGCCTTGAATGAGCCTCGGACGTTGTACCACTTCCAGCTCCACTCGCATCCTCCGACATGACTTGGGAATTATCTTCAGCGCTCAGAGGATCCTGCGTGGGTTGACATTGGATGTGGGCCGGGTGGTGAGAGCGCGTCTTAACACAAGCCAAACCAGGAAGCTGAAGTTCATGCCAAGTGTCACTGGGGTTCACTGGAGAAGAGTCGTTGGCATAGTTATACATTTTCGGGCACAAAGGGTCGTTGCTGGTAGCATGAGTCGACAGTTGAAGATAAGGACGTGTGTCACCGGAGTAAGCCGAACAGCTGTCCTTGCTGTTGACACCTGCATCCGGGCACATTTGCATATCTAGTTATATTAGATTAGAATAAGCTTTAATCCTTCACATATAGTGTTTGCATCTCACAACCTACCTTCCCAGGTTGACAAATTAAGTGTTGAATGAGATAGCATATATTTTACCCAACATTCATTTCCTTTCTCCTTGATCATTAACATAGACTGTTAAGTTATCTTGTTTCTTTCATTTTGTATCTTGTCCTTTACATTCTTTTGCAAGTACAACAGATCACAAGAACATTCAAAATGCAAGGATCATCTCCATTGTAAGGTAAGAAATCTTTACATTAAAGTGATTTGACAATCTAGGGAGAGGATACATTATTGTGTGTGTTTTGTTATAGATCTACCCCATGTAGACTAGGGAAACAATATTTTTCCGCATTGATTGAGAATTTTCGATAACACGTGTTCTACAACTGCTTTTCCATATAGATGATGACATTTGAATCTCCCTCCACCACCGTTGGGTCCCATTCATTGATCGTGATTAATCTGAGACCATACAACAAGCCTTCCATATTTGTTTCATTATTTGTTTCATGTCCAATGAAACCATGATAAACTTGTATTATGACGCCATCTAAGTTTTCGATCACTCCACCATAGCTTGCAGACCTTGGGTTTCCTTTAGAATCCCCAACAAAGTTTAATTTGAAATGACACGCATGAGGAGGAATCCATATAGAAGGACTGAGCGGAGGGGATTTTTTGGGTTTTATCCTAACCCAAGATTGAATTGCATTGCTTATACCCCATTTAGTAAAACTTCTCTTCTCCCAATCTCCCATTTCCAAATCTGCTTCATCCCATTTTGTTACCTTAATCATTTCCTAGACGTGAGTTTCAATTATGCTCCAAATATGATTAATCATTCTTTTAGTTTCCTTAAAATTCTTGCTATTTCATTCCTTCCACACTTCCCACCTAAGGAACCATGGGAAAATAAGCCAGATTTTGAGAATTATTGAATTTTGAAAGGCTTTGGTGTTCCATTCTCTGAAAGTTTGATTAGGTTGGCCAGTAACCCGGTCCGATCTATGAAATATCTCATCTCCTATATCCCAAAGCACCGAGGATATCGAGTAAGAATCAAGCAAGTGGTTCATGGTTTCTTCCTCACAACCCGAACATGGGGCAATGGAACGAGCTGAACACTCCCCAATTCATCATATTTTCCTCCGTTAATATTCATTGATACATGAAAAGCCATATGAAAGTGGCCACCTTTTTCCAAGGGTTAAGATTGCAAACCTTATTCCATATATCCTCAGCTTGGGATCCTTCCCTATTTGTATAGAGATCATAGAAATCCTTTGTATTGGAATACCCTTTCGTCTGATAACCCCAACAAATCTTATTCGGTCCTTGCTGTATCCATATTTTCTGTCCTGTAGGACCTCTTATAGCATAGGGATCTCTTCAACTCAGAATCTTTGACTCCACCAATTTGGAGGATTCCATTCATGGTAGTCCTCATTATCTTTCTGATCTCTCCAAAACTACCAAACCTTTAACAATCTTATCTCTCTTTCTCTATCCTAGCTAATCCCAAAAATTTTATGCATTGAGATCTTGGGCATCTGTTGCCACGAATCATCCCAAAAGTTGGCATCTTCCCCATTTTTGACCTACCATAAACTATGATCATGTATGATTTCTCCATGCCATGACAGTCTTCTAAATGTGAGATCCTTTATTTTCCTCATTAAACCTAATGAGATCCCTTCTTTTCTTGTCTCTCGCATACTTTATATGCCATAACATTTCCCATGGATCCTCTGAATGAGTGATCCAATGCCACCAGATTTTATCTCCTAGCACTTCACTACTATTTTCCGAATCACGAAGGCCAAGCCCTCCTTGAGATTTTGGTTGACAGATCTTGCCCCAGCTCACCAGAGCCCATATGTGCTTTTCCTAGTTACATCCCCATGAGAACTAGTGTTGAATACTCCTTATCTCCTTAAGACTACCCTTGGGGGAACCATAACCAAAAAAATATATATGGGCATTACTTGTAGCATCGATTTAACCAAAATGATTCTACTTTCTAAGTTGTGATCGAAACACCCAACTGGCTAGTTTCTTCCAACGGAGCACCGACATATTTCAAATGTAAGGGAGCTCCCTTGAAATCCCAAAATTAGAATGATGTTCCTTTAAGTGATCCTAGGGGTATGAAAGAAAAAGCCTTGAGAATTTCCATTATTCATTTCCAATATTAACGACTTAGAAAATAAGGTCAGTCATTTCTTGAAGGATCTAGCTTCTTGAACAGATGGATGACCCATCAACATCATGTCATCCACAAACTGTTGATGAGTATGTTTTTCATCCCTATCATGAAGTGCCAACCCCTTAATTTCCTTAGTTTCCACCATAGCTTTAATCACCTTACCCATGCCTTCAACCATCAGGATGAACATAAAAGGAGATAAATGGTCTCCTTGTTTGATACCACGAGATGGGATAAAAGTTCTAGTGGGAGCACCATTGAGAAAAATTGAGAAGAAATCAGTGGAGGTTAAGTTCATTATCCATTCTATCCAATCTTGGTGGAAGCTATATGTAGTCAACATCTCCTTCATAAACTGTCTGCTTATATTTTCATAAGATTTGGAAATATCCAGTTTCAGCAACACTCCAGGATTCTTAGTGAATTTTAGAGAATGAATAATTTCATGAACAAACATAACTCCATCTAAAATCACAAGACCCACCACAAAACTGGTTGTTTCAAAGCCACCATATTAGGCATAATAGGTTTCAATATATTTACAATGACATTAGTGATAATCTTGTAGATAACATTACACAACATTATGGTTCTGAATTTACTTGGTGAATCAGCTCCTTCAGCTTTAGGAATGAAGGAAATAAAGGTGGAATTGAAGGCCCCAACACTCCCTTGTATTTTCTCGAGTCTTACACAATCTCTCTCACATCCATATTGTCTAGGTCCAAAAAATGATGAAAGAAATTAGTCATAAAACCATAGGGGCTAAGAGATTTCCCCTCTTCCATCTGATGGATGGCTTCTGCAACTCCACCAGTTTCATCAAGAGATCGTTTTGACCCTAGGTGATTAGATTAGGAATATGCATAGTGACTTTTTCTATGTGTTCGTATATATCTGTCTGGCCTTCCTTCATGATGGTTTCAAAGTAGGTAACCAACTCTTCTTCCATCTCTTCCCTAGTTTCCATATACTGGTCTGACTCTTTTCTTAGTCTCACAAGTCTAGATTTTTATCAGTTTTGAATCACAGAGTGGTGAAAGAACTTTGTGTTTCATTCTCCCTCTTGAATCCATTGATTCCTTGAATTCTACCTCCAGTATATCCCTTCCTCCCGCTCCCGAGCACTCAGTTAGTCCAAGGTTTCTTGTTTGTAAAGATTCATCTCCACACTATACCGAACATTCATTCCCTCCCTATGAATCTATTCCAATTTCTAGACAAGGCATTTCTTGTCCTTAAAAATATCACCAAACTCCTCCCTATTCCAGGTACATATCCTAGATTTTAGTTCTTTTAAAGTTTGTTGAAATTGGTACATTTGTGTTCCCCTTGGGGTATCGAAGTCCTTGTGTTCAATACAAAATTATTCAAACTGTAAAGGTTTCCTTATTTGAGAGCCTCCACCTTCCCACACAAGGCTCACTAGCCAATGGTCTGATCCAACAAACATAAGGACCATAGCCATCACATCTCCACTCTCACCTGCCCAAACTTTTGAAAGTAAAAATATATCTATTCTGGAAGCCACGTGGTCTTCCCCTCCATGCCGGTTGTTCCAAATGAACCACCCATTTCCTTTTTCCACATCCACCAACTGGATATCACTTATGAATCCTAAAAGATTAATTGGTCAGTCCCAAAATCTGCCTACCACCCTTTTTATCCTCCAAAGAAGTAATTATGTTAAAATCATTGCCTACAATCCAGTGTTTGACTCTAGTCTCTCTCAATTCCTCCTTCAAAGAAGCAATCAAGTCTGGATTTTGGGGGGAAATATTGGGTCATAGACATTGGTGATGACCCCCTTAATAGTCATGTTAACAATTTGAAAGTCTATAGAAAGGAAAAATTGGGTATCCCAAAAGCTGTTTAAATTTACCTCTTTCGACTGCCACAGTATTGTCAATCTTCTTGCAGCACCCCATGCATCAATTTCGATCATTTCATAACCTTTCCATACTCTCTTACCTATTTCTTGCATGCTTTCAGAACTACACTTTGTTTCTTGTAGTAATACCATCGTTTCTTTTTCCATCCTCAACTTGCTTCGAAGAGTCTTTATTTTGCGAGGGTTACTCACCCCTAGTATATTCCACGTTATCACTTTCATTGGATAACCTGATTAACTTCATAGAAGGTCTTCATTATCATGGGGTACTGACTTAACTCGATTAATATGGTTCCTACCTCAATAATTCTTTGTTGATTTGTCTTTCTTCCATTCTTTTCACCTTCCTCCGACTATTTTCTCTTACTCCCATTTGAAGGGTCCTTTGTTATACCTAGATGGGTATATTCCCTAGTTTTTAGAATGGCCTCCCGCGGGAATTCGATCTGTCTGTAAGGAAAAAATACTTTTTCTTTCTTGTTGCATTATTTTTTGATCGCATCCAATTCTATCTCCCCCATATCCTTCTAGGTTTCCTCTAAGGGGCCAAGCTTTCCTTCTCCTCCAAAACCAGGTATTTCTCGGTCCTTATGCCCAGATCACCCAGATCCTCCCCTAGATAATTGAGGGTTTAAAATCTATTCCCACGGCTTGTATTTTTCCCCTTTTCCTACCTAATTTGAGTCTTATTGTTGGATTATCTCCCTTGTTTATACCTATACATTACCTAGGTAAAACCTTCCTCGTATGTCTCCTTCTCTCAATTCCCCTGAGCCAAAGCTTGGGCCTGTCGATTTCGGGAGCAGTCCCTCCTTGGGTGGCCATATTCATTGCATTGTCTACATCTAAAAGGGGACTTCTCATAATCAATGGGTTGCACCCAGTCTTCGTATTCTTAGGTAATATTGATCTCTTTTGGAAACTCCCGAGACAAGTCCATATACACACAGATCTTGTTGAAGGAAGTATATCCATGTTTCTTTTTTGTTTTGATGCCTTCACAAATTTTCCCAAGGTGTTTCCAATAGCCTTGAATATCTATGGATCCCATTATTCATAGGGAAAAGAGTACATCCTGATCCAAACTAGGGCGATGCCCATATCCTCAATATCTGGGTTGAACTGCTCCTTTCAAGGGTGTAATTAGAGTCTGATCGAGAAAAATAAATATGGTCTTCCCAACAAAATCCTATCCCGATCCTCCTAATTTAAAAATATGACCGCGAAGAAACCCTTTGCACCTAGATGCAGATCATAATGACCTCCTGGGTTCCGGGTTTTTTTGATCCATCTCAACTGGTCCCTTTCCTTCGACCATATTCCTATGAATTCTTATCAAATATTTAGCCTTCCATTGCTCCATGACCCGTTCCCTTAGTTTTTTAGATCTGATATAGAGAGAATGGTTTTCTGTATATTTTGGCATACAACCTCCCTTCCTTATCCATCGGTATAGATATTCCTTTCTTCCCTCGTCGTTGCTCCCAGGTCCCTCCTTTTATTGGTTCTTTGTTAAAGCTACCCACCACCATTAGAATATTGCACAAATGGGAGGGAGTCTCCCCCTCCAAGCAACCTCATCCAATAACCCTAGTTCATTGTGTGATCACACTCCAAATCGTATTTTCCTCCTCCTAATTCACTTTTATGGTTGGGATAGTACTATTAACACATTGTATTGTCTTTTTTATTTTATAGCAATCCTCGTATGCTAAAGAATTTAATCAGAGTTAGTGCAAGTAAGCTAGTATGCTCCAATAATTGGGAGCTATGTTACTAGAAATAGAACATAGGAGTCCACGTCATGTGACTTTGCCATAGGCACACACAATTAGATAAAAATAGACAAATGACAGTAATCAAAAGTTATGATATTTTTCAACAAGGTTGTGATCCAATGCCAAGGGTGATGGAATTTCTAGCTTCCCATTAGGGTTTCAATCCCCTTGAGGTATGTGCATACTATCACCTTTTATGAGCCACTTATCATGTCAAAGAAAGATGATATGTGATTTATTCCATAATGTGAAATTGTGAATGTGCATTAAATTTCGACTCTACAATTAAGATTCAAAACTTAGAGCTTGAAATCCAAAACAAATATACAACATTATATATATATAATCCAAATTTTCTAGAGTCTTAGTCTTAGTAGCCAATAAATTAATAATTGATGTCAGAATCCAAGTCCATGTTGGTCATTTTGATGCACTACGCAAGTATTCACTAAGTCACTAGTTTATGCTGGTCACTAGTTCGAAGGGTAGGGTTGAGTGTTCTTCTTGGCCTTGATAAAATATTGGAAGAAAGTTATTATTTGGATCTAGTTATAGAGCATACCATCACCTTTTATGAGCCACTTATCATGTCAAAGAAAGATGATATGTGATTTATTCCATAATGTGAAATTGTGAATGTGCATTAGATTTCGACTCTACAATTAAGATTCAAAACTTAGAGCTTGAAATCCAAAACAAATATACAACATTATATATATATATATATAATCCAAATTTTCTAGAGTCTTAGTCTTAGTAGCCAATAAATTAATAATTGATGTTGGAATCCAAGTCCATGTTGGTCATTTTGATGCACTACGCAAGTATTCACTAAGTCACTAGTTTATGCTGGTCACTAGTTCGAAGGGTAGGGTTGAGTGTTCTTCTTGGCCTTGATAAAATATTGGAAGAAAGTTATTATTTGGATCTAGTTATAGAGCATACCATCACCTTTTATGAGCCACTTATCATGTCAAAGAAAGATGATATGTGATTTATTCCATAATGTGAAATTGTGAATGTGCATTAGATTTCGACTCTACAATTAAGATTCAAAACTTAGAGCTTGAAATCCAAAACAAATATACAACATTATATATATATATATATAATCCAAATTTTCTAGAGTCTTAGTCTTAGTAGCCAATAAATTAATAATTGATGTTGGAATCCAAGTCCATGTTGGTCATTTTGATGCACTACGCAAGTATTCACTAAGTCACTAGTTTATGCTGGTCACTAGTTCGAAGGGTAGGGTTGAGTGTTCTTCTTGGCCTTGATAAAATATTGGAAGAAAGTTATTATTTGGATCTAGTTATAGATATAACCAATCAAGGCGATATATATTCCCTTTCTTCAGTAACTCAACATTAAACATGTTTTGATCATAGGTGATTTCTCCTTGATTATGGGGAAACTATGATCCAAAAAGGTTAAACAATGCACTCTTTCCAACATCTATTCGCAAATATTGATTCACTATATGAGTACAAGGCCTTCCATTTAATACAATCAAGCAACATGTTATCATATCAAAAGGTGAATTAGGTTTTTTTTATCTGGTTAAAGGAATTCTGATAAAAGTAGGAGTCATCCCTTGACGTTGATATGGTTTACTCCAAAAATTCAATCATTCCTATGAAATTACCCAAAAATTTTAATCCACCAATTCTAGGCATTGTTGAAACAAAGCATATATCGCTCTCAACATGGGTTGGAGGACATGCAAGTGATGTCAAATATATATGGAACGAGGGAGTATTAATACTCCCTCATTTAATACTTTCCCTATTTTCCATGTCTTATATTCGAGGGGAGTTCATCCTTATGGAGAATTTAATCTTATTAGACTTCCAAGTTGGGATAATTCGATATAGGGAAGGGGATACCTATTTCTATTTTATTTAGAGTGTTAGCTTGACTTGCACCTCAGACGGATTTCATGCATATGACATATCCTTTTCTTTTGTGGGTGGAAAACGACGTGTTCACATGAGAGGAATTCCCTAGTTATTTCGTTTTCATTTTCCTATGTAATTTCTATTCCGAGATTTAGAATCTCACGAGATGATAGTTTTGTTAGGTTCTTTTGTGTCTATGGATATTCAAGGTTGAGTTTTTTTCTTGTTTATTAAATGCATCCAATCCTAGCATGTCCTACTGTAATTATTTGTGGATTTTTTTATGGGAATCAATGTCTTGGGGTTCTTTCTCTCAACTTGTTATTTTAAAAGTGGTTAGGGGTCTTGTGGGGTGTGGTTTCTCTTTTTTTAATTTAATCTCTCTTGATTCAATCCTATTTAATTTTCTGGAGAACCCCCGAGCCCTTTCTGATTGTGTTAGGTAAGGCTTGGGGGGGAGACTCGAAGTGATTTCTTAGAATTCCTTTAGGAGGGACCATAAAAGATGGGAATGTAGAGATTCTGAAATAATCTGAATTATGAACCAATTGGAAGAAATGCAATAATCAATCAAGTACCTTAGTATCCACATGGAGGAGCAAGAGGTTAAGTAAGAATCAATTGAAACTAAATTGAACTAACAATGTGACAAACTCTCTAGTGATTCAAAGACACACTTCAATATTATTCTTGGGCTAACTCGAGGTTCCCAATCTGTGACTAACCATCCTAATGTCTCCATAATTTTAGCTAAGAAAAGATAAGTTAAGGAGGAAACGGTTGAGGAAATTGTTGTAGAATTCATAGATATTTTGCAAGTTCATGGGAGTCTGTTATAGATTGGGATGATGTCTCAATGGAAGAAGCTTGTAGTGGACATAATTTTTCAAAATAGTTTTTGTGTATGGTCGTCTTTTATATTTTTCTGCTCTGATAATATGTTATTCTATATAAGTTTAAATTTTGGAGACATTAGGTAGTCCTAGAACACTTTGGTTTTGTAATGAACAAGAATATGTCTTAGACGAGTTCAAAAGAGATTTTTTTTTTGCATTCTGCATCTATGTAAATTTTAGTTGTGTAATTTACTTGCATTCCCTTTTATTGTGTGTGTTTGTGTGTGTGTGTGTGCACATGCACACGCTACACTTAAATTTATGTGTTAACTAAATTGAAACATATGGTAAATATTAATGTGAAATATTTATCCTACAATTATAATAATAATTTGTAATTACATTACATATATTAAAGATGACTAATAAAACATGACATAACTTTTTTTATAGGATGGGTAAAATTTTATTTATATTGAAAGAGGGGGAATCCCCAAGAGTACACAACAAAATTTTCCTCCATGCCACTTGTCCAAAAATCACAAGATTACAACAAACCTATAGAATCGTCTGCTTACATTGCTTAAGAATCCTAGTATAATTCTGGATCCTATGTCCACTATTATAAATCCTAACAAACTGAAACAACATTAACTTGAATTTGAAGCGCATTGCTTGTCTACCATTTTGTATCCATCCATCCTTGAAATTTGGCCTAGGGAAACACCAAGCTAGAGGCTGAGCCATGTTTCAGAGCTTTGTTATCCTGCTAAAGTTTCACTTACGCCAATTGAGTCTCTAAATTGGTGACACATTTCTATAACTCTTCTTGAAGTTTCCGTCATTTCTATAGTTCAATTCTTAACACCTCCACCTGATACATCTTTTCTTCTTTATCTGACATCCTTACATGCTTGTCTCCTAGTTTCCAACAAATCACGTCTTGCTCCAAATCGTGGAAATTTTCCCACAAATCTCTGACAGAGTGGGTCAGGTGTCTATTGCTTGTTTGGGGCCTCTGAAATACACACATGAGACATAAATCGTCATTATCTCTTAATTATAATGAGATTTCCTTCTTTCATAATGACAGTGTGTGTTTACTTATTTTCCTTGATGAAATATGATATATATGATGTGGTACGTAGATACCAACCCATGATGTGATTATAGCTTGCTGGTCAATGCACACTTTGTTGGTCTATGTTGGTCAATGTGCGCTTTGTTGGTCAACGATCGTGATTGTTGGTCAATGCATGCTTTGCTCTAGATTGCTTGATTCACTGCATTCTGAAGGCATTTAGATTCTCTCTGGATTGATGCTGCTTCAATCTTGATCCAAATAAGAAGGCTCATTGGATTTCAGTGTTTCTTGATCTTTCGTTGCCTGGTGCTTTTTTTCTGGAGGCTCTTTATGGTGACTCTGGAGCATCTCTCTACTCTAGAGTTGGGCTCTATTCCTTCATCGAGTGGATTTTGGGATTGCTGGTTCTTGGATTGTTCTTCAGATATTTTCTCTGGTGATTTTCTTGGAGTCTTCTCTGTTTGACAGAGTTCTGTTCTTGCCTAGGATGCCTCCTTCTATGGTTGGAGACTTTTCTTGCTCTTTAAGTGGATTCTTCTGCTATGTTTCCTTCTAGTGGCCCGGGTTTTATGGAGTCTATAGGGGAGTCTCCTCTACCTCTTCCTTCTGAACTTGATGCTTTCAAAAGACTGATTGCATCCTATGGCAAGAGGAAGGGGGGGACCTCTTAGAAATTTGTCAAGAAAGTTAACATCCCTTCGGTGGAGTTACCTTCTGAACTGAGTTGTCGTTCAACCCTAAACATTGCAAAGCGTGGGCTTATCAGGAAATTCACAGGTCTCTGACCTTCTCCAAAGGCCATTGAGGGTTGGGTGTAGAGAAACTGGAGGCCATTATTCTTTGATGGTATCATATATCACTTTGCTGGAAGAGGATATTATGTTTTCGTCTTTGATTCTGCAGAGGATCGTGACCTGATATTTGGAAATGGCCCATATTTCATGGGTCCTTAGGGGCTTTACTTTAACAAGTGGACTCCAGACTTTGATCCCACTCAATATGTTCCTTATGTTGTACCTATTTGGGTAAGGCTCCCTCACCTTCCTTTACATTATTGGAACTTGGAATCCCTTAAAACCATTGGGAACAAGCTCGATACATACATTGACAGGGTTGAACGGAAAGATCAATTCTCTTGTGCAAGAATATGTGTCGAAGTCGACTTGGAGATAGACCTTCCTGAGGAAATCAAGTTAACAGTAGCAGACTGGTCCCATATCCAGGAGTTGGACTATGAACAAATTCCTTTCAAATGTAGATTCTTCAATGGCTATGGCCACTTTCCCAAAACTGTAAGAAAAAAGCAGAAGAAGAAATCGAAAATGAAAAAGATGACCAGTGGACTCAAGTCCAGAAAGCATGAAACACGAATCAGGTCCCTAGGAAGAAAGGTAAAGAAGGTAAGATTGTTAAAGGAGACTCTGCTATTGGGAAGAATCCTCCTTTCCCTCAGGTGGATAATATCCCAATAGCCCCTTCCAATCACTTTGTTGTTCTCAGTTCTTCAGAAACCCTTGAAGAAGGATAAATGCATCAATTCGAAGGGCAGGTGGTTGAAGTTGCAGTAAATACAATTTCAATGGAACAAGCTTGCCCTTCTTCTTCGGATCCTCCTTGGGAAGGGGATCCCTTGCAGCAGAATAATGTTTCTCCAATTGGTGTCAATTCCTCCCCTTCTTATCCAGATATAGCTAGGAAGAAACCAGTTGATAGCTCAGGATCTTCTAAAGAAGAATCCTTTGAGCATATCTCCAAGAAGGATGGCAGGAATTCTAAGAAAGAGGATCGGGAAGAATATGTTGAGAGGCTAAAGATGCAAGGTAGCCAGACGACCATTGAAATGTCATATGGAAGGAGTAAGAGAACTAGGCCTCCAAAGGGAGTAATTACTCCCTCCCAACTGGGTAAATAGGTCTCTTGGAATTGCAGGGGATTAGGGAACCCAATCAAAGCTGATGCAATCAAATATTTATTGAGAATGGCTCCTTCTAATATTCTCTTGCTCCAAGAGACCAAGATTGAGGAGGAATCTCTCCTTCTCATAAGCAATAAAAAATGGAATCTGAATGTTGGTAAAGCCTTAGTGCAAGAGGCACTTGTGGGGGGTTAGCAACTCTTTGGTGTGCAAAGAATTTTTAGTTAAATAGATGGTTTTCCTTCTAGCACTGGATTTTTACATAGTTCTTTCATTTATCTAGTAAGACCTCTTTGGACCTTTTTAATCTTTATGTTCCAGTAAATTACATTGAAAAAAGATTTTGTTGGAATTCATTATCAGCATTCTTAGACTTCAATTCTCCTGCAAATATTATATTAGCATGTGACTTTAATATTACTCTTGCCCCAAATGAGAAAAAAGGTGGCCTTCGTGGTAAGGATCATCTGCACGATTATGTGTGGAGCTGATCCAAGTCAACGACTTGATATATTTAAAACCAAATCTTGGCCACTTTACATGGTCGATTAATAGAGTGGGCGTTGCAAATATTTCAGCTCGGCTTGACCGGTTTTTAGTTCATAGCACTCTGCTAGATGGGAATTCGATTATTTCAACAAAAATTCTTCCCAAACTCACTTCAGATCACCACCCTATATCTTTGCAGATAGAAAAAGAAGAAGATCTTGGGCCAATCCCATTCAGGTTCAACCCTCTCTGGATTGAGCGTGATGGGTTTTTGGATACTATGTCTCTAGCTTGGTCATCGTATATTGATGGATCCCCTAGTTTTTTCTATGAATAGAGTTGAAAAAAACCAAACATGCACTAAAGAATTGGATCAAAACTCCCCTTATTACTCCTATGATCTCTAGGCTAGCGAGAGTGTCTGAGTTAACTGAAATTCAATTAAGACTAGAAGAATGTGAAATTTCCAGTTCACAGTTAGCATAGGAACAAATTGCTCAATTTAAAACTTCCCAATCTTTCTTATAGGAAGAGGAGCTTCTTAGGCTGAAGTCTCAAAGTCTCTATCTTCTGGCGGGTAATAAGAACTCTTCCTTCTTCCATCGACAATGTAGGGATATATTATCTCGAAACCATATTTTAGAAATCTCTATTGGTGATGGGGTTTGCATTAAGGGTCAAGATCTTCTTCTTCGGGATGCAAGCAGGCACTTTCAGATTTTGTTCCATGATGATGGTCTCTCAGATGAGGAAGTGTCTACTGAGTTTTTGGATAACATTCCTTCTCTTATCAAATCAGAGGATAATTCTAATTTAATGAATCCTTTCTTTGAAAAGGAAATTCTGGATGTCATCTTGGCTATGGAGTCGGATAAAGATCCTGGGACGGATGGTTTTTCTTTCCATTTTTATAGGTCCAGCTGGAGCATCATCAAAACTGATTTGATCCGTATGGTTTCATCCTTCCAAAAAAAAGATAAAGTGGGAGGGAGTACGAATTCTACATTTCTCACTCATATCCCCAAGGAAGTCAACCCTTCTTCCTTCGACAGGTTCCACCCTATTTCACTGTGTAATGCCTCTTATAAGATTTTCGCTAAACTTCTTGCCAATAGATTCAAGCTCTTTCTAGGTAAGTTGATCTCTCCTCTCCAAGGGGGATTTGTAAAAGGCATGCATCTTGTTGATAATGTAATTCATGTTCAAGAATCTATCCATTCAAGTTTCCATAGGAAAGATAAAGAAATGTTAATTAAATTGGATATAAAAAACGCCTTTGATCAAGTAAATCTCCCCTTTCTCTATGATGTCCTCCTCTCTTTTGGTTTTTGTCTTGAGTTCGTGAAATTGATCAAAGCAGGTACAGATAGGCCTTAGATTGTGCCTCTAGTCAATGGAATACCTACTAAAGTCTTCAAAGATACAAGAGGTCTTCACCAAGGTTGTTCGATGTCACCCTTCCTATACATCTTAATGGCTAAAATTCTTAGTAGAAAACTATCAATTGAAAAGGAAGTTGGCTACATTCCGGGCATAAAGATTGTTAGGGGTGTGGTCCCAATAAATCATGCCCTTTTGGCGGATGACTCTCTCCTTCTAGGAGGGGGCTCATTGAATATTTCACGGGTCTTTAATGTAATCCTTCAAAAGTAATGCTTAATTATAGGAGCCTTGATCAACAATAATAAAAGCGTTGTTTATGGCTGGAATGTAGATCAATCAAAAATTCTTTGAATATCTAACTTCTTGGGATTCCCTGGATTTGACAAGTGGGAGAAGATAAAGTACTTAGGGCTTCCTTTAACCCTTGGTCCATCTCCTCCTTTTCTTTGGCTTGATGTGATTGCTAAACTCAGGGGAAAAATCACTTTGTTGGGTGGCCAGTGGTTAACCAAGGCTGGAATATTGATATTGCTCAAGGCAGTTCTTTCAGCTCTTCCTATTTTTCAATCCTCCTTGCTGCTTTCCCCTAAATATATCTTGGCTCAAATTTCAAAGCTTTTGAGATATTTTATTTGGAATGGCGGCAAGGGAAGTTATAACAAGATCCATTTGGTGAATTGGGAAATACTTTGGCAGTTATTTGTGGACAAAAACCATCATGTTAGCAAGATCTTTCAAATGAAATATCTCAAGGGTGGCTCTTTGAGATTTATTTCTTCTTCAAATACTCCAACAAGAACAACTAGCTGGAATTCTTATAGAAGAGGCTTCGATTTTTTTAATCAATAGTTATACATAATCCCTAGTAATGGGAAGAGGATTCTTCTCTGGGAGGATAAAATCTACGGAAAGCCTCCTCTTTCCTCCATCTTCTTGTTATCATAGATTATGAACTGGGCAATTAATAAAGGTATGCTCCTCTTGGCTGGCATCTGCTGTTGGGACAGCATTGGCAATTGGTCTGGATGGACTCTTCCTGAGCTTCCTGCTTGTCTCAGCTCCCAAAAAATTCTATTTCTTTCCTCTCTTTCTGGCCTCGCCCCTGTTCACTCATCCTATAAAGATCGTTGGGGCTAGGGAATCGATGTTTCTTACTCTGTTGCCAAAGGATTCAATGCTTTACTAGTTCCCCACCCTTCACGCATCTCTCCGACAATTTAGAAAATTGTCTGGAATTCTCAATGCCTCGCGAAGGTGAATTTTTTTTCTTGGGTATTAATTCACGATAAGGTGCTGACAGGGGATAATATTAAAAAACATGGCTTCAACGGCCCCTTCCTTTGCTACTTGTGTAAATTTTCCTTAGAAACAGTGAGTCATCTTCTCATTGACTGCGATTTTTCCAAATTTGTATGGGATCAGGTTCTCTTGGGCTCTAATTGTTCTACTCCTTCTCAACAAATAGTAATTTCTTGTTACCTCTCCTGGCACAACCATCGTCCTAAAAAATCAGTCTCAGCTATTTGGCATTCGATTTTGAAATATACGTGGTGGTCTCTGTGGATTGCAAGGAATAATTATATTTTCAACGTTCAAATTTCGATCTCCCAAATTGTGGCTTTCAACCCCAAATCATTTATTGCGGAATCGATTGGTCACTCGTTGTCTCTTCCTTCCCTGCTAGCTACATTTTCTCTGTGGATGGGCTCCTAGCCGCATATGATAAAAAAATCAATCTGTGATAAACCAATCAATCCTCCTTCCTGGAAGTTTCATGGCAATAAGGATCCATTTAAAACATTTTGGATGAACTCCTCTTGAGCTGCAATATTTTTTTACGATGCATCCAAGGGGAGTCCGGGGATCTCAGGTGTTGGGGGTTTGGTTTTTTCGCCTAACGGATCGATCATTCTCAGTTTTAGTTGGGGACTTGGAACTATGTCAAACAATCCGACTAAATGCTATGGTCTTCTCTTGGTGATCCAGTTTGCACATGAGTATGGATACAAGTCCATCCAAATATTTGGGGATTCTGAGTTGCCGATAAAAGATCTAAATTCAACTAAAAGTTTCAATAATTCTACCTTAAATAAGTCTTTGCAGAGAATCCATAATGTTTTGAAAGCATTTGGTAAGCTGATTCTTTTCACATCCTTCGGGATCTAAATAATCTTGCTGATGCATTGGCTAACAAAGCTTGTCTTTTGCCTCTAGGATTTCTTAGTGTCAATGGAGAATCCAACTACTTCCATCCTATTCCTTAAAAGGGATTCATTCAGTTGTAATTTAGTTTTATGAAAGATCCCCTCCTCTATGTTAGGATTTGATTAGTCATTGATCCTCTTGAAGGTTATTTCTTGATTTTGTAAATAGGTTGATTGGTGTTTGCCAAAAAAGACAGGAGTCCTTTCATAAAAATAAAATTACCCGTTTGAGTTTAAAAAAAATTATTAATGATGCGAATCAAATGTTGATTGAATAGAGATATTTGTTAGAAATGTATGGTTTCAAAATACTAATATGCAGGACACATAGGCTATGAGATGGACGGATACTTGATATGATATGAGGAATAAGTGTGTATTAAGTAATAAATCCTAGAAATTGACGAGATAATACGACGACACAAACCAATAATCTCAATAGCAACATAGTGTGATTTTGACAGAGTATAAACCCAGTATGTTGAGAGGGATGGAGGTATTTCACACCCTATGGTTCTTACGATACCTGAAGTCATGGGAAGGCTATGCCGAGTTACACTCCCCTAGACGTGTGATGACGAATGCCATATGCCTACTAGGATGGTTTGGGTCCGTTGTTTAGCCAACGCCAACACCTTGGTTTTCTATATGGGTCCGGGTTGGTGAAGCTGGTACCACATCTCACTAGCGGAGGAAGGATAGGGATGATGCAGAAGTAGGATATGATGGGAGGATGTGTTAGCTAGTATTGTGAGGGATTGGGAGTTCTATGGTAGTATGTAGTGGTAGTAGGTGTCCCTCCCCTGAACATAACCGATTAATTGATTACTATAAATCTAAGCATAATGATGTTGAATCTTGATTATTTAAACCATTAGATAACTCATGTTATTAATTTGATTGTGTAAGGTATCTATGACTATTACATCTGCATTGTTATTGTTAATTAGTAGATATGCATAGGAAATATATGATTACTTAAAGTACATAAGTGATCTATGCATACATTGGCCACGCATGCAGACTTTGCATATATACACTAGTATTGTTATACAAGTGCTCACGAGGTTAAATAATTGTGTGGGTTATTAAAAAATAGTAAGTTATTATACATGGGTAATGGAAGTTAAGATATGTAAGGTACGTAATCAACTAGTCATTTAGTAGTCCTTAAACTGTATCTGAGCACTATAATAAATAATTTATTAAGTGTCGTTAGTTGAAATTATTGTCAGAAATTGTCGTAAATAAATATGAACATTGTTCTATATTTGACAGTAGAATTGTACTATTGAATTATTAATTACAATTAATTTTACCCTTAAGGATACTCGTCTATAAGTGTAAAAATACTATGTTGGTAAACTCTCACTTAAATTAAACTACAAGTAATGAATGCGTATTATTATTATTTCTATTATTATTGTTATTATTATATAAATATAAATTATTACTGTATTTTTAAACTATTGGGAAATAAGTAATTTCATAATGCTAGTTAAATTAATGGATTATTCTGCCTCCTTGGATAAGTGGAATAAAATATTATTTTAAACAAAGTGGAAGTGAATTGTCCAAATCAAACAATATTATGTTAATATAATATAAATATTTAAATGAATTTCGAAATGAGAACATCCTTGTCATATCTGTTTTTTATTAAGTAATCAAGACATTGGGATCTCGTTATGTCAGCTCATACTTATTAATTATTATTTTATCCAAAAAAACATTTAAGCCATAAATGGTAGGTGGATCTGTCGATTAAGAAGATAAGCTTCCTAAGTTAACCCAATAGTTGTCATTCTTAAACATTAATAAATAATTGAAGGCATTGTGGCAGGACTAATTTAATTCAATAAAATGTTATTGTTTGAAGTAATCGAGAGAAAACATGATTTGATAAACCTATTAAATAATAAATTTTCTTGAGTAGTGGAAAGGGTATTATTGGGTTTGGGTATCAAGAAGATAGGGGAAGGCGGTGGAGTAAGGCTGAAGGAAGCATAAGGAAAAATGAGTATATAGGAAAGGTGGGAGGGAGGAGTCGAGGGTTCTTCTTCGATCTTGTTTTTCTTTTTTTGGAAAAGAAATTTGAAAGGGAAGGGGAAAACCTTGTTGAAGGGAGGAAGGAGAAAACTCCAGTTGGGGAATCAAAACAAGGAAGTTGTTATTGGTATTATCGATTTGTGGGCTCAGGGGCTAGGAAGTCTGACGATTTCCTAATGCCAACATAATCATAGCTTGTCGAAAAAGTGGTTCATCTAGTCAGTTTCTAAGCACTAATAAATCTAAGTCAGAAGATTCTACTAGATCAAGGGAGGTCGTCTACCATCTACTAGCATCAGGTATTCTTCTTGTTAATTATTGGTTTATCCTATTCTAACTTATTTATAAAATATTTTCTTATATGTGTGTATGTTAAAAATGGTATGCTGAAAATGACTAAAATAAGAAAAATAAATAGACTTGAATAAACTATCATAAAATAGATCAAACAACTTAGATTTTTATTGAAATTTGCATAAACTAGCTTAGAATGATATTAATACATAGCAAGGTTAGTTGAGAATGGACTTAGTGTTCTGCGACAAACCAAAGTAGAACACATGGTATTAGAGCCAAGGATCACACACTTATACCTTTTAGGGGAAGTACAAGTGGCAGAAAGTTTGACTCCAGACTGGAAGGGAGAAGGGGCTGGTTTACAATCTTCCATGTGGAAGCGATGAAGAAGGTCACAAGCATACTTAGACTAGAAAAGGAAGATTCCTTATTTGGTTTGTAAGACTTGGAGACCAAGAAAATAATGCAAATGTCCTAAGTCTAACATTTCAAAATTTTGCTTAAGACGAGATTTCACATGGGTTATAAGTTTAGGGTCACTACCAGTAAGGATAAGATCATCAACATAAAGAACAAGTATGATGAGATGGCTTCCTACTTTCTTGGTATAGACATTAGGGTCAGAGTGGGATCTAGAAAAACCAATGTCAAGGAGAAAGCTATCCATTTTGGCATACCAAGCTCTAGGAGCTTGCTTAAGGCCATAAAAGGATTTCTTAAGGAGACAAACAAGGCTAGAGTTATCCTGAACATATCCAGGAGGTTGTTCCATGTAAATTTCCTCATGTAAATCACCATGTAAGAAGGCAGACTTGACATCCATTTGATGGACTTCCCAGTTATGTAAGGCTGTAAGGGAAAGAACAAGGCAGATGGAGTCAATTTTTGCTACAGTGGAAAAAATTTCATTGTAGTCAATCCCTTCAACTTGGGAAAAACCTTTGGCAACTAACCTTGCCTTAAGTCTTTCAACACTTCCATCTGATGCATACTTAGTCTTGTAGACCCACTTACATCTGACAAGTTTTCTTTTTTTTGGAAGAGGAACAAGATCCCAAGTATCGTTTGCCATTAAGGGACGATATTCTTCATCCATAGCGGCATCCCAATCTGGATTTTCTGAAGCTTCTGCAAAAATTTCTGGATCATGATTCTCAGAAACTTGAGCCAAAAGAGAAGAGGCTCACTAAAACTGAGAACGTGTTTGTCGCTGATCTCTAGGATCACCGGCAAGATCACCAGTTGCTTCACATGTTGAACGGACCCATCGAGGAAGTATTGGTGCTGGTGCAATTGGAGGAACATGAGTAGGCAGAGGTGGATTTTCATCCTCACTATCATCATCATAAACTGGAGTCAGAAACCTGTCAAGGAAGCTAGAAGAAGAAGAAGAAGAAGAAGAAGAAGGAACAATCGTCGAATCAGGCTCGCAGGCCAAAGATGGCACACCCGCCAAGTTAGGTTCGTAGACCAAGATATTTTCATCAAATTTAACATCTCTTCTAATGATTATATCATGTGAATGGGGCTGAAGAAGTCTATAACCTTTTACATCTTCATAATATCCAACAAATATGCACTTTTCACTTTTAGGCTGCAATTCTTTCTGTTTTTCATCCGGAATGTGAGCCCATGCTTCACAACCAAACACACAAAAGTGACTTACATCTGGTTTAATTTTACTCCATGTTTCTTCCTGTGGTATACCTTGTAAAACTTTAGTGGATGTGCGATTAACTATGTAATTTGCACAATTTATGGCATCAGCCCAATATTCAAGACTTAGTCCCTTAGATTGGATCATACAATTAGCCATTTCTTTTAAAGTGCGGTTCTTCCATTTAGCTACACCATTTTGTTTTGGTGGATATGGAACAGTGTGATGTTGTTGGATTCCTTGTTCAGTGAAAAAAGTAGCGAACTTGTTGTTAACATATTCTCCTCCATTGTCAGATCTTAACTTAATAATTTGATGACCAGATTGTTTTTCAACAAGGGCCTTGTAGGCCAAGAACATGTTAAATACTTCACTCTTAAGTTTTAGGAAATAAACCCAAGTGCGTCTGGAGTAGTCATCAATGAAATTTAAGAAATATTTGAAACTAGAAAAGGAAGCAGATGGAAGAGGGCCACACAAGTCACTATGCACAAGCTCCAAGGGAACCGAGGCGTGCCAAGAGGCATGTTTGTCAAAATTGTCTCGATGATGTTTTTTGAGTACACAACTGGAACAAACGTCATCCTTGCAAGATACTAGCGGAAGACTAGTCACCATATTGTCTTTACATAGTTGTTGCAATGAGCGATAATTTAAGTGACCAAATCGCTCATGCCAAAGTTTGCTCAAGTTATCACTATGAGCAACAAAAACTGAAGGAAAAGGTGATGACCCAAAGTTGTTAAATTTGTACAACCTGGTAATATCATCAACAGTTTCAGTAGCAAGGACATTTTGAGGATTTTTAAAATCCTTGATTACAACTTGGTGAGGTGTAAACGTCATAGTTTTACCTTCACCTGAATGAGTAATTTGATAGACTGATAACAAATTGCAGAAAATTTTTGGAACACATAGTACATCACTGAAATGAAAATTTCTACTGGAACTGTGCTAGATCCTATAACACTTAGAGATATATCATCACCAACAAATATTTGTTTGGTGTTACATTCATGCATAGTAGAAAAGATGGATTTATCCTTAGCCATATGATAAGATGCTCCAGAATCAATGAGCCATTCAATTGAAGTAGAAGAAGAAGATGCAGTATAAGAGTAACCAGAAGCACAAAGTGCATGTCCATCAGAGGTAGATTCTGAAGATGAATCTAGGCTGATGTGGTGCTTCTTCATTGCTGCTTCCAAGGCTGTCATCTTCTTAAAACACTTAGATTCATCATGATTATCTTTCCCTCAAAAATTGCAATGATGCTCAGTCTTCTTTCCTTTTTTCTTGGATCCTTTGTCATTTTTTAAATAAGGAGCTGATTGAGAAGGTTTGGGACCCTTGTTGTTTTGCTTATTATTGCGAAAATTATGTTTCTTGGGAGGCTTAGACTTTTCTTTATGTTGGGACAATAAGGCTTTCCCAGATGTATCTGCATTGTTAATTATTCCAAGATGAATGACCTTATCTTGCTCTCTAATTAAGGAATCACAAAAC